>HG738139.1:16078939-16620056 GCA_000499405.2 Onchocerca volvulus
TATACTCGTTTTTTTTATATTCTATTTATTTGCACATCAAAAATTGTTTATGTTAAATTAATTTATACCGATTAAAATTATATTTCGCGACAGAAGGAAGATAAAGATAATATTAATCAATGATTGTTATCTTTTAAAGAAAAAAAAAAGCTCTGAAACAAATTAAAATTGAAACAATAACTAAATGGAGTTAGAAAAATTTGTGGAAAAAGTAACAGAAGAGATAGAGTTAATGAAAATATGAGGTGAAATAAATTTGAACAAATTTACATTCTGATTTGAAATAAAATTTTCTCAATTTATCTATTGAAATATCATTTTTTTTTTCTCAAAATTTATGCTTTTCTGCTTCAATAATATAAAGAATATCTAAAACTATTTCGAAATTCTACTTATACAAGTTTCTTAAACAATTTTAACATCATCGTAATATTATACTTCATACATTTGAGGAAATTTTCTATTTTAAAGAAGATATTTTGAATAAGAAAAAAAGAAAATAACGAATTTCTTTTTTGAGAAGCAATTGAATTTCATGACTGAAATGGAACTGAAGAAAAAAAGAAAAAATAAGATGCTTCAGTGCAATCATAACAAATTGTTAAGGCATTGCATCTTTATTAACTAAATAAAGGGAAAAAAAGAGTTTTTGAAAATTTAAATTCTCTTCTTTTGGAGAAAAAGAAAAAACAAGTCGAAAATTACACTGTACACCATGTAGCAAAACAAAAAATTGATTTTTAAAACAGAAATTAGTTTTTAAAAATTTTCAATTTGAAATTTTCCCTCCGAGATTTTCAAAATTTCCATTTCACAGTAATGACATATAAAGAATGAAAATGGAAGGAAAAAATCAAATAGCCAATCCTAGTGTTTCGCTGAAAAGTCGGCTGAAAAGCACAAAATACAA
Source organism: Onchocerca volvulus (assembly GCA_000499405.2). Classification (NCBI taxonomy): domain Eukaryota; kingdom Metazoa; phylum Nematoda; class Chromadorea; order Rhabditida; family Onchocercidae; genus Onchocerca; species Onchocerca volvulus. The sequence continues at coordinate 16,079,850 of HG738139.1, forward strand.
TGCAGAACCTTTTTCAGTGCAAAGTGCAAGGCCTTTTCGGTGCAAGACTTTTTGCAGTGCATAGTGCAATGTCTGATTCGAATGCATATCGTATAGTCTTTGTGGTACTTACCTGGAAAGCTTGCTGGAAGCACTGAAAGTGTGCTGCAAGGTTATTTCCAGCGTATTCCTGGGCCTAACTCGATGTGCGGAAGGCCTAGCTGGCCAAGGCCTAGCGCAAACTTAATGGCATGATAGAGAGATGGGAGAGAGTGATGAAAGTCAACGACCGCCTATTGATATGATGAATTCCTCCAGTGGCTGCCATTAACTGTGCTATCTATCGTATGACAATGATTCATCGACCGTCTTTTCTCCCGACAGGAAAGAAATGGAACGGAGCTGAAGTGCACTTATGCAGAAATCAATGAGATTTTTATTATCGTTCCACTCTTCTCTCTCTCTCTCTCTCTCTCTTCCTTTATTATGCACAAAATGAATTAGCGATTCGCACGTTCGTGTTGCACGTACGTGACCTTTGGTATATTTTAAATAGTAATTTGATAAGTGTTCATTGATAAAGCATGATAAGATGATTAAGCTCATTTTTGAAAATCTTCATTTTTTGAATAGGAAGATAAAAGAATGGGATTTTCAAAAAAGTGTAGAAATGTTTGGAATGAAAATAAATAGCAAGATTTTCCAAGTAATAAAATGTACTTTGATCTTTCATCATCGATTTTTTGATATCAGGAATTTATTCTCTTCCAATCTAAAACATGAAGGTTCTGAAAATGAGCCTTATCGTTTTATCATGCTTATCAATGGTCGCTTATCACCACTATTATTTAAAATACATCAAAAGTTATTTTCGTATTTTCCTGTGTGCACTTAGAAGATCATTTGTTCAATCAAACTTTTTATGAAAGAAATCTAAACGCTTTGCTTGGCCATCCAACTAGTCTACATAAATAAAGATGTAAATGTTCATTTGCTCGAAATCTTAAATAACCAAAAAAAAAGTAAGTATATTTATAAGAAAACAAGTGCCTATTCGAATACAACGTAGATTCAAAATTTCAAAGCAATCGGTGAAAATTTTTCGAAGATTTAAGAATTTGAACAACGAATATTTACATTTTTATTTATATAGATTGTTGCATATTTCAGAAATAAGAAAATGATATAGTAAATAGTCCGACTTGATCTGAATAATTCCTGCCTTATTACATATTACAAGAAGAACGAAAAAATAGATTAACACACAGATTAATTAATGCAACGAGTTGAGAGATAAATGATCATATCAGTTATAAGCAAACAAATGCTATCATTTAGTTTGCACCATAAAACTTATGTAATATCATGTAAATTTCAATGTTATAACATGAAAGTTTTAGACTATCGTGTAATTATCTCAGGAATGCTCCTAATTAGTCATAATTTGTATGTAAAATAACCGTAATATATAGTAAAAGGGATAAAATGAGAAGTCTTGGAAGAGATTAACTTAACAAATTTATTTAATTTGTTTATTTTAACAAGCTAAAACAAACAACAAAGGAAAGAGAAATTTTAACAGATATCTAAATGAAATTGCTAGAAAAATAAATATTGCTAAAATGAATAAAAGATTATTTAAGTTAAATCAGATTCGACTAAGCTAAATATAAGTATTGATTTTGTTAAAAATAATAGCATAAGAATGATGAAATAATAAGTAGATATAATTATATGCATAAATGAACTGTAAATATTATGTGATAAAAAAGATTAATAAATAATAGATAGATACGGTATAACATAATTATAGAATGACTAAATCAATGTTTCTTTTGAAAATTGCAATGATATTAATGAGCAAAATAGCAATAAAAAAAAGAAACTAATGTGAATTTATAAAAGCTATAAATTAAAATGGAAAATTTTATTAGAAATTATTTTATTGAAAAATTAATTTTATTGAACCTAGTACTAAGGAAAATTACTGATATCAAAAAATTAAGACGATTAAGCATATCAACAAAAATCATACATTTATTTTAGCAAAAAAGATAAATTTTATTTGGGAAAAAACTGCATGTAACGAAAGTAAATGACATGAAAGGCTCTAATGTTGAATTTATAAAAAAAGAAAGTGACAGCGAAAGGGAAAAGAATTCAATTTTGAGAGTCACACATCGTTATGTGACATGTCGAGTTCGTCGATATTATTGCGCTCCGTCCGATACAAGATATATTTCAGAGAGGAGGAAAAGCAAAAAATATAGAAAATGTCGGAGCTAACGATTGCATTATATTGAGATACTTTCCACACTGATAACGTTGATAATGCGATGATAATGATAAAAAGTAGTGACGATAAAGATAAAAACAATAATGGAATGACGATAATTTGCTGGTACTGATAATAATAAGGACAGTAGTGATACTGATAATAATAATAATAATAATAATAATAATAATAATAATAATAATAATAATAATAATGCTAGCTAAGTGATGAATGAGATTGTTACAAGAAATACTGTTGAAATTCGTGTTATAAGAGGATAATGGATTTATCGATTGATTTTTCTTTTTTTTTTTCAATTCTCTTAAAAAGTTAGTACTAACTGTTTGATTTTATCCAAAAAGGAACTGATTTTTATAGGATACTGTTAAATTTACCAAATGAATTTATTCATGAAAATAAGAAAAAAGACTGCTACGGTGGCAATTTCTGTTTACAAAATAGGATATTCTCGTTCTATTTATATTTATCGTGATTCGTCATCATTTGCTGATCATTATATCGTCATTGTTATTAATGACGATAATGATAGCCATAATGTATATTTATGACTGATCCACCATCATTGTCAGTCATTATGTCGTTATTTGCTATAAAGTTCGTTGATGACGTTTATTAGCGACGATAATGATGGCGATAACGATAGTGATTAAAATGAAATAGCGAGCCAATCACGGGAATATCAAATTATTTTATATTAATTAAGCGCATATTAAATTGATATAACGTGATAAGTGGACGAAAAATATCATGCGATGAAAAGAATTGAAAAAAGTTTTGCGTTAACTACACGCATAAGTGGTCATTATATTCATACGTTTGTATTATACTTTTGCTGACAAATATCAATTATTGTTTTTTTCATTATTATGGGAAGAAATAAATAAAATAAAAATTAAACATTCAGAAATTAATGAAAAAATTTCGTCTCTAAATTTTAATTTTCCTTCCAGTTTTTCTTTATTCCTCTGAAATTTTCGTTTTTAGAAAAAGAATCAATAAAATGCTGCATTTTTAAAATCGATGGAATTTTTTCCAGCATACACACGACTATAGTATGTCTACTTAATTTTTATTTTTTTTTTATCTTTATTTTTTGGCTCAAACTGTACTAATAAATTTTTCAGTTTTATTTTTGCTTGCAATTTATATTTTCACTTTTTTTTTTAAAAAAAGAAAAAAGGAAATGAGTCATCAAAAATCGTACACAAATGTATGTAGAAATATTTTTTAACGTATAAAAGTCTTAAGGAAAAGAAAATAAACCGAAAATAATTAGATTCTGAAATGGAAACTGTTGCAAATGAATCATTTTTACGATTCTTTTAAACCGTTAAACGATAATATTTCAATAGGAAAGAGTGAAAAAAAAAGTAATTTTGTACTTTTTGTCAGTGAATGAACGAATGAATCATTGATTAAAAATAAAAATAAATGAAGCAATTGTAATTAAAATATACGACTGCATAATGAATAATTAATGCATAATATAGTTTATTTTATCGGATGAATTATTTAAAAATGAAAATCAAATCTGATCAAAATTAATCAAATAACTGCAATCTTTATAAAAGAGATTTTATTAGATTGTCGTTTTTAGAAGAGTTTTTTTTAAATCCATATATTTGGTAATATCAACAATTACTATATTTTGTATTGATATATTTTGGGAAGGTGAAAAAATAGTATTTATCGATTTATTTCAAGGGTTTCTTTATCAAATTTAAATTTATTTTAAATTAGAAACTACAACAAAGATATTTTCACCTGAGAATATTGCACTTTTTCATGATATGAAATATATCATAAAGTTTTTATATCTCAAATGTACACTAATAAGAAACGGACTCAAGCTTCCTCCCTTAATTCTTCCTTGTTATTTACTTCAAGAATCCCTTTTTTTTTTTTTTTCAGGAAATAAGTACCATGAGTACATTGTCAATTGGATGCACATTCATTCTCAGATTTAACGATTTTACATCGATATATATATATATATATATATATAGGAAATGCATTTTGATTAAAATACCCATACTATAAATCGAAATAAACTGTCCATTTTCAATTTCATGGCCCATCTGTCGTCCAAATGATGACAGTGATGTTTATTGCTGTCATAAAGAACGAACTTGTATCATTCGAAATCAATTATTATTAAAATTTATGCCTTTCAAGAATAATAACTGAAAATTTTTACTCGATAATTGTCCATTGAGGTATTTTATAATTCATCAAACAATATGTATGGTTCATATTCTTTTCACAACTTTTCTAATTTCAAAAATTTGTTCGCATTTCACCTTCAACTTTTCAATTTCTATCTTTTTTTTCTCTGTGAAAATTTAATCTTTCCAACATAATATTAAAGCAAAAAAGAAAAAAAAAGTAATACAATAATGAATTGAAATGAATGCATAATATAATTCAATCATGAAAGATAACTCGCATTCAATTCAATAGCAAAATATATTGAAATTTTTAAAATAAAATTAAAGCAATGAAATCATTAAATATTCCATAATATCTTACAACATATATATGCAACAGTTCAATAAAACCATGAATACGAATTAGTACCAGTATTTTTTGCAGCCATTTTTAAAAATAAGAAAAATAAAAAAAGCAAAGAATAAAATATTCAAGAAAAAGAGCATTTCAAGATTAACTTTTTAGGATAAAAAGACGAGAAAACCCAAATGATTCGAATCTAAAATTCTTCAAATTTTTTTCCGAAGAAATTTTACATATGCAAAGGAGAACTAATTCAATTCCTTCACTAGAAATGAAAAAAAAAAAAAAAAAACTTTCCCAACTACTAAAAAAACTTTAACTACACCTTCGCAGAATAAAAAAAACAAAAAGAAGGTTTGAAACCATCAGTAAGTGAGAAATAAACGTCCTTATCTTTTGAAATTAGCTGAGCACTACCTTTAATTACACCCCACAATTATCATCACCAGGCACTTTAAGTAAATTCTTGCAAAAAAATATATTTCTTTTTGTAATGTAAATGACTATCTAATCTCCACTTAAAATTTCATGCACCAATGTTTTAAAATCATCATCAACCTTCTATTAAGCATTTTCTTGTGCTTCCCGGCGATATATTTCTTTTTTTTTATGTTAAATAAATTTAAGTCATTTGGAAAAAGAAAAATAGTACAGAAATTGATATTATTCATCAGAAATTAAAAATGAGGATTGAAAGGAACAGAAGAAATGCCTATAATCAATAATAATCAATCATTTTTAAAAATTCAGTAAAATTTGCATGACAATAATTTTACAGTAATACTGATAGTGTTATCCTGAAATACCGATCTATTTTTTCTTTTATTCCTTTTTCTATTTTGTATTTCTTTATAGCACTCAACACAGTTCACTTCATTCATCAAATTTCATTCCTTTTCCTTTTTTTTTTTCTTTTTTTTTAAATTTCTTCAAATCAACCTCTCTTCAGTTTCTTCTTTTTCAAAATTTGATAATTCTATAATTTTTTCCTTTAATTCGAAAATTTATTAGCTTTTTTTTACAGACAAATAATGCACATATATTTTAGACAATATTGGCTGAAAAGCGATTGATCCGGAAAGACGAATATTTCAGTGGAAACCGGAAAAACATGACAGCAATATACTAAAGAACAATGGGTATCTGTTGATCATTAGTTGTCGTTGATTGATTTTGATTTAAATTTGAATCATTTGACGGTGAATTACCGATACCCAACGCCTGATGAACAGCTTGAGCCGGAATACTACCATATCGTGTTGGTTGAGCATTATTCTGAAATTTGGTAAAAAAAAACTAAAGAAAAGCTCCGAAAATCGCAGAAAAAAGAAGGATTTAATCCTGCATAAATTTCTGAATAAACACCAGAAATCTATTTTTTTTTTTTTTGTTTTTTCTTTTGAGATCCGGAACTGCCGAATGTTCAGAATAATTTTGTTTCCTTTTCAAATGTTTTTACGTATTCATAATCAAACTGGTAATCCGGAGAACATTTCAGAAAAAAAAAAAAACAAAAGCGCAATGATAAATCTTTTGGTTAAAAAGATTAGCCTAAAAATAACCTGACATGTTGTTGGCAATGGTACCATATTTAGTTTTCCATTCTTATAATCAGCGACAAATTCGGCGACAATTTCACTGCTTACATCCGGTTTTTCGCAAACACACATGCGGCTAACTGTTGCATCCAAAATAACGATAAGTGGTAATTCCGCATTTCCAAGTCCCAATCCTTCCAGTATGAAATCACATAACGGATCTTCACCCGTGTAAAAGATTTGCAATGGATCAGCCCATGATGGCATAGACGCATCGGATGAGATCGAGCTAATTTTTGTAAAAAAAAATAAAAAATTAATTAAAGTTAAAATTTTTGAAAATTCAATAATTCTATTATCATCATTGAATATGAAGACAACAAACATTTATCTATGTTAAATAACATACAACTATAATTTGAATATTTTTGAAAGAAATCAAAATATAAAAATTTGTTACCTGTTTACTGAATTAGTAGAATATGCTAAATTATTCGAATCACCATTTCCATTAGTATTAGCATTATTATCCGTACTTTCGATTTCTTTTAAAGATGAACGTTTCACTGATTCTTGTCGTTCTCGAAAAAGTGATTCAGCGGTTGTTCTCAATACTTCCATCGAGAAAGAGACATCATCCGGTGAACCTTCTATAAAGATTTTTTATTTTCAAAATTAATAAAATAAATTAATTAATTAGTTAATTTTGAATCTGTAGAAGAAAATAAAGAATCATTTGGTGAAATTATTGAAACAATAATCATAGTAATAGTTGATAAATCAAATAATCACATACCTGTAAATAATACTAACGAAGGTTCATCTCTGAGTTGACATAATGTATTTTCATTTAATTCATACAAGGGTAATGGTCCCCAAGGGAATAAACTACCGTACGGATCATTAAGTAAGACATTCCGGCCATGCCTCGTTATTAGACGATTTTCCTCGTTCAGCAATAAAAATGCCGGAATGCCTGAATATTTCGGATAGTTAATTCTTTAATCAATTAATGCCTCATTTGCTATTTTATTTCAATACATTTCCGAATTTAAATTTTAAATCAATTTAGAAGAATCAATAAAAAATTTTTCTCTAACACCTTTTTTTTTGCTTTGAAGAAAATTACAAAGAATTATCATGAAATTTCATTCAATACTTTCTATGAAACTTTATTTAATAGTTGAAAAGTTTTGGAATTTCAAATTATATTTCATTTTTGCTATTATCACTTGTAAATTACTGATCTTTATCATTAATGTCTACAAATGAAAATTTCATCTTTTCTTTTCCTATGTTACTAACATTTATGCGCTTTTTACGTTTATTTTTACCTTTCAATACGCTTTTTTTTCTTTTCAAAAAACTCTTTTTTGTTATCACGCATGAATAAAATAAAACTTACCATTTACGCTATACAAACGGGTTAATTGAGTTGTCTTTTGTGGATCATATGGAAATGCTAGCCAAGGCATCGTTGAAAAATGATGCTCAAATGATTCTTGCGATCTAGAAATTATCTGCTTAAATAAAATCAATTACTTAAGCATTCATCTTGATTCACGTGATTTTAAAGTATAACTTAAATTTTCTATTTCATATTTCCCTTTCTTATCCATTTCAATTATCTGAATGAATAATATAGGAAGTTAATTACTGCACACGGAAAAATGTTTATCTAGTTCATGTAGAAAGTGTAAATTGTATTGAAAAAACAAAACGAAAAATTATGACTTTACATATTTAATTCATACGTCTCATTAATTTAACTAAAAATACATAGCAAATTTATCAAATTCCTATGTATAATGAGCTTATTTTTTGCTTAAAAATTATCGCAAATTTATTTAATGACTTAATTATTCATATAATTACATGAGAAAACCTTACGAAATATTCACCTATCCGATGAGCAAAAAAATATCTCGAACGGAATACCGGTATTTTTGAGTGATCCATAACAAGAGATCAACTGTTGCGAGAATGAGCGACATGGTGGACACTAAAATGATACATTTCACAAATTTTATTTACTTATTTACTTGTTTATCAGACAAGTAATAAGTGAAAAAAAGTAAATAGGAAAATAAAAAAAAAGCATTCACCCAATTAGCACCAAAATATAATCCTTTGACAGTTGGTTTCAAATTTTGAAAATTTTCAACTACTATTTTCTTGGTACCATCGACTTCTTTACAATTTCTTAATACAGCACCTTGAAAAAGTTCTTCTGCTGTCGCATTACACCTTTAACAAAATTATCATTTATGAATGATATTTCAATTCTTGCTTTCATAAATTTTCGGTTTTAATAAATTTTCGTCAAATTAAAAATGTGTGTTAAGATGTTAATTATTTCGGAAGCATTACTTTACAACACAAACAAAGCTATTTAAGAAATTTTACATATAAATTATCACGAAATGACTAATTTGATGGTATAATTTATTTGCCACAAATATGGTACAAATCTATTGTTTTGTTACTTGATCGAACTGATTAAACTTTGTCTTTAGCAAAATAATAACAAACTAATTCTAATTATGACTTCTTTTGCAATTTTATTTATAGAAATAAAGCTAGAATTTCATAGAAACTTAATTATCACTTGTATCATTTAATTCTGATAATCTAATTTAAGTGATGAAAACTTTTAGTAAAAATTTTAGCCAAAATTGATGAAAATTCATTTTACCATGGAAAATTTAAACCATTCGGATCATCTTGCAATAAACGTCGACCATCATCGGTGATAATTTGCCTACTCGATGCATCCAAAACAATTAATGATGGTGTTGAGCAATAACGTAAAGCTCGTAGTAAACGGCTCTGAAGCAGAATAATTAAAAAAAAAAAAAAAGAACTTAGGATGAAAAATTAAGTTTGAACAAAATTAAATTACAATTAAAACATCAAGCTATTAGTTCCTTAACAATAAGAAAAAAAAAATTCAACTTAATAAATTTCAATTTTTAAGCAGTCATTATAATCTCATTCTCATAATTTTTTTAACATTTAAATTAGAAAATTACTTTATTTATACAAAACTGAAATTGTAAGTAAAACTTTTTCTTTTTTTTCCCAAATTCAATATATTTATATATATATATAATACATTTATCGGTAACTTTTTCCCCCGAGATTTTTCTACCATTTGGAATTTTTAAAGATAAATTTTGAAAAATTAGTGCTAACTTTGGCCATGACATTAATCGGCACGAGAATATACCATCCTGATTCACTGATAGCAGCATGTGGTCGTCCATCATCATCAGGAAGATCCAAATCAAAGATTACAACATTGACATCGTCAACTTCGACCAATCTTTTTTTCTTGGTCTTCTTACTTACGCCAAAAAAACGTCGTAATCGTGCTGGACTTCTGGAAAAAAAAAATCTCAGCTTATAGGTTAAATATTACAAATTAAGTTAATTATAAATAGCTCATTAGTATAATAAGCCCGTAGAATTATTGCTAATTTCCATTACTTTATCTATTTTTATATTCAATTAAATAAATTTTAATATGATAGATATCAATTTAATAAACACATCCTAAATTTTTCTAGTTTTCATTCATCTGTTAATTTTTTTCACCATTTCTCAAAATATTATAATTTAATTAATTAATACATGAATTATTCATTCAGAATAATTTCAATATAACTAAAAAAATTTTAAATATTATGGAAGAAAATATTTTGATTCCACAATTAAAGATATTAACTTGAAAATTTCTTCTATACAACCTATTAATGTTCCATCTTCTTTTATAACTTTCAAAAAAAAAAAAAAAAAAAAAGAAAAAAAACATGCGAAATTCGAAATTACTATCAATAAATTGTTGAAAAAAGTTGCAAATTCAAATTATAAACTCAAAATTGCAACAATTTCGTATTGCTTTAAATTTGAAATCCGATAATATTTTTTTTTAAATTTCAAACGATTATCATTTCAATCTGTAGCAAACAAATAAACAAAATAAAAGAAGAAAGAAAAAGAATGGAAGATTTTATTTTCATTCTCATGCCGACAATACCAATTGAAAAGGAACTAAAAAAGTTAAAAAAGTTAAGGAAAAAAAACTGCAAATAAAAAAAAAAAAAGAAATGGATGAGACAAAGATAATGAATGAAGATAAGGTCAACGAGCAAATAGTATCTGAAAAAATTGGGTTATGTGATGGGAATGATCAAAGAGAAACCGAAAATTGAACCTTTAACCCTTCGGATCGATCGAATGAATGACTGCAAAAAAGAATAAAAAAAAAATATTCATTGTTTACCATCATATAGGCACAATATCTCTTAAAATATGCTATGTAAATTAACGAATGATTGAATGCAAATACGATTGGTTGATATAAATCGATAGATAAATAACTTGAAAAATTTAACAGTTACGGTCAATTATATTAATAAATAAGTAGTTTGAAAACTTAACAATTACAACCATTACACTGATGAGTAAGCAATTAATAAGATATCTTTCTATAAATTCAGTCTTCTTCCATGCTATTAAATTTTTAATAAAAAGAAATGTATGTACAGATTTATTTTCGGTTTTGATCAGAGATTTGAACGACGATTAAAACGAAAGGGTAAAATTTCAAATTTATATCATTTCCAGTTTAATTATTATGTATGTCACTCTCCTCTCTTCATTCACAATTATTCCTCAATCCTAAATAATAATATTAATAACTGAATAAATTAGCATAAACAAAAAAGAAAACAACAATATTTTTCCTCCTTTCCTCTAATTTTATTCTGTTTTTAATAGGTAAATAAACGAGAATCTGTTTATTTTTTTGAATCAGTTTCAATAATTAACAAGCAAACAAGAAATAAATGCAATTCTAAAATTGATTGTTTTTAAAAAAAAAAAAGAAAAAAGAATGTTTACATGAATTGAAAATAATAGTCAATTAAACAGCTGTTAGTTGTAAATAACAAGAAAATAGATAAAAGTTGAGAGAACCGAAGGAATAATAATCAGCTGATATAATTTTCATTCAAAAAAAATTTCATGATTTATTTATAAGAATCAAATAGGAAATAAATTATATAGCTCGAAAATTAAAATTGTTTAAATCAAATGCATTTGATTTATTTCAAGAAGATAGATGTTCATAAAATATTTCAGGAGAGAAAAAGTAAAAAGGATAAATGTAACTATAATAAAAATGAATTCATGAGGAATTCTTATGAATATTTATGCAGAATTAATTATTAGTTTATTATAAATTTTAAATTTATCTCTATTTCGTTTTATGTCAATATAATGCGATTCGCAAACTTTACGAAACGATTCATTTTATGCTATTTTCCATTTTAAATATTTTTGTTTATCAAATTAAATTATCAATTAGTTGTACCAATAAGCGTTTGATAAATAATGGTACAGCTGAAGGTTTCGTATTTCGATATATTAGAATACGAATTTTTTTTTCTCATCCTTTTTTTGATTCATGAACCCACAAAACTCAATAAATTATTTAGCGAAAGTAAGTTTAAAATGTTTAAATTAATTGAAATTGCCTAAATATACTACCAATTTAAACATACATTAAATGAAAAGACATAAAGAACATGCAGCAATTAAAATTTTATTCTTTATTTTGTAAATTTTGAACTTAAAATTCGATATTTTCAAGACTGAATAAAACTTACTCTCTTGAGCAACTGGTAAAAATACTGTTTCGTTGTTGGACAAGTTTTTTTAGCGATGAAACAGGCTCCAAAGAGCGGGAACTACTAGAATTGATCAAATAAAAAATTACATATCGAGAACAGGAGAATACAGCGTCCAATGTTGTCAGCTCATTCTGCTCTTCATTATTACCTGAACAAAAAAGAGATATTAAAAATTTTGAAACAAAATCAAGCAAATTTTTAATGTTTTTTAAAACCATTTTTGTCAAAAGACTTGTATCAAATTAATATTTGAAAAAAAGCAAAAATTATTAAGTCTATTATTCTTCGATTGAAATTTGATGATCATTAAACTAATGCTTAAGCTAATTTGACAAGATTACAACCACGTTTAATATATTATTATTGCACCTAATAACGCATATTAATTTGAATAGCATTAATTTGTCAAACTTTCCTTTTCAGACCGTTAAAAATCAGCTATTAAAGTTTTAAATGCTGCATCGTATGGCACCAAATAACATTGTTAAATTTCAAGAAATTCGACAAATAATTTCTAAAGTCACTTAAAAAAGAATTCAATGCTAATTTTTTTAAAATTTCGATTAAAATTAAGACTTCGAAGTCTCGGGTTTCACACAAAATTTTAACTTTTAATGAGGAAAAATAAACTTTCTAAGCTCATTTATATCGATTGTAATTATTTAAATACTAATGTAATTTATATGCGTCGGTATTCGATTTTATGTGCAAAATATATGTAACAAATAACTGGAATTTAATCAAAAATAAAATCAATTGAATCCTTAAATTTCAAAAGAAAAAAGCTTGCATTTATGATTTAACTGCAAGTGTTAGCAATATAACAAGAGATTACAATAAGATCATATTTCATGTGAATTTCGAATTTCAAGTTTACAGAATTTGTGAAAAATAAGGTGAAAAGAGTGAGCAAAATTATTATAAAAATAAAAGAAATATCAAGAAATTGTATATTTACATGTTGCATTTTTCAGATAATTTCAAAAGTAAAAAATGAAATAATGGAAATGATTTAATGAACGAAATTGTTCCTAAATCTTCCAGAAAGACATGCTCGGTACGTGATTTTTACTTTGAAGTAATTATATTATATGCCAGATATGTTTAACATACAATGCTAATTTAAAATTATAAAATGATAATAAAATGCTTAATAATTATAAAATGCCATTCTATAAAATGGCATTTTATTTTATGGAATTATAAAAAAAAATTTTTTAAAAACATTTTAAAGAATTATAAAATGTCTAATAATTTCAAGTCATAAAACCGAAACAAGAATTATAAAGTTGAATTGGAAAAAGTTTTTGGATTTTCACATATTATCAACAAACAACAAATAAATTAATGCTAAAATAAATTTTCAATTATAGATTTATATTTTTTTAGTTATAGAATTTTTTTATCTCAAAAATAATAAATAATTCTTTAGAATAAAGATTAGAGAATTCAAATTTCATATAATGAAAAAAAGTTTTTCTTGTAAAAATTTCATCCTAACAGAAATGATACTTCCAAGTTCTATGATTTGATCATCTCCATTATTTTTTTTTTCAAACATTTGATTTTTTTCTACTGTTTTATTTCAATATTCAATCAATTTCAGTTATTTCTCTTTAACATTTTAATCATTTTTTAATATTTGTCTTTGACATTTAATCATTTTTATTACCTCTTTTTTAAAATTTAATTATTTCTATCATTTCATTGTAAAATTTATTCATCTTTTTGAATTTTCACAATTTAATCTTTTCTCACTACTTTTTTATTCAAAAAATTTAAACACTTCTACTTTTTTTCATTGCAAAATTCAATCATTTCCATAATTTCTTTACCGAAATTCAATCACTTTTTATTTCTTTTCCAGAATTAAATCATACATAACCTTTCGTAGGAGTCAGATGTATAACACCAATATTTCGGAAGCAATAATCGTAAAGATCTTCGAATGACATAACCAACAGAGAGTGAATATTTGAAATGAAACTGCTGATGAAATTGTCAGCTTTCGATGAAACGTCGAGCCAATTGATACGTTGTTGTTGTGTGTTTGTGTGTGTGTATATGTGTTATGTATCAACAATTCAATAATGCAAATATCAACTGGAATGATTGCAAATAATAGCACGGATTATCAATTTATCATATCTAAACATTATATCATTATCACTTATGCTATTTGATGATAAATGAATTATCACATTAATCTGTTATCAATTTACATAAACTATCAAATATATATATATAAATGAAATAATCGAAAAATAATTGTTAGTAAAACAAATAAATAAGATAAATTAAATAGTGGAGAAAAAAGAAAAAAAAAAGGGAAATAAAATAAGCAATGAATGAGACAATAAATTTGAAGAGAAAAAAAGGATGAAAAAAAGTTCATTATTTTAATTTTATTCCACTCTAATTTTCAATTAATTATAAAAGATATGTAATTATATGCTATTTTAGATAGCTTTTCCTGCTAATTCATACTAATTTTGCTTCATTTTTTCTTTTAATTTATATTTTCTTATTTCAATAATTTTCATTTTCATTTCGTCGTTTACATATCAAATAAAATAATTTAAAAAGGAGAAATTAAAATTGTTTCAGATACAAAATTATTAATTTTTAGTAATTTAAGTGTTTAAAAGTCGCAAAATGCGAAAAAAAAAAGAAAAAAGGAAGCAGATAATACTGGAATAATCATAAAATTGTATTTTCATTTTTCAAATAGTGTCATTTCATTTCTCTTTAAATTTTTTAATAGTTTAATAGTTTTTTAATAATGAGTGAAAATTTCACCAAAAAAATTGCTATAAATTAGAAAGATTAGAAAAAAAGTTGAAAATAATTGTTACTTGGGAGTAAAAAAAAAAATTGTAACTTTTTGAATATGAAACATTTCCAATTTCTGGAAAATATTTTTATGAAATGAAAGAAAAAAATCTTCAGAAAATACTAAAAGCTATGATTTTTAGCATATAAAAAATTACAAATAGTTGGAAAAATTGAAATGAGTGATTAAAAGTTTTGAATTATAATTAAAATATGAACAAATATAATGAAATTTGAAAAGCGATCTAATTTAAACAAAGCATAAAAACGACGAAATCGATAAAAGAAAGAAAAAAGAGAGGGAAAGACAGAGAAGAGAGGGAGAGAGAGCGGCTCAAAAATTAAGCAGAAGACATAAAAAATTATTTTTTTCACAAAATTTGAATCGAATGAGTGGCCCAAATTCTTTTTCATCTTTTTGTTCGTTGAAATGACATTGTTGATGAGATTCATTTAAAATGTTGATGAATACAAGCTAATGCTTTATTATATTATTTGCAAAAAGTTGCATTTTTGTGTTAAATTACGTCAAGAAACTTAATTGCAAATTATCATTTGATTGCGTTTATTCATTTGGCTATAGTTATATTCATCGAAGACTTGCATAGTTATAGAAAAAGTTATACTTTTGATGTGTGTCATACTGATTATTAGAAAGTTCGGATTATAAATTTATCTAATAATGTAAATTCAAAACTCAATATAAGAAATAAATAATTTTGCAACAATAATAATGATAGTATTAACAGGCGCGTGCTTCTTTTTGCCTACTTTTTTTTTTATCTGTCCGTAAGAATAAACATATTTACCGCCAAAACGCCGTACGAATAAACATGTTTCCCGCCAAAATGCTCCGATTAACAGATAAACAAAGTGGGGTTAACCAGTCATTGATTCACTGCTAGATAATAGTCAACAAATCTATCTATATCAATAAAAATGTAAGTATTTGTTGTTACTTGACACACAACTAAAACTTTAATTTATTTTAGTTAGTTTAACACATAAGAACATAACCTTATAACTAAATAAAAAAAAACCAGCAATGATTAGTAGGTTTAAGTATTAGCTGGATAGACTTTGCATAGGCGATCCATATAAATTAGCTGGATCGGCCACGTGGAGCGTAGTCGGGTAAAGCTAGGAATAATAATAAATGCTAAATTAAAAAAATTAAATTTTGGAAAAGCCAAAATACTGTATAAGAAAGATTTGCTGGCAATTCAAAAAAGTGTTTGAAGTTGTGAAGTAAAAAAGCCCGAAATTCGAGGGAAAATCAATCAATCAGGCCAGAAAATATATACACCATACTAATTTAAAAGACAGTTGGGAATAAAATATCTTTTAAATGATGTTATATTTATAATATTCAGCAATAAAAATAATAAAATTACAGTTATCCGGATAGTATCATATGTTAGTTATTGCCATAAATGAGCCTTATGATGCTAATCATCAAATTATTGTTTGATTGATTCGAACTTCTTAATTCATATATCCTTTTCTATCATCCAATCTGTATCATTACCATATTATTTAAATCCAAATTAAGTAATCATTTTAGAGAAAGATTCTAAATAAATCAAAAAAAGTGAAAATTTCGAAAAAGTTATGCAGAAATCATGTCGGAATCTATAGGATATAGCTCGACTTTCAGTAATCCATTCATTCATGTTTTTCCATGCAAATTCTTCATCTAATACGATTAACATCGATAGATGAATCAAACGTAGAAAAGTTGAAGTGCGCGGGAGTGGGTAGGAAAATAATGTGGAGCGGGGGAGAAAAATGAAAAGAGAGAGACTCTTAGAAGCAAGTCAACCAATGCCAAACATATCAATATGTGCAATTTATTTATATATGTATGCAAATTGATATGATAAGCAATCAAAATATACGGGAAATGAGAAGCGTTCCAAATCATTCCCTCTTCCTCCCCTCCTCCTTCGATGAATTTTATTCAAATATTTGCATGAGGGATTGGCAATTAAATCAGTTGCAGATCATTTGAAATGGATTAATTCTGCTCTTCCTCTTCCCATTTCATAAATTCAAAAAAAAAAAGAAGGAATAAAAATTGGGTAAACATTAATTGAATAAATTCGAATTTCTCACTTTCTGATTTGAATGGTCCTTTTTTTTCTGCTTTTTCTTAAGTTTAATTAATAATTTCGATAAATTCAAGAAACAGTAATAGTAATATAAAAAAATGGAAAAAAAATATTATTATTGTCTGAAAAATGCATAATTATTTTGATATTTTCGGAATAATTTAAATTAGGAAAGAATAATTTGCAGTAGGAAATTTATTTGGAAATATATTGAATTAATTTATCGCTTTATTTTAGGTACAAGTTAGAAATATAAATTTATTTCTTAAATAAAATTCATTTTAATATTAGGGGAAATTTCAGGAAAGCGATAAAACAAGATCATCACCTCTCTTGTTTGTGAATGCGAATTTTGAATTACAAGTTTGAATTGCACAATTATCAATTATTAATAGTAGAATGGAAAGTATAACTGAAGAATAAATTGTTACAATGCGTATCAATTCGAATAAGTTAATGATTCTAATTCAAATAATTACTTCTTATTATCAATAAACTCATATTAATTCAAGCAAAATTTTCCAATATTTTATAGTATATACTGAATTTCTTGATAATAATTGCATGATCCCATAATAATAATAATATGATATAATCCTATAGTAATAATGTCATATAATTAGATTAGCTATCAAAATGTTAATTAATTTTTAAGCTATTGATTGCTATTCCTGCAAATACATGATTAAACGATTTGAAATAAAAAGATGGAAAAAATTTCTCCGGTCTTTTTAAAATTTCAAATATGTGCATAGTAAACGAATTTGAAAACAGCAAATGAGACTTTAACTTGCAATAAATACAACAAAACAGCAGTTATGAAAATTTGATAAAATAATTTTTATAAATTAGAAAAATTCACTAATGAAATTTGAAATAATATTTCATACATCAAATTTAAATGCATATTTATCATTCTTTGTTTAATTTTTTCTTTCATTTATATCCAAAAAACTTATTGTTACTTTCCCGCCTAATTTTGGCCTTGATCAAATAAACAGAACTCATTAATTGTAAATCAATTTGAATTTCTTTCCTAGTTACCATTCTAAGAGTTTTATTTTGTATTATAATATATGAATATGATAGAATAAATAGAGAAATATGCGCAATGTGTCCATCAATAGATAGAGGGATAAAAAGCTTAGTGATAGTCGAAATTTGTTGAAATGATGGAGGATAAAATGACCACGGGGTTCAGATGTATGTCGTCCTGATCAAGAATTGAGGGAAGAGAAGGACAGATGACGACATATTCTCATTTATAATTTACTCGGATAACGACGAAATATAACTGCTAGTTCTATATTGAAGGGTAAAAGAGAGAGAGAGAGAGAGAGAGAAGGACAAGAAAGGGACAATTTCTTGAAATAAGAGAGGTGACAAGGAGAGGTATGCGATGAGCATTGTGGACGATTGTTAGCAAAGATGTGATGAATATTGGTTGATGTGAATGAAAGGAAAGACGAAAATTAGGATGAAATGGAGGGAAGGAGGAGACAGTGTCAGTTCAATTTAATTCCATTTTCACTTCATTTCTTTTCTAATTTTGTGCCGCCGCTATTTGACAGGCATTGAAATTTATGCAACAATACTCCATTTAGAAACGTAGTTAGAAGAATATATTATTACTATCAGATTAATCAAAATAGCAACAGAATTTTTTCGGGTAGGTTAAAGTAGAAAAATGAACTTTTCCTTTCGAATTTCTTCCACTCGATTTTGGGCAAATAGTGATGAGGCAAAAAATATTGCTCGAATTTGATCTTAAAATTCAGTCCTAAAGTTAAACTTTTGCATCCTTAGCTTCATTAGATGAAACGATAATCTTTGTACATTGGATTAAATTCTTATGTTTGTATTGCATCTAATACATCCAATTTTTATCTTATGGTGAGCTGAAATTCTTTCTCATATTCGAATAATTACTGAATTCCTCATTTATTATTTAAGCATAAATCAAGTACAGTAGTAAGTATAGAAAATACAGCAATAAGTACAAAAAGTACAGTAGTAATACGGAAAGTAAGGCGATGAATGTAAAAAGTACAGTAGCAAGTACAGGAAGAAGTGCAGTAATAATAAATACAAGAAATTAAAGTAATTATTAATGATAAATGCTAGTACAACTAATTGCAAATTATGAGTCTATATTGATGATAAACGATAAGATAATAGGAAAAGGATAATTAATCAATAAGGATGACAACGGGAATATAGCCTTTCTAATCCCGAGATAGATGATATGATGAACAAACTGTGCGCTAAAATCGCCCGGACTGGAATATCGTCTGGTGAATCGTGAAATATTTTTTAGTAAAAATGTTTCTTTCTTTTTTCTCCTTTTATTTTTTTCTCCCTTTTTCGGTTAATATTTTTTTTTTCTCTCTTTCTCTTTCAATTTACTTATCGTTTAAAAAGAAAAATATCATACTAATCTGCGTAAATATTGTAATCATAACTTGAGAGAACTACAAAATCCCATATATTACGTTGATATTTGACTTAAAAAAGATGGTGATAATAATAATTGTTATAAAGGCAATGAGCTAAAGCAAGAAAAAAGATGATGATAAGGTAAAGCAATAAGAGAAGATAATGATAATAAGATGGAGTGAAAAAAAAAAGACAATGATAATGATAACTGTAAAGATAATAAGGTAAAAAAAAGGAAATGGAATGATCTAATGGATACATCATCAAACAAAATATCTGATATTAGGGACCAATTAAGAAGTATCAAACTAGCTATATAAAAAGAAAAGAAGGATGGAAAAAATGAACAATGAACGATGAGAGGGCGAGAGAGTGGAAGAGAATGATAGATAGAGAGAGGAATTTAAAAATTAATTTTTTTTTTTAACGCATGAATGTTCTTTAGCCTTGAATGACCATTAGTTATGGTCATTCAAGATTCGAAAAACAATCCGGCAAGTAAATCTTAGGAATGAGCAATAAGGATTCGAGAGATGGATGTCGGAAATGGGAAGTTAAGATAACAATTTGAGATATATTCGAGGAGATTAGACAAGCGAAGTTGAAGTTTTATCAGATCATCGTTTAGCAGTCAATCTTTTACTTTTCTTTTTTGAACAAATACCGAATGCATCTCATGTGGGACAAGAAAAGACGGGGTAGAACAGGCTGATGGAGAGAGGATAAAAAGGAATCGTTTTCGAATGGTGTCATTTGAAGCACCGACGATATTTCGATTAAGCATGCTCGTCAAGAAGAAGGAATGATTCAATTCAGAGATTCTCGAGAAATTTAAAATTGAAAAAGAGAGGAAAAGGGAAAGGGAAAAGAATAAAAAACTCTGCTTCAATTGTATATCCTTGTGATAAATAATCTTTTCTGCAAAAATCTGGAGTCGATCTCCTGAATAATTATCAAAACAATTATTTTGGAATTTTATAGATACTATCATATCCCTCAAATATACATTACTGAAATTAACGATTATTTTGATTTGATAATGATCAGCAAATAAAACATGTCGTCAAATCGGTGACACAATTGTGTATGCGCCGAATATTGAACTTCATAAGAACTTTTAGAATCATTCCCATTAATTTAATCCGAATGATAATTTGAATGAGACATAAGATTGTCAGAAAATATTCAAATTAGTTAAGAAAAAATGATGAAATTCTAAAATAAAATGTAATAGAGAAAAAAATAATGGTTAAAATTGAAATGAATGAAAGTTTTGAAATGAAATAAAAGATTTGTACAAATTATTGAAATCAAATATACCATATATGAATATCATTTTGCTTCCTGCTAATTATTAAAGAATTACCATAACATTAGCAAGTATAATAGTAATTTTAGTAGTATTGATTGTTGTTTGTTGTTGTAGTAAATAACGGTGATGGATGAAGTAGTAGTAATAGCACTAATTTAAAATGAAAATGAAAAATCTTTATTCCATTCCACTCGTCCGTCTACTTTCTTCTTAAAATTCAATCAACGCTTAAATAGTCACCTCCAATTTCTTCTTCTCTCTTTTTCTTTCATTATTTATCACTTTGAAATCAAAATATCCTTTTAACAAGCAGATGCCATTTTAAATTCATTTTCTTCCTTTTCGTTTAGCCATCTATTTACTATCATTAATCAAAATTGTAAATTAATTTTATTCCTTTGAATATTTTCAAATAATTTTCTCTTTTTTGAGCTGCAAATTCGAAATTTTACAACAAATCATATAATTTGATTTGAACAAACCAATTTTACTAATTTGCAAGAAATTTTCAATTTTTTCAAAATCTCATCTTTCTAAAAGTATATCAGTTTAAAAACTTAGTGTCAAATGTATTCAGCGCAAATCGTTTTTCAGAATCTATAGCAAAAAAAGAAAATTCAATACGAAAAATGGAAAATTGAATAGTTCCTTCCATTCAGAATGCATACCGGATTGATATATGAATTCTGAAAATTTCGGCATTAGTACTACTAGTTACGTTACATCAATTATTCGCAATTAATGTTTATGAATATTATTACTATCGTTAATGTTATATTGAAATGTAACATACCGTGAGATAAATGGTACTGAATTATAGGTTTGATAATTTTCAAGAAATTCTAAAAAAAAATTCTAAATCTTAAGTCATGATTCATTCCAATTTTCAAATAAATAATTTGATTTGACAGCAATCTGCGAAATATTTCTACCTTTCAAAACAGATTACACAAATGTAGTAAGAGAACGTCGGAAAACGGATTTATTTATTTCTATCAAGAAAATAAAAAAATAAAATAAAAAGCCAATTTCATGAAAATCTATTTTCATTCATCGGTTTGTTGTAAAATAGGGTCAAATGCGAAAATTGGCGTTTTAAATTTATGAATATTTTATGAGGAATTTAAGAAGAAAACAGAAAAGATCAACTCAAAAGTTCACAAAATCAAATTAAGAATCAATTGAAATTCCAAATGTATTTTTTCAAAATCATGACAATTTGCAAGAAATGAAATCTTTTACCATAATCTTATCATTATAATTGATTAATAAAGTCGGATTACAAATAGTAGGACGAAGGTGAACCAAAAGAAAAGATCATTTTAACAATTATCTGAAAAATGTTTTCTGCTTGGATTTAAAAGTAAATTAGAAATTTCAGTTTTACTTTTTTTTAAACTAAATTGATTTTTTTTTTTTCAAATTGTTATGGAATATCCATAAATTTAGGAAATTTTCTTGTGCTCAATAACTGATCAGTAGAAATAATAAATATTATTTCTATAACAGGAAATAGTAACATTTAGTTGATAAGATGACTTGACGACAGAAAAAAAAGTGAAATATGAGGAATTTATCGGATTGCAACATGCATGTTGGCCATAAAAACTGCTTGAATGATTGCACAGCATGCAAATTATTTGCATGATAACATGCATCTATATTGCTTGCAGGAATGTCAATATATAAATCCATTCAATTTGATTTATCCGCTTATTATTAGAAAATTTAGCGGTATAATGTGAACAAATGGATGAATAAATGAGATGATGATAAGAAATGATATAATATCAATTGATGTGATTGCAAAGTGAGATGATAAATTTAATTCAAATTTTTACATTTAATTTGACTGAATATCATTTCAGTTCATATCCAAACTAATTACTTACAATATATTTTATTCATCGTTATGATAGTAAAAAAAGGAAAGAGAAATTTGCTAACAAAATACACATTTAAATTATTTGTGAAGTGAAATATGAAACAATCTTACGATCATATCGTTCATTCATTAAGATATTTTACAAAAATCATTGACTGATAAGAAACAAATCAATGCAAATATAAAAAGAAGATGACGGGAAGTAAAGGAGAAATCAATTTTATTCTCATTATTTTTTGTCATTTTGAATTCTTGTATATTGTTTTATTTATTGAAATACGCTTAACGCTTATTTGTGAAATACGAAAAAAGGGAAAAATTCAAGCAAATCATTGAAAAAAGTAGTTCCGTTGAATATCTATTTTATTTTATTTTCCGAAAAATCTCGTAACATGTATAAATCAGAAAATGTATATAAACTTATACATAGACATATAGCAATAGTTTTCCTGTTCAGAATAATACACAATCATTATTGGCTTCAAGTTTTCCGGAACAGAAGCTTCGAATCAATCAATTTGAAGCAGTAAATGAATGTTAAAAAGTATCGAACCATCCGCCGTAAATTATCAATCATAAGGCGGAATTGTTTTCATATTTGTAGAATTTTCGATCCGTTATAAATTGTTCCTTCGTGCACCTATACAAATCCATCAATCTCCCTTTACTTTGTTTCCTTTCCAAACAAAAAAAGAAACTGTACTTTTTTTTTTCTTTCCTAAAATAATTTTCATTTAATGCTTACTCATTGTTATTGTCTTATCACTTCTTAGCACGTTCTATTTTTATCAGTTGCAAAATTGATTCGAAGCTTATGTTGCGGAATTTTTCGGGAAATAAAATAAAATAGATACTCAACGGAACTATTTTTTTCCGTTATTTGTTTGAATTTCTCCCTTTTTTCGTATTTTACAAATAAGTTAAGCATATTTCAATAAATAAAACAATATACAAGGATTCAAAATGACGATAATGAGAATAAAATTGATTTCTGGTTTAGTTTCCGCCACCTCCTTTTCATAATTTTTAGATTTATTTCCTATCAGCCATTGATTTTTTTTAAATATTTTAATGAAAGAACGATATGATAGTAAGACTATTTCATATTTCATTTCATAAATAATTTAAAAATATATTTTGCTAGCAAATTTCTCTCTCTCTTTTACCCTTCAATATAGAACTAGCACTAGTATTTCGTCGTTATCCGAGTAAATTATAAATGAGAATATGTCGTCATCTGTCCTTCTCTTCCCTCAATTCTTGATCAGGACGACATACATCTGAACCCCGTGGTCATTTTATCCTCCATCATTTCAACAAATTTCGACTATCACTAAGCTTTTTATCCCTCTATCTATTGATGGACACATTGTGCATATTTCTCTATTTATTCTATCATATTCATGTATTATAATACAAAATAAAACTCTTGAAATGGTGGAGGATACAATTATCGGGAAAGAACAATTCTAAGATTAATTTAAATGTGCTAAACTTCATTCATATTTAACATTTTCCGACACTACACTCCACTCATTACAGTAGTCACAAAAAACGAAAGGATCACGCACAATTATTTATTACGCACAATCACATACAATTATTATTATCGTACAATTACTTACAATTATAAGAAAATTATTCATCTCATCAATTAATTTCATTGTATCGATAGCAATAACTAATTGAATTTATGAATGATATGAATTCAATTCAATTTAATTCCAATTTTCACATCCCTAATTCATATGATAGCAATAAATTCATTAAGCTGATCAGAATAAATTAATTAATGGACAGCATTTTTTAAAATTAGAAATATCCCAATTCCAAACACAGTAATAGATTGATTAAGAAAAAATATGCAAACAAAATTAATGATTAAACAAAAATGAAATATTAGAGAATTTGAGTGAATACAAACAGACTGAGATCTACTTGTGGAGTAATTGATAAGACTTGTTAAAATAACAGTTTGAAAATTCATATCCCTAACACATTCCGAAAAACTACTTGATAAGATCCTTATCAGCAACGATGTTAACATTGGGCGACGTAAAAAAAGAAATATGCATATAAAAGATAATCTCACATTTAATACAAACTTTCTTTTCTGGAGATATCATTCTGGAAAAGATAAATTAAAATGATCTGAAATATATCTATATTTTTCGACGAAAGGAAGGTTTTTCGGATTTCAATCTCAAAAGTATTAAATTGCAAAAAGATTCAACAGATACTTCAAATCATAAAACAACAATAATTTATATATACAAAGCTCTTTAGCGAGACAGTAACGCAGCGAATGATTAACAAAGAATTTCGAAGTTTAAGTAGAAAAGAAAAGATTAAAATCTCCAGAAAATAATTAATTATCAAATCGTAAATTCTAACATTATTATTTATGAATGTATTCCGGAGCTTGCCTTTCCATGTATTCTGCCCTTCCATTGCTATACAAGCGTGCATTCGCTTTATCTGTACTGACTATTAAGCACTCATTTAAAAAAATTAAAATTTCATGACTACTAATCCTGCTATAACAGTATAATAATAAACAGTAATTACTATACGTGAATCAATTAGATCATTGACAGCTTGCACATCTTTCTTCGAAAAGTAAAGTAAATTTTCGATTTTCAAAACTTGCCTCTAATTGTTCAGTTCATAAAATCGACTTTCAAATTTTCTAATCAAAAAGCAAAACAAACAGTCACATGGCTTGAATAAAGATGATCGTATAACGAAGAGTTAATTTTAATAAAATTCCAGCTAACAATTAGAAAGTTTGAAACTTCGGATTTAATTTTATAGAAGTCTGACCAATTCATCAATTTGCAAACAGCCAAAGAATAAGTAGAAGTTAGTTACTATCCAAATATCATTATATACATAATGCAATATAAATATATCTTCAACTTAAGAATCTATCTATTAAAGATGAAAATTTAGCAAAGCAAAGCATCACTGATGCATTATGATTTCAATTTGTGGAACACTGTCTTTAATACGGATACGTGTTGCGTTCGGATCGGTACCAGCAAGTTGCTGATCAGCTTCCAGAACCGAAAATAACGTGTTCATGATATATTTATGTGCTGCTAGTGCTAACTGAGGTGACCGTATAGTTTTCATCATATCTACCCATACGCGACCTGTAAGTATCAATTTTCAAAGAAAATTTGTTTGTAAAATTAAAGAAGTGAAAAATTCATAAATTCAATTATCTCAGCAAAATGGACGTTTCTCTCGATTATATATCAAGAGTACAGAATAATTAAGGTAAGAGACTTCGCTTAATAGACAAAATCTTAATTTTAAAATGACGAAAAGTCCGGATCTAAAGTCTAAGCAAATCAAACAAAACAAAACATATTAAAGAAAAGAAAAAGAACTATTTCCATACCAACATTCTCCCATTTCGAAGAATTATCATATAATGGAGAATGTGAAAGATGTTGTTGTTGCTGTTGCAAATGTTGATGCGGATTCGAATTTAAGCTATACGGCGATAATCCATCTGAAGTACTCACTCGCTAAAATAAATTGTAGTTAAATGTATAAAAGTGCAACAGATAAAGTTATAAAACATTGTAA
Organism: Onchocerca volvulus; assembly: GCA_000499405.2. Classification (NCBI taxonomy): domain Eukaryota; kingdom Metazoa; phylum Nematoda; class Chromadorea; order Rhabditida; family Onchocercidae; genus Onchocerca; species Onchocerca volvulus. The sequence goes on from HG738139.1 coordinate 16,106,043, forward strand.
TTTACATGAAATAAATTCGCACTAACATATTGCTATACTTTTACTTTATTATGCATCTACTTCATATTCATTCAAGCATTTAAAAATATCTTACCGATTACTATAACGTTTGGTAATTGAAAATATGCAAATTACCTATGGAATGATATTCAAACTCTCTTCAATTATATAAAAAATATTAATTTTTAAACTATATTATTAACCACAAAATGATTGTAAAGAATTGAAAAGTACTTGTATGTAACTGATAAATAAAAATTTAGATTCCCGACTGAGAAAATAAACTTTTAAACGAAAGATAAGTCTTACCACAGATCGTAAAATCTCTGCAACTGTCTCTCCAGTTGAAACGCCGGAAAAAGTATTATTATTAATGCCAGGAGTATGCTGCAAAAAAAGAAAAAAATAACCTGCTATAAACAGAACACACAAACTGATTTAATCATAACTTTGATCACATATTATTTTTAAATAATAAAAAGCAAACAAGATGGTTCGCTGAATCTTTTCTAACGAAAATCAGGAAGTTAAAATATCACAATATAGACAAAATATCAGGATCTGGGACAAATCCATATCAGAAATGGAATAAAAAGTTCTAGTTCAAGTTTAGATAATTAAAGTCAATTTTTTCAAATTCGCGAAATGGAAATTTAAAATAGCTTTCTAAAAAAATTCGATGAATATCTAAGTCAATTTCAATTGTAAAAATAATTATCTTTCAACATACATGTAATGCCGATTGTTTCTGTTGTTTCCATATTCTACGAGGATTTCTATATGCTTCATAACGTTGTGCTCGCACCCGTGTTTTAAGAACAGATGCTGTTTGGTCGGTAATACTATTATTACTACTCTGTGGTAAGCCATCAACGGATGTTGTTGGTGATATTGGTTGTTTGTCATCGTAATTTTCCGGTGATTTCGTACTATCAGCAGCGGACGCTATGGACGCTATGTTATCCACGTCAACGCTGCAAATACTTCTTTTAAAATTGCACTTAAATTTTTCAAGATCAAACGATTAATTCAGGTATAAATTCCTAACGATTAATGCAGAATTCCTCATTACTTATTTGAAACAATTGATAGATGACTTTAGTTGCACAAGTTCTGAAACAATTTAAAAAAGGAATTTGTACCTAAATTTTATACTGTTTCTTCTTTTAAGTTATAGGATTGCACTCTTTAAGTATAATAAAGAATGTAGAAGGAAGCATTTTTGCATTTAACTGTATGCTTAAGAAAAGTGAAAGATTTAATTAGTAGGAAATAAGATTTAATACATGCAATTTGATCATCACGGCAAAAGTTGATTTTTCTTAACAATTCTTACAAAAAATATACTGAAAAAATTATTATTAAGTGGGATTAAAATTTTGTTCTTTCTAGCAAGATTACCAATTTATGTAGGGTGATATCGAAAAAGATAATTAAGTTGAAAAATTTTATACAGAAATTAAAAAATTGAACATATAAAAATATATATTCCAGTTCATACGACTTGTCAAAATTACTTCGTTATAGAAAAACGAAAAGAAACGAAGGAAAAAAAAGATCCTACTTTCCGTTCAATTCGTTTTGATCAGTGGTCGTGAAGGAATGGAACGTAGGATCAACCAATTCGTATTTTGCTGTGAATTCAGTTTCTGTAAGTTAGAATACAGAATTATAAGAATCTGGCTTTAATATAACCGGTTTAGTTGACAGAACTTAATGTTTTGCAAAATGGAGGGAAACAGAAGAGACAATTCAAAATTAAAATTAAGTAAAAAAAAACATATGAAGCAAAATACAACAAACAGATTAGCGAACTGACTTCGTTCATCGCCATTTCCAACTGGAATAGTTAATACTGCATCTCCTTTTTGCTGAAACAAGCAATAAATGAGTTTCAGTAAACAGAAGATATATTCAAATCAATTTTTTTTTCCATTCATTTTCATTTCATTTAATTAATAATTCCAGTTATCTTTCAATTTGAAAGAACGAATAGCAAAACATCCGTATAAAATATTAAATAAACCATCTCGTATTAGATAAGCTGCAAATTACAACATTCTTTTCAAATGCAATTGTTAATTGCTTTTCTTCTATTTCTCCTTATTTTAGCATACACTTTTGCACGAGCAAGCGCTTCTAAGTATAACGATTAAGAATTAAGAAATTCTGACAGAGAATACATCTCTTAAACAATGACAGGTAAATATTGGCTATCAGAGATCATTCACTTGATAATCCAATTATTGAACAAATAAATAACTGTAACAAAATTGACATCATCAGCTTTATTTGGAAGCTAATCATAAGGTTTTCACACTCAGAAGATTAATTGCAAGATCTCCATGCTATTTTGAAAAAAACATATATGACAGCCAATAAATCCTAGATAAATAACCTGTAAAGAATCTGATAATGTAATAGGAAGCATTGGTTCAACGACTTTTGAGATTGTTTGTTCAGCATCGAGGACTGCTTGTGCAGTTAGGAATGTATCTACCAGATGTGCAACATTTGATGATGACGGCAATTGATTAGATCGTGATATTGATAATGGGCGATACCATTTGGTTTGTCTGCAAACAGAAGCAGTTAAAATGCATTTTATGGAAAAAGTATCACATTAGTTGCAGTTATACCGAAGATGTCAGACATATCAGTGTAATTAAGAGCCCTTATTACAGCAAAAGATTTTTGCTTGATAAAACTAAGAGAAAAACAATAATTCTTACTCATACTGATCTCGTAAAAAGCTCATCGCTTCGAAATACGGCCAATTTGTTGCACCATTCCGACGTTTACCATCATATAAGCGCCGACGATATTTCTCGCTCAATTCGCGCCATGCTGATGCCACAACTTCGGCCGTTACTAAAAAAACAATTTCGATCGATATTGGAAACTTGAAATTCTAAATAAACGGAAGAAAATCCGATGCAGTTATCTTATCACAGCATTTGATTCATAATGAATAAAACATTAAAAGATATCTATTATAAATGAAGGGAATGTACCAACCAGCTTCCAAATTGAGTTGTTCTGCAATTTCAGCAAATCGATGAATTTTTAAATCGAAATGGGTGATGTAAGTGGTAGAAGTGCGATCCCAAATGTTCGGATCTTGTCGTATAATGTTGATTAATTCAAAAATTGCCTCTGAACCACCAGCTGTTTCGATTTGTTCCATTGGATATTACCGATTCGGATCACCTATAAAATATCTTGAGAATATTTTCATAGAAAAAGAGGACAGAATATATCGTAATAGTACGAATCATCTCAATGTGTTACAAGTTCACTTTATGTTAAATAAGCATTCCAAGCATAGCTCCAATAAAACAGTAAATAAAACAAACGGATGTAAGATTACTGATATTGCGGAAGCCATCAGAGTAATCTGGATATTCAGTGCAGCGTGACGACAGATAATGCAATTGCACGCAGCAGCATAGCTGCATGCTGAAAAAAGCAAGAACATGAAAAAGAATTGATTTGATCCGATAGTGGCTTATCGATTGAATCTGTTATTAGTATTGTTGTACTGGATATTTGGAACTCCCGAGATTTTCAGAACTTCGATAACAATGTCATGAATGCAAAAAATCAATAAAATTAATAATCCGTGAATCAAATAGAATTCACGGAAGTGATCCGTTTGCATGGAGGGATAAACCAAGCACAGAAAAACGAGCATATGCTATTGCTATCGCCCATTATTTAGACATTTCTAAGAAATTAAAAAAATCAGCTGAAATACTCAGCAACATACTAATCCGGAAACCATCGAACGATCCGGAAATCGAGATCAACAGAATAAAAGAGCGATCCGGAAACTCAAATTAACAAGGAAACGAGCGAACTCGGAATGTATGGAACGCTATGTCAATGCGGCTTCGTTGCACTATTACAACCGCTCGTGTGTATGTATGTATGTGGGCATGTATATGTATGTGTGGGCGGTGTATGTGTGCGTAGGGGTGACCTCCGATAGAATGAGATGGGAAGAATGGTTTCTGTATGTGTAGATAATATATGTATGTAGTATGTGTGTGTAGGTGACGTACATATGTGTAGGTGATGTATGTGTGTGTAGGTGATGTATGTGTGGATGGACGATATACACTAGGACAGGAGAAGGAAGGGGAATGAGTGATGTTTGTGCACTATTAAATATTCATTGCGATGTACTTTTTTCCTTATATTTGTGGGTGTGTATGTGTGTAGACGTTGCGATGAAATAGACGTTGAATGACGACTGGTGACATGTATTGCTATCAATTCAATGGAGGGTAAGGGAGAAATGTCACGTAACACGTTTCGTATTACGTGCAAAATGAATATAATGTAACATCGATTGGAGCAATATTTGTTGAAGAGAGCATGCACTGCGCAGCATGCAGTTTGCATACCCTGCTGAAACTTGCATGAAAATATCAAAAAGGTGATTGATCGCAATGGTCAACTTAAGTTTGCAAGTAATGAAATGCCGTATGCAGCGAATTTCGTGAAGCATGCATTGTTGATGCATTCTTTTGCATTCACATTACTGCGAATAAAAGATCAAACTTCTTCGATACATGAAGAACTATTATGTGTTAATAATCATAATTTGAGATACTAATTATTTAATTAATAACCGTATGAGCTTGTAAAATTCAAAAGTTTGTTTCTGGCTAAAACAGTTGCAATATACGTATAATATAGTATTGATGTTCAATCTCCATTAATGCACGTAAATCACGTCACGTCAAATTGGTATTGTCTAATTCGGAAAGCTTTATTTACGGCAGTATAATACAATATACAAGCATTTATACGAAATATTGGAAGTATTTTTTAGCAGCAGAGAATAGAGCACGCCTGTATGACACAATTTTACACGACAATAAATTCAGGAGAAATTTTACATGAAATAACGCCTCTCATACACGTTTTACGTATAAACAAACGCGATTCATCACGTTTAAACAAACAAACAGTACCATATTTATGAATCAGTTTACTGATAATATCTTGAGAATTGGCATTTTTTTTACCGGAAACCTAAGTGTGACTATATCCGGTATTTAATTTTAACTATTGAAGTAATTTAGTTTTACCAGTAAAAATAATCGAATGAAAGATGCTGGATATCAGATGAAATTTAATGAATTTTTAGAAATTTCGCAAAATTTGCTGTTCTCTTAAAGATAAAATTATAATAAATACAAGGAAAAGATGATAAATATAGTAATGTTAAACGAGCAGTGTTGAATAGTATTATCATCGAAAGCTCTTCGTCGATTTTCATTTCTGCTAATTTATTCAATCTTTTCTACAGATAAAAAAGAAAAAGCGATTCCTAATAGATTTTGCTATTTAATTGATTTTTCAAAGATATTTTCCAATTTCTTACGAATATAAGGCTAATATAACAATTATATCAGTTTGTAATTTTTTTATAATGCAGTATTTTTCATAAAAATTAATTTTTTACAATAATTGATAAGCAAGACAATCGAAAAAAAAATCAATTAACAAAACTAATTGTGGAAATATTATCATATTTCAATTCGAATACAGCCATATTTGTTGAGATCAAAATATTAGTGGCGAATTACAATATTTAATTATTAGTATTAGAAGTGATTATTTAAATATTGATGAGATCAAAATTACCATTGTTAATAAATTAATAAATTAAATTATTAATCTTCTAATTTTCAAAATTTCTCAATGCAAATTGACAGAAAAAATAGAAAGATTCAAAAATGTGCACATTAATTTGGTTTCAGTTATTTTTCATCTAAATCATTAATATTCGAATGGTTTGATTTCGATTCTTTGTTAAAAATTGTGTTAATTAAATTTTGTTTCAATTTTCATCGTTTTCTTTCTTCATATTATAATTGTATGGTATAATTTTTTGTTAAGCACCATAACTAAGCATATTGTAAAACTGAATTCGAGAAAGGATTAAGTTTCTTGTATGCTTTGAAACATCAATATTATCGATTAATAAAATTTAAAATGAAATAAATATATTTGAGCATTTCAAATCGCACCAATTCTTCTTTGCATAAACGATAATCGAACATTGATTATTTACTTTTTTTCAGTTATTTCAATTTATTTTTGAAAAATAGTTTATTCCTTATCCGGATAATTTGCTAGTTAAAAATGATATTAGTCATTTTAAGCGAAATAGTTTTTCTCAGTTGAAAAAGTATTTAATTTATCATTTCATTCATCATCCAGAAAGTTTTCATTTGGAAATGATATCAATTATCACCGAATTTTTTCATATTTTTCGATTGATTTCTCCGTACTCAATTTTCAATGCGAATTAACATTTTCAGACTAAAGAAATATCTCATCAATATGCAATGAATTACAAAACAGAACAATATTAGAATAAGTTTTTTATCTTTGAAACTAGATTTCTAATTATTCAAATTACTTTATAACAAAACAGCACCATTCCTATGTTTCGTGATATTGTCAACTTGTCAACTGAATGTAAGTCATAATTCCAGCAGTATCGTGAATCGGCTAATGGTTTCCTATGTATAGATGAAATTGATAATATTCATAAAATAATCTGAAACATATAAATATTCAAAATTATTCCGATATGAAATGATAGTGAAACATGCAATCAAAAGATAATGAAAGCATGGCCAAAATTGATAAAATTTAAAGAAAATTAGAATTTCAGAATTTTTTCTCCGATATAAATCATAAGAGTGATAACGACAATTGTGCCAGAAATTTACAAATAAATTTAATATATGTATATAATCTTAATTATCAATAATATTTATAATCAAGCAAAAGAAATTAGGAAAAAATAACTGACAGAAAAAAAGAAAAACGAATAAGAATGAAAAATCGTTTCTAAAATCTATCAAAAATTAGGATATTTCGAAAAAATTCCTACATTTTAAGGCTTTCTTAATTCCAGATTACAATAACGTCAAAATAAAAAGTTACGAAAAAAGAAGAGAAAATTATTAAATTAAAAAAAAAAAAGAAAATTATATTATCCCAAATGAATAACTCATTAAAATATTAGAAAATGATTTAAAAGAAAATTTTTTTCCAACAGTTAATTAAACTAGAAATATGTCTACAACCCTGTTATGTGTTTTGTATATCCATCAATAAAATCTTACCACATTTATATAAAACATTATTATTTTCCATCTAAAGCATAATGTTTTAATTCGGCAAATACTTCGGTAAAATAAGTTGATGATGAATTGAGTCGTAACATATCCGCACTTCGTTCATTTACTATTTGTACACATCGATCCCAAAATCGATCACGATCCTAAAATAATTTTTTCATCAATGATCAAAAAAAAAAAAAAGAAAAAATTTCAAAAAATTTTTGCAAAAAAAAATTTTTTTTCTTTAAATAAAAAAAAGAGCGCATAAAAATATATAATATTTGATGAAATTTTTTAAATTTTATTGAATACATAAATCATAAGAAATATCAAATATATAACGAAAAGAGAAGGAATTGTTATCTTACACTGCATTATATGTCAAATATCTTACATTGCATTATATGTCAAATTTTTTTATTCCGAAAAAATGACAAAAAAAAAGAATAGCAAAAAGAATAATGTCCCAAAAGAAATGGTATTTCTTCGCTTTTTTTCCTTTTTTATTTTTTATTTTATTTTCATTTCTATTTTTGAGTTTACTGAGCATTTGTCAAAGCATTTCCTCTGAGAGTACGAACACATTATCGTTGATGATGAATGCCTTTTTAAACATGCCTGTCGAATAAAAGCCAACTTGATGGTAAAAGCTTGTTTAAGAGCATTTCCCTCTGGAGTTTAACTTACTTGCGTAATCATCAGTTTTCAATGATGTAAGTTAAATTCATTTGTTTTTTCTTTTTTCCCTGTTTTATTGGATTTTCATCATTTTTTCCTGCTAGTAAATAAGACTAATTTTGAGAGTTTGTTCAAACAGTATTCATTAATTATTCAACTAATAGCTCAAACATTTCAATTAAAATACTCAGCACGCACAATCCTTTTAAATATTTGATGATATTACCATTTTATGAATCTTTTTTACGACATCATCAGATGCATCATTTGTTGAAACATTATAAATCAGACTTTAAAAGTATTGTAGCTATTGGTTTAGCAAATTTGAAAATGGATTGAATAATTTGAGAGTTGCAAAGTTGAAATCTTTCATTAGCTTCATATATATTTATCGTATATGAATGGTGATTATTTTGGACACAATATCTTGGGATGATTTGAAATTCGTAATCTATGTAATCCGATATCCTAGATATGAACATTCAAAATTTGAAGTTTACACAACCCAATATTTTACACTTTTCATTTGAAATCTGAATTCTAAGCAATCGAAAATAACTTGTAATTATTATATTTCGGTCAGTATTTCGGAATTTTTCGTTGTTCACTTGTTTGTTTGAAACAATTAGAGGAGGGAAATGAAGGAAACAAATCAAACCTGTTCGATAAGAAACGGTTTCAACGGATAAGAAATCTCATTGCCCATATAACTGTAACTTATATAAAGACAGGTAAGTACAACCGATTGCAATTCTTCCAGCGTTTTAATCGTTCCATCATTGCCAACCATATTTTTCACCAACATATAGACAAAGACTAAATTTGCTGGATTAATAAATGCCACATCTTGCCAACCCTGAAACTATTCTGATATATCAATCAAATTTTATTCTCCATTCAATCAAATTTAATTATCTCAATTTAAACAAAAATTTCATTTTCTTCTATCCGATAAAATTTAATTAACAATATGATTATTACACTTTTTGCATTCTTTTAATAGCTATTAACAAACCGATTACTATGCTACTTTCATACGTATTATAGTTTATTTGAATTGAAGTTTAACAATTAAATTTTGCAACATTAAATAATTAATTAAAAAGACCTGTAGCAAAAGTGCCCTATCAACAGTCCTAAGCCAAATGACAAGTTGAGCAGGTTCGAAATGTCGAATATTGCATTGTTTTGATATATATTGTCCAAGGCCACGGAGTAATTCTGATGTAGATGCCTGGATTATTGTCCTCCTCTTTACAGTATCACCCGGCACTGATACTGTAAGCAGAAAAGCCTTACTGTATTAGTTTAGTAAAAAAGATACATTGTGATAGGAATCGATAAATATTACGACAATAAACGTTGATAATCATACACCTATAATTAGAATTTATGTGTTGGTCAATTTTTCATTAATAATTGCTTTTTTTTTTCATTGATATATTATTTCTATATTTTTAAGTCAAATATTTGCCAATCAGTAGTTTCATTCAACATACAAAGTGATAAAATAATGAAAAAGAAAAAAAGAATGTATATATTAAAGATATATCAATGTTTTCGGTAAACAATTCAAAAAATAAGCAATCATAATAATAATTAGTTGATTGTAGTTTTCCATCAATATTTACAAACGTATTATGCCTATTTATGAAGAATAACCATGATTTATGACTAATATAAAGAAGAACCATTATTATGATTACTATAAAGGACGGTTATTACAATGATTACAATAACATGTTTATTTTACCTTTTGCAGAAGAATTTGTGGAAATTTTCTTGTTAGATTTAGAATTTTGTTTCTCATTCGTCGATTCAGCACTTTTCGTAGCAATCGCAGAATTGTCATTATTTACCGCAGAACTACTACCAAACGGTTGTTTTTGAGCACGATGTGTTGGTGACAATGGTGTCTTTGCTTGAGGACCAATAGGGCTGATTAAATTATTATTAACGAAATCCTAAAAGACAATGTAAATTTTCATTAAAATTGCATAATTTGAGCATTTGATTTGTTTTAATATAGGTTTATAATATAAACTATTGGACTTTTTGACAATTTATTATTGAAGTTTTGGAAAGTTTTAATTTATCGAGATATTTTCATCTTAATATACAAAATCCGCAAGTATAAGTAACATTAGATAATTCGATGGAAAGATTTGAATATAAATTGAAAAAAATTTGAATATTGCAGTGGTATGAAAATTTGAAAAAAGGAAATGAAATACTTTGCGGATAATTAGACTGATAAATTGATTACAAAAAGATAAAATCGAAATCTGCGGTTTTAATCGGTGATTTGCACATCACGAAAAATTTGTCGAGAAATACAAATCACAGAGATACTTAAAAAAGAAAAAAAAAAAAGAAATGCTAGACTAGATTGGAAAGAATCATCAAGAAATGTGCATACTTTTCGATTGCTTAACAGCGAAAGGAAAAGTTAATTTAAATCGAAATGACTGACTAAAAATTTCATCTAAATCAGAAGTAATAAACAAAATGAAGGAAAATGTTGCAAGTAGTGACAGATGAAGTGAATACTAGTTATTGGATGAATGAACTGATTAAGCGGGGAGAAGCAATTGATTTAACAAAAATCACTGTCCAGTTACTGCAAATTTTCATGTTGTAATAATCGTTTAATGAATTTCATTTCATCCATTTGACGTAAATTTTTTGGTAGACAATTTGAATTCCATAATAATTACACTATGAAAATTATGATTTTTGTTCGGCATTTCTGCTAACTTGTGAATATATTCTATACTTATTTCACGCACATTTGATTTTTAGGCGTACGTCACGCAAAGTTTCTACGCTTAAGCTAAATATATCGCATCATTTAAATAAGCATTAATGCTACTTACAATAAAATCAATGTTTAACATTAAGACGCAATTTTGAATAAAAACAAAAAAAGCTAATTACAGATATGTTTAGCAATTCGCAATCCATTTGATATTAAAAAAATGATTTCTGACTTATAGGATAAATGAAATAATATTTAAATCAACTTGCTTATATGTAAATCAAAAATTGTTAATTGAGACATAGTCGAATATTTTGAAATTTTTCATAATTGATTATTAATCCATTAAATCTTATTTATCAATATTTCGTGATGATTTTAATGTTAAAAAACACAAGTGATTTTATAACATGTGACAAATAATATTAGAATGCTCTGTAATTTGAGAAGATAATTGTCAAGTTTCAAAGAATTCCAATAATCCCAAATGTTTTCTTCCAGATAGGAATAAAGTTCAATAATGAGGCTTATGATGATTCACTTTTTTTTTACGAGGCTAAATTAATTTTAGAATTGGAAGTTGATCTCTAAATAAATCAACAAATTAGTAGCGACTTTTATTTGATTTTAAAGAAGGAAAAAAAAATGAAATATTTAAGCAAACAAAAAATAGGATTTGATAGGATGATTCGGTGAGTTATGATGGTACCAAACAGCGTTTACTGTTTTTAATTATTTGTAAAATGATTTTAATTTCTGATTTTCATTTCATTCCCTCATAATAAATATTCCAATTTCTATGCAAGTTTTAATTATCAAAGTTAAATTTTGAATAAAAATTTCTGCGAAATTGAATCAAATAAAAAAATGCTTTCAGATGAAAATGTATAGAATATGGAAGAAATCAATAAAAATATTTTGAAACATGACATTAGTTAAAATGAAAAAAATTACATTCCATTTAGAAATTTATTGATTCTCAATTTAACATATGTATTAAATGTTGGTAGTTCATTTTGATTTCATTTCACATATTTTCGCATAACAAATATTCAAATTTTTGTAATTAATATGAATCATTTTATTTAAAATTCAACGACATGTAATGAAATGGTCTGAAATTGTCTGACAATTCTTAATATCATTTTCCTCAAAAAAGTACTGTAATGGAATAATTTTGGCCAAAAAAAAATGAAGATCTTGGAAAGGAAACATTGATGGCTAGTTTTGTATGGATGTTTAAAATAAGAAGAGTTGAGGATTTAAAAAAAGTGATTCAAATGGAATTTAGTAAATCAAATTTAGTGTAATATAGAAATTGTTCAGATATATTTCATTATTTATATTAATATTACACAATATAGAGCAATTTCTAACTTTTCGGAAACATTATTGTTATCTAATCGATCTTTCAGAATTTTACTAAAATTAAGTTTTAAAGTGCGATTTATTAAAATTACTTCAAGTTTTTTATTAATTTTGAATCTGGTGAATTTGCATTTTTTATTTTCATTTGAAATATCGTTACATCATTTTAATACAACTGTTCAGATATTGTAGTTTTTACGTTGTCTTCTGATATATAAAAGTCTTTTGTTAAAAAGATTTAATTTAAACTTTTCAAATAGTGAATAAATAAAATTAGCCATTCGATTTTACATTTCTTTATTGATCTCGGAAAAATTATTTTAATAAACATCAGACAGTGCGATACGAAAAAAAAAAGCAAAAATTTGAAATTAGTTAAAATGATGAAATTCTGTTGTTTCACAGAGTTTTTCAGTTTTATTTCAAGCTGTCGAAATTTTAAGCCATTTGAAAGATAATTTTATTAATAAAAGTTAAAAAAGATAAACAAGAATTTGTAATTAACCTGTTTACTAAGTTTTAATTCTCGTTTTATTTCATTCCGTATACTGTAATAGTTGGGTATAATAGTTGTCGTATCAACGAAAATTAATGAATTGTGTCGATTCTTTGTTCGATTCGTTGCCACAGGTTCATACTTCTTATAATTTTGATTGCTGTCTAAGGTCACGGCTAATTGATTGTATGGAAGGTCATGGGAACTTTTGTCTGTTTGATTTGTAGCCAATAATAGCATGGAATCGGTGGAACGTGAGGTTACCGTTATAACACGCTGCTTTTGCGCTTGAGCTTGCATTTGAAGCTGAAATTGAAATTTTTTAAATTAATTAAACTAGAAATATTATTATATTAATTATTGCAGAATTTTATTTTATAGTTTTTGATAAATTCTTAGTGATTTCTCGTGGGACAAATATATCATATCATATCTGGCGAAATCATTATCATATCAAAATAAATTATGAACTAAATCATGAAAAGCAAAGTTCAAGACAAACTTTTGGTGTCGAGTATACTATTTTGACTATTTCGTTCCTTTCAAAGACGCCAAATTAAATTTATTTTTAAATAGATTACTTGCTAATATATATGCGGATAAACTCTTCATTAATTAACTAATACATGGACAAAATTTTGCACATCGCTAAACTATTCGAATAGAAAGACTGCAATCATTAGTTTATAGAAAATTTTGCTGATGATTAAATGAATACAAAAGTGGTCAGATTGCATCAGTTTATATTCTTCCATTTGGCTGCTCTTTCCTATTGGTAAAATGAAAAATTGGACTTGAAAAATTTGAAAAAACGAGCCTAGAAATAAGCATATAATAAGAAATTTTTTCAAGCAAATTGAGTTTTATAATAAGCCCAGCATTGAATTTTGACAGTGCTTCCAAAACATGAAAAATAAGACTGGAACGAATGAAAAATGGGAAAAACAAAAATGATACAAAAATTCGATAACAGACTAAAAAGCAAAAATACATCCATTTCGATTTCCAATCGATGCTTTAAAGGATGAAGAATTAAGAGGAAGGAATTTTTCAAATAAAAAAACAAGAAAAAAACTTGCAAGTGGTCAATTTTTCCTGAGATGTCCCTCGGCACACTCATACACTTTATTTCTATAATTAAATTGTGGCCCACAAACCATTGGACTAAGCCTTTGAGATATAACTTACTTCAATATAAAGAGAAAAAAGCAAAAGCGATGGAAGTGAAATTTGGATGATAGAAGTATCATAGCAGCAGTGATGAAAATGTGTAATTGAATTGTTTTAAAAACGAACTTTTTCTGAATTATCTCTCTTTCAAGCTTATGCGAAAGGAAAAAAGAAAACAATGAAAAGAGCAACAAAATTGATAATGCATGCAAGTGTAATTTACAATTCAAATCATTAAATTTTCATAAGAAAAGAAGAAATTCGAAACGAAAACAGAAGTATTAAACAATAAATTTATATCTAAATTTCTCCCTCTTTCTCTCTACTCTCTTCTCTTTTGTTTTTATTAAATGAAAATAAGGCATTTTTCCAATTATTTATCAATCATTATTTTGAAAAAAAAAAAAAGAAAAAAACAGTTTTACTCCAATTTGAATAAATTTTATTTCGTATGAAGCAAAATTTTATATGAATGTATTGGATGAAAAAAAAAAAGATTGAAATAGTCATTTATCAACTTCGAAATATTAATTGAAACATAATTGAAATTCTTCTACAAATAATAATTTTGAGTAATGCAATATAGCTAACATTTTATGATGATCAATCATCACTGATTAATCAATGGATTAATCAGTGATGAAATCAATTTTATAAAAGAAAAAATACCAAATCTTATGGATGATTAAATATTAAAAGGATGTGGATGTCACCAATAATTATCTTTAATGGCGAAAACTAAGCGATAATTTTAGAATAAAATAATGTAATCCAAAAAATGAGTAGGGAAATTACTTATGTAATCTTTTCTTACATCATATTCCTAATGATTAATTATGTCTAATTAATTTATTCCATTATGGTAAAGAACTTTTTTTTCTTTTATCTTCCAGTTTTCAATTTTTGAGGAATTTTCTCTTTTATTTTGTCAAATTAATTTGAAAATTATTAGAATAGAATAATTATTATTATAGTACAAGATATCACAAATTAAAAGAAAAAAGAAAAGAAAATTATAATAGAAGATTTATATCGTTTCAAGTATTATTTGAATTATTTGTGAAATAAATAAAATGAATTCGAGAAAAGGCAACAACACTTCTAAAATGATTGGGAATGAGCCTTGGAAATGGATGTTGAAATGGACCCATTCATCCATTAATTAGCTTTGGCTTTTTTCTTTCCATCTGAAAATGAGATAAAATGGGAGGATAGCAGGGGAGACAGGGGAGACCCGGGGGAGAGGTCCGGGGGAAAAAACCAAGCATGTCTAAACACGCACATCTAAACGGAATATATTCACATGCATGCAACCACTCAAATAACTTTTTCAACATGATCACCGAACTTCTATCATCTAGGCTTGGCCCATTGGCTCATTTTACATTTTTTAAATCTTTCTTCTTTCATTAGGCTCCTTTTATTTTCTAGACACTGTCCAGAAATGCAGACAACACTCATTCAATCTATTTCTTTCTTTTTTTTCCCCCTTTTTTCCAAACAATTTTCAATTATTCAAAAGGAAGGAATGGATACAAAAAATGAGAAAAGATAAATTTTAGAAAAGAAGCCAAGAAAAGGAAGGAAATTACTGACATAAAAATATAATGAATTAGAAAATTGTTGCATTAGAAATGACTATGTTATTAATTTCACTGTTATTTTCTGAAATTTAACCTTTTTAAAAATTCATCAAAAATCATTATTGAACACACATTCTTTCATTGATTTATATGGCAACATTTCGTGAAATTGCTTTTTTTTAATTCTACAAAAATGTTTTATTTATCTATTATTTCAATCTATTTATTTTTCATTTCAGTGTGTTATCAGTACTAGTTAGACTATTGGTAATTTATCTTTCAAATTTGCTTCTATTTATTTATTTATTTCTTATTAAACATATTAAATTAAGCAATTCAAATGAGCAAATATTTCTTTTCAACTTAACAACACATACATTTCATAAAATAAATGTATTAGTTTATTCAGCAATAAAGTGATATTACAAAAAAAAATAATTGGAATAATTTGTCTGAAATTGGAAAAAAAAAAGAAAATTGGCTAGGGAAGTAAAATAAAATTGATCGAAATTATGCGAATTCTACATTCCACAAAATGTATAGCATGGGATGAGTACATCTGGCTTGTTGAAGTTAAAACTTTCAGCTGGCAAGGAAAGAAAAATTTGCCACTTTATTTTATTCTAACTTTTTTAGATATGTCAATGAACAGTCGCAAAACTATTCTCGAAATGGTGAAAATAATGTTTTTCGGGCTGTGCTTGAAAGTGCAAGAATTTTGGTTCAAACGTCATAAAATTTATCGTCCAAAAATTTTAGTGAATAAAAAAAGTTTTGAAATTTTGAAAAAAGAGAGAAAAGAAAAAAGCAAACTTGCTGCGCGGCCTTCTTTGACCAATTCCATCCTGCTGCAAATACCGATTGCTTCTTGGCTTGTATTGTTGTCAAGGTGTGATGCTGGAAAATTGGTGGAGCATCTGGTGATACGAATAGATGATTCGAGACGCTAGTTGGCGGTCGATGAGGTATAGGCGATGTTAAGGATGCACCCATCTAGTATTTAAATTCCAGCAAATTAATTATGATTAGATAAAAGATTGATAAAATTCAAAATCTGTTGAATAATGTCACTTTAATCAATCCAGATGAATTATTTCAGTTTATCATTTCCCAAAATCATTCATTCCAATATGAATATATCAAAAAGAAAAAATGTGGGGAGATCGATTTTCAACAATGAAAGATATCAATCTAACAGAGGAAATTCAGAATAAATTGCATAATTAAATTAGCAAGAATAGCATGCAATAATCGATTAATCAATTTGTTGAGAAATTATTTGTGATGTCCAATTAAAATAATATAATTTTTAATATATTTCAACCAGAAATATAGAGAAATTTTTCCGAATCAGTCGACAATTATTCCAGTGTTAGTCATTGCAGACGAAAGCATATTTGTACATATTTTTCTTACTGGAAATTCATAACCTGAAAAAGGCATCAAAATGAAAAAAAAAATAGTAATTCGTAAGTGATGTGTTAAAATTTTCGAATTATTCGAAATTATTTACAACAAAAATTCTACATATTATCATTTATTGAGAAGACATATTCAAAGATACATTTTTGTCAAATTATAAATTACTCTAAATATAAACATTATATGATGACGGTAATGAAAGAAATGTTATGGAATAAAGTAAATAATGATATCTTGAAAATTTCGATTTTAAATTAAGAATTTGATCGATCAAATTCGAAAAAAAAGATGAAATTTTGCTTGAAACATTTTTTGAACTCTTCACTAATAAAGTAGCATCTTACATTTAAAGATAATTTTCTTTTTTCATCTTTTTATTACTCTTCTTCTTTCCTTCTTATCATCGCTCGTTTCATATTTTTTCTTTTTTTTTTTTTAAATTTACCCTTTAGCTGTTTATATTCTGGAGAAATATCAATCCGGAGATAATCCAAGTTCTAAGATCTTAGCTTGAAACATCAAATAGTTCATAAAATTAAACGCACTTTTGTAAATTGATTGAAATTGGAATTGGAAGATGATATGAAATATATAGAGCAGATAAATTAGAAAAAAATTGCCTCACAGATCTTTAATCCTTGTATTAACTTGAAATTTTGAAAAGCTGACTGTTACATGTCAAAAATATTAAATGAAGTGCTTAAAATGACAAATAAATCTTCTTCATGCTACCAACTTGTCGTTTTGAAACTTTTCTTTCGCCAATTTTGAGGGAAAGGAAAAGTTGAGAAGCATTCAGATTCAAAACAATTCGACAAGTTTGAAGAAGTAAAATCAATTAAAAATCTCAACATGCAAATTTTGAATTAAGTTAATTAAAGTGATATCTAAGCAAAAGGAAATAAAAAAAGTATTGGAAAAGAGAGGAGAAATTATAAAAGGAAATGGAAAGAGAGAAATAGATGATGGAGTAAAGATTTCTGAGATTTCTCGGTCTTTACCAATATTTCACTGAATGATAGATATCTTAAATTGAATTTTGAAATATCTGATGTGACATGTAAACAACACATGTAAATATTAATCTTATTAACGCTCAATTTCTTTCCTTCTTCTATTCTCCTTTTCTTTCCTTTCCTCATTTTTTTCACTTTTCTACTATTTGCTATCATTCTCTTAATTTTATTTTCTTCTTTAGGACTTTTTGCAAAATGCATTATCAATTCCTTTCTTACGCATAAATATTTACTGAAATGGGCAAATTTAAAAGCTCCAGAACTTAATTTGAAGTATCTTTTAGTCATATAAGAGATATACGTTAAGTATCCGTTAGTATCAAGCGTAAGTGATAGTGATTATCGTGAAGATAAACAATGATAAAGCTGATCGTGATGAAACTAATAATAAGATTATTTAAGATGAAATATTAAATATCAATAAATTTTAATAATTTATGGATAAGAAATAGTCATTTAAAATATTTCAATTTCTCATAATATTCTTTTATGGCTGTTCTTACGAATTTCAAATTTTCCTACAAATTCCTTACAAATTTCAAATATCAGAAAGATTTGAAACATGATTTTGTAAGAATGTATAAGTCTTATTTTAAATAAAAAATTTAAAAGTTAAAGGATGTGTTTGAAATAAAACAATAAAGAAAGGGATAGATTAAATATGACATAAGACAGATGGATGATCAACACTATTGTGATTGCAATAATCATAAGATGAGGATGAAATGAGCAATTGGCATTAGGCTTAGCCTTTTGGTGGTTTATTGGCCTTAAGAGCCTAAGAAGATGATGATTCATAAGGATCCTAATTTTGATGTAACTTGCTTGCACATGAAGCTAAGCAAACAGATGAGGACAAACTAGTCATAAATTCATTTCAATGGTCCTTTCTTCTTTTCCAAACTCACCATTTTCTATTAGAGAATTTAATTTCTTCACTAAAATTTCTTGAATTTTGCATGAAGAAGATGGTTAGAAAATATGCTTTTTGTCAAAAATATATGAGAAAATTTCGTTTAATGTTAAGTGTTTCTCGTACAACATTCTAAGAATTCATTAAGAACTTCTGTATGATGTTTGGCAGTTAAGATCACATAGCTAATTATTTGTATTCAAGCAAATATTTCTGATTATTTTCCATGCACGTACATCAAAATTTTCCACCAAATATTGGAACACTGATAAAAACATTTCACTTACGTACGTTTGAAGCGTTTTAGCTTTCAAATGATTTAATATCTTTTTGTTGACAGAATTACACTCCAACGAATGATGATGGTACAGATTTTTATTCGCAGTATTGCTTGTATCAACTAATACTATTCTGCTGATTTATCATTTAATTTTTTATTTTTTAAAATTTATCTTCAAAACATCAGTGAATTTTATGGAAGCCTTAAGGCTCAATTAGCCAAGTCAAAAATTTCATTGCTGATATTCAAATGAAGAAACAGAATTCTCGAAGCAATTACAAATGATAAGAAGAGAATGAATGATAAGGATATCAGTGATTGCAACAAAGATTCATAGATAAACAATGAAATGCTGAAAGCTTGATACTACCGATCCTTTAAGAGAGAATCTGAGTAATAACAGCAGGCGGTAGCCGTAGATCAACATCGCTACTTCAACTTTGCTAGGGACAACGAATGGATCGCTTTTGAATTCAGATTGTTCGAAATTAGAAGAAGGAGAGGAATTTGGAAGATGAAGGAGAAACGAAGTGACGGTGACGGAAGAGTTGACTTCGAGACTAACTGTCACAAACTTATCTCCCTTCATCACTTTCATCTTTATCCCTAAACTCTGCCTTGCTCTAGCTTTTACTGAATACTAACAACGGAATGGTTTACTGATTGTCACAAATGGCCAAGACATGCTTGCTTGCAATAAGCCTAGCCTAGTAAGTAGATTCCTTCTGGCTGTTTGGTGAAGAGCAAGAAAAGGACATAGACATACTTGATTCATCTCGTTTCATTTCATCTTCTCTTCCGCATCATCCTTCCAGTTCGTCGTTTCCTTCGACAACCGTTTTTTCTCATCTTTTTTTAAATTAAAAAAAAAAGAGCCCAGTGATTTCATGATATATGCATCCTTAAACTAAACTATTGTTTACATTTTCAATAACACTTAAATTAAGCATATATGAAATAACGCAAATCGTATCTGTAAACATTAAATCACTCAAGAATATCTATATCTAATCTTGCAAAGTTAAGCATAAAAGATCATTTTAAAAATAATTATGATTCTTCAGAAGAATACATTCGGAATCAACAAGTCAACATCATCCTGGCTCAGTGCCCAATCTTTAATGAATACTTCCTGTAGGAAAATTGATTTTCTTTAAAATCATTGTTTTTTCCTGTTAATTATAAAATTCGCTTTACTATTTGCTCAATGAATTTTCAATATAAACAAAACTATACGAATTTTTTCCATCAAAAATAGCGTAAAATTTTTTTTTAATCCCTTTTTTCCAAATATTTTTTAATCTAATTGATTTCCTTTACTACAAAGGAAAGAAAAATTTTTCAGGCTACAAAAATCTGGGCCACAAAATGGATGAGATATATTGCAAGTTGGCTTCATTTATTTTAAAAAAATTTGGCTATTCTTTTGGAATAAATAAAAGAGGTTTTCAATTAAAAAAAATTTAAACTATAAAACTTAATACTTTAAGAAATTTTAATGTAAACACAAAGTAAGCGAGTTAATTTGCATTTATAATATTGTACATCAAATTACTGCCGGAAAATAATATCTTCTATCATTTCATCAAATAATCCGAAATAATTGGGAAAACGCTAATTAAAAAAAAAATGGGATGAAAAGGAGGATATACTCTTTAATTTAAATATGTTATACAAATGTAAACACTACTAGTGAATACTACCGATTGATCCGACGGAAGGATATTTAGCAAACAGAAATGCAAAAATGGATTTGCAAACATTTATTCATCCGATTCATTGAGATTGGATATAATTATAATCGAAAAAATATGGTAAAATTCAAAAAACATTGAAATTCAAATTTGATGTAAGGTATTTAATTAATTGTTCATAAAGCAAACGAATTTTTTTTTTTTTTTTTGCTTATTTTTTGTAGTAAAATCATGGATCATTTCAAGTAAAAACAAAAAACGAGAAAAATAAAAATAAAATTTTCTTCAGTGACAATGGTAATTTCCCAAGAGTATTTTAAAGAGATGAAGTAAAGTGAGAAAATGGAAATGTGAGAGGAATTATTCTGGAAGCATTGGCAAGTTTTAATTTGTTTTCGTCGTCTCGTTTTATTAAGATATCTCATGACTTCATCATCTCGGCATTTCGAATTTTAATCAAAAACATAAAAGACAAAAGAAAAAGTAAAGCAAAGAAAATTTAAAGTCCGTAAAAAATCCAAAAAGAGGAATTTTTAATATTAAGATAATTTTTTTTAAAAAAAAGACAATTTTTTCCGTTCTAAAATTTGCTATGCAATAATTATACTAATTATATGTAAGTTAGTTTATACTTTTTAATACGTGAAATTTTATTTTTGCAAAATATTTTTCTTTGGTACTGTCACATAAAGAAAAAAAATGCGACGAATCAACAATGCCTTTTGTTTATGTAAAAAAAGCAAAAAAAAATGAATAATTTGTCTTTCAAAAATTCAAATAGCAAATTTTTGAAATATATTCATCAATAAATTAATAATGATTCAATTATTTCCAAATTTCAGTACAAAATTTAAATACATACAGGAAAATTTTAGGAAAACAAGAAATAAATGTATTTAGCATGACTAATAGATGTTCTTCTGAATTACTAGCCTAGGCTTTATTTCATCGATTGCATCGCTTCACTCAACTGGACAGAAGCGAAAGCTTTATATTTTACATAGCAATTTAATATTCTACGAATGAGCAAAGTAAGGCAATGAAAGAATAAATTAAACATAAGTTCACTGAGAAATCAATTTAAAATCAATTTTTCACATATTACTGTTCTAATTACATATATCTGACAGGAAACATGTCGTTGAATCGCGCATCATTCGCAAATTTCATCTCAGAATCGCAACTTTTCGTTTATATAATCACTCAATATTCTAATCATACTAGACATGAATTATGAATAGAGAATAACATCCACTTAAGCCTAGAAAGTTAATCAACTGAAATAATAAACAAGAACCCACGTGAAATTTTATGAGCAGCTTTCACTATAAATATTTTTGCCTTATGAAATCTAATCATATTTAATATTTAATCATATTTTTTGCTGCGAATTGAAATCCTTTCTAGAAGACCTCTCAGAATTCAAAAAATAATTCTTTGTTATTATTTTTATCATGATATTATATTTACTGCAGTGATATTCACAATTCAATTCATCACGAAATGGTATCCTAATTTGAGTTTGCAACGACCAACTAAAAAAACATGTTAAAATCTTCATAACTCCTTAAAGATTGCTCTGATATTCTTCTGAAATAAATATTTAAGCTCGAATAATTCACTGGAAATTGTATTAGCATTCAGCTGATTCGCAGTATAGATTAAGAGCGTCAACTTTATTTCAATTCCTTCATTTCAAATATGACAATCAATACTTTCCACTCCAAATAAGAATCAACGGATCAGAAACTAATTGTCAACAGGAAGGCACATTATTCATGTCAAACTGATGTCATAGTAATATCAGTGTAAGGATATAAACTGTAAGAGACAATGAGAATAAATTGACGAAATGATAAGAATTATCCACAAAATTTTTTAGCTGATTTCGCATGTGTGAAAATTTAATTAAAAAAAAACACAAAGCATAAAAAAAAACAAAAAAGTTCGTGAAAGTTTACAAAATTGATTAAGAATTTTTGGAAAACATACTTATAGAAAAAATATGTTAATATATTTTTTCTAATATACAGTGCACTCTAATGAAAATTCGAATGATGCATTTAGCTGTACGTTTGCTTTGGTAAAATTAAACAATTATTCTCAAAGTCAAAGGTACTGAATAAAACATTCAAAAATATTCAAACCGATACAATCTAAAATTCATTGCTAAAATATATTTCTTTTGGGTAATGGCACATTTGCATAAAGTGACAATTAATTTTCACTTTGTTCGATTTAAAAGAGCGAAAAGACTGATCGAAATTCGTAGAGCACTCACAATTTATTCGGTATCCATTTGCTTCTGCAAAGCAATTAGTAAATCGGAAAATATATTTATTTGAGTGCCGAAAATGCAAAACAATAATATTGGCTAGTGCTCAAAAACCAACGAAGTGTTAAAAATTTGAAAATTTGAATTACCAGTCCGTTTATTCCTAGAAAACGCAATTTCGAAATTCAGCAAATTTTGATTCCACCCATCAAAATATTTAGTTGCATTTTAATTCAGAATTTCTTCTTTCATTGAGGTACCAATTTCGAAAAGTCCTGCAACGATGAAAGTGCCTCCTTCACGTTGCTATTATTGTTTTACGTTTTCGGCATATCAACGTTGCTGGTAAGATCGCCAAGAAACTTTCAAGTAATTTATAGGAATCCGCAGATAATGTTGCAAATAATTCCTACCAATTTGTTTCAGAAAAATGAAAATTTTGTTTAGCTTTCATCCAAAAAACAATGATTAAATATCAGCAATTTGCATAAATCTTTATTTTGCTGCATTGAACGAGACGAGAAATTATGGGCTTTCAACCAATTTTAAAGAAAATAAGAATGTATTCGAGAGTTTTTACAACTATCATTTAGCATGAACAACTTAAATGATGATGTTAACGAGGAAGGCGATAATTAGGTGATGGAACTACTACTGACTCTAATTTTGAAAGATAGATCAATTTGAGTCTCTCGGATAATCATACATCCACAAAATCACAATTGAGACCCTGAGATAAATTTATCTACACCTTTTTTTTATAAATACAGTCCGCTATTGTTCGTTTTTAGCAACCGTTAAATCAAAAAAAAAAAAAATTATGAGGAAAAAAAAGCAGTTATATCTCTGCTTGAACTTTCTATTGCAATCGTATTCATTGCTGATCTTGTGAGAAACTTAAGCTTTATTTGCACGCTCATCGATTAAGGAATTCATAAAAAAGCAAAACAAAACAAAACAAAACAAAAGATAGCATTAAAAAATGATTTATCTATTTTATTCATAAAATACGGAGATTTTTGTTGCTGAATAAAATTGAAATTTGTTGTTGTCAGCATTTTCGACGTTAAATCATTTTTGCCTCAATGCGATCCATTTCTATTTTTTGAAAATTCTGGAATCATTCGAAGACAAATTAAAAAATGCGAAAAAATATTCGATATTTGATTAATTAGCTATTTAATTCGAGCGATTTTAACTCAACGGTATGTAATATCCATTTTCTGGTATTGCTTCAATATCACTAGCAAAATGTTTAAAAAATAGTAATTATTCTATGTGTAAAACAAGATTACTTGCAAAAAATTGCAATTGAAATTTAAGCAAATCGATGCATTACTTAAATTGACGAAAATGAATGCCAAAAAACTTAGCAGTAAAGTTTTGCTTGATAAGAAATTTATTAACATAATCATTTGATATGGCAAAATCAATGACTAAGAGATGGAAGTTTCGCTAATCCAGAATATCTTCATGATAAATAACTTTTTGATCAAGCCTGTAATATTTATCATGTTCAGCATCTTTATCCGATCATTTTAGAGTGATAACAGCAATGATCTGATGGCACAGCTTCATGATGGATATTAACTATTTCTCGATATCTCATCATGTGGTGGTAGTTCGAGCAAAAGATAACTGAGAAGATGACGCGAGAAGATTTTAGGTATAGTGGAAAGACTGATAAATTCACTGGATACTTCTTATCATGAGAACAGATCTAAGAATGTAAATAGTTGCTCCATACTTAAAGAAGTAATTATTCGAATATGCATTTCTGACGATTTGAAATTTATATTTTTTGACTTAATTCAATACATCAATTTATTAAACTTTTATTAAGCTAATGTCAGAATGCAAAATTAAAAATCTTTAATTAAACAAAATGCATCCCTGATCCTTAAATTATATTTCAATTCCAGAATCTGGTCTAAAATTTCTTTTACAAAGGATTTTAGCTGTAGAACAAAAACGATTCTAAATAATTTGAGCGAAAAAATTAGATGAGCAAAATACTGACAAAGTCGACAGCACAAGAAATAGTAAAAGCTTGAAGACTTGTTTTATGACACTTAAACGAATTTGTTTCTGGAGATAAGCAGTTCTTCGCTTTAATTTTTTATTTTTATTTTTTACAATTTCCCATTCCTTATCGTCTTCAAATTATAAATCTGTTTTCTGAAGAATGCTGAAGTTTCAAGTATTGAACAAAAAAACCTTGAATCGAAATTATTGAATCTCAATTAACAATTAGATTACAGGATATTCACGTCATTTAGAATATCAGAACAAGAACATCAGGCGTTACATATCTACGATGGGGACATATTTCGAAGGTATCTTTATCTTTAGGGTAATGATATGATTATGAAGTGAATGACGATAAAATTTGGAGATTTTTGCTTTTGTGTGGAAGAATGATGCCATTGATATTTTCACAATTTCCATCAGTTTAGATTTGTCTGTTCAGGGAAGTTGTAATGGAAGTGGGAAGAAGCGAAAATGCTTTTATCAAGTGATAAACTGCGTGCCATATTATCATTTAAATGCAAGATGTTGACGCTAACAAATTACACACACTATCTAATATTGCCTTCTTTTGCAACATTCTGGAGTATTCCGTAATGCTCTCAACAGTAATGATAATCTTTTGAGTGAAACAAGTGGATTTATCAACAATACTCAAGTGATTAACTGTTACTAAGAATCTACTGACTGATGCCATAATTACTTCACAGTTGCTCCTTTGAACTCTGAAAATTGTTTATTTTGGAAATCTGACAAGAAATTGGACAATGAACGAAGTTTTTGGACAGCTACTTTTTTTTGGTCAGTTTTTTTGGCACATATATCATTGTTTTTTATTTTATTTTTGTTTTGACATTTAAAACTGATACTTGGTTAATGAATTTATTTTTATGTATTGTTAAATTTTCCTTTGATTAATTTTTTATTCTTTTTTCGAAATTGGAAAAGAAAGTTTTTCAATGTTTTGATGAATTTAATGCAATGGTGCAAATCATCTGTCAATAGCCTAAAGCAGCATAAGTTGCAGTATATACATGGAAAGAAACTTGCCCTTAGGATTTTGCTTTGATAATTTTTTATTAATTTAGGAATTTTAGTTATGATTATTTTTATTCTGCAGGATATTGCTTTTTGACTTTTGCTAGAGCGTCATTTTTCGGATGGCTTTTCGTTCTTATTGAACCGAATAAGGTTGATTATTTTGGATTATTGCAGGAGTTTTTGGTGGTTTAAATTTTTTAAAGAAGAAGCAACTGTTTTTTTGTTTTTCTGTTCCGTTATTTTTTTTTTCAATTATGCCTTTTTGTGATTTTATTTTGATAATTTTTTTTTTTGCTTTACCTTACCTTATTTTTTGTTTGTTTGATAAAAGTCTCGATTTCTTTTGTTATGCGTTCTGGTATTTTTAGAGATCATTTAATTTGCCAATAATCATAGGTAGTAGATGAATCGGATGCTGAATTATGAAGGAGAATGATGAAACTTCCAATTTTTTAGACTATCTCTCTATTTGGTCTCAAAAACAAATTGAAATGACAATAAGATATATATTCTACTGCAACTAATTAACTATATGGATGACACTGTTTCCAATTTTCTTGAAATAATTTTTCCATCGAAAGTGAATTTGTTTTCAAATCAACAAAGGTAATGAACAAATATAAAGTGAGATTTCAAATTTATCAATAACTGTCAAATAGTTGTTTCGCGTTTTGCTTAAAAATTCCACTAAATCTGGAACGAACTTTTCATTGCTTTTATCCATTACTGTAAAATGAGAAAAAAAAATGAAAGGATGTGGACAGAAGTGATCTCGCATATCGAACATTATGCAAGTTTTTGTTACTAATTCAGTGGTTCCTTCGTTGAAAATTTTAAATTAGTTTCATTTTTCATCATTAAAAACAATGTAAAATTAAAGTGGAAAGGCATGAATTTTTGCAAAGCTTTTTGGTAACATCTAAAGTAGCATAAAATGAGCAAATCAACTTTGTTCATTATTTGCAGTTGTGAAGACTGGCAATAACTTCAGTTCATGCAGTTGTCTTGTTTTGCAAGATGACACGAAAGTAGTACGATAGTTTCGCTTTAAAATGCTATTGCATGCATAATTTTCTCCGAATTTCATTATTTTGACTTGTTTGATGTAGTAGTGATTATCTTTTAAGCTTATACTATAGTAATATTAAAATTGAGCTTTTCTTTATTGGGTGATCATTATAGACTCACATTTGAATACTTTCAAAAATAGTGATTAAGTATCAAATACTAATAAATGCAATATCATAATAACAAAGTAATGGAAAATAAGCAGAGTCTGAAATAACGATCTTTGAAATTTTATGTTGGAAAACGTTTTAAATAATAGTTCACTTTAAGCTATTTTATTGTTCTTTTTTGAATGCACGCAGCTGCTTTGCACTTTGCATGCAAAGGCAATTCATGGAGCAGAATTTTAGTGTTTTTCAAGCATTAATGAGAAGATTCCTGACATATCGATAGAAGGCACAAATTCCAAGCGATAGAATACAATGTCTGTGTTTTGGTGAAATATGTTCATTAAATTCAGCGCCACGCATCAATCATCACAGATAATTAATCAACGTGGGAAGGTTGGAAGTTTGGCATTGCGAATTATTCCGCCTTCATTCATTCACACCTTTCACTTCAAAAGAGGCAAACGATAGCCTGCACAAACTTCCTCCTACAGTAACCGAAGATGAAGAATAAGCTGCTTCGAATGCATTCGACTATTTTTATCATCTTCGCTTTTAACTTTACTTTCGTCGAAAACAGTAAGCATTCTGCTCGAAATGTGTGCTTATTTTGTTCAGAAAGAGATCCATAATTTCGCAATTTGTCTCATAACTTAACGACAAGAGATTTGGTTTTCTAGCGAAAACTGAGCAGTTGAAGCCTAAAAGAGATAGAAAATAGATGAAAATATGAGAAGTCAAGGTATAGCATAGACATGAAGTTAAAGTTTCATTAAGAGAACAAAGATACAAAAGACAGATGGAAGGAAATGGAAATTGTGAGAAAACGGAAGACAATTTTAAAATTGAAATATTCGGAAGGTAAGTTTGAAATCGAAATTTGAAGATTTAAATTTCACTTTTTTCTCTTTCTCCAAAATTATTTTATTTTTTTAGTTAAGCCAAAACAAAATGTTGTCATGGTGCAAAACACGACACCAAAACAAAATGTTGTCATGGTGAATAACGCGACATATTATGGTAAGTTCTTAGCATTCTTGGCATAAAAAACTAAATTTGAATCATCTTTGATTCGAATTTTCTTTTCTTCTTTTTAAAAAGCATCGTAATAAATTGTTCCTACCGTATCAAGTTTTCTTTCTAATGCTATTTGCTAAATTTCATCTCAAAAACTTTCAAACTTGCTTAATGTTAAGCCGAGTTTTATAGATCCACAAAAATGCGGTATATCGCTAAATGCAAATAAGTCTTATCAGTTGAAAATAATGGGTGGTAGAGATGTTGAAACGGGCGAACATCCATGGACCGTGGCCATTTACTACAAAGGCCGTATGTTCTATTTTATTTACTTTTTGTGTGAATTATTTATAGAAAGTGGATTTTCCTTATTTATATGTAAACAAACTAATTGTTCACTACAATTTCATCCAGTGTTTCTAATTCAAAGTTCTATCTATATTCTTTCAGTAATTAAACTGAAGCCAATTGAAGAAATACTTGAACTTTCAAACTGCGTAAGCTTCTTTTTGATAACTCTTGCCATTTGATCGCAACCCATGTTGCAGCACACGTTTAATTGCGACACCAGCATGGATTTTTTACGTTAAACATTCATTCAATTAGTTTTTATTATAGACACCTACATTATGTTTATTTTCGACGATCTTTATTGTACTTCTCTTTACATACAGTTTTCTTATTATCAAACATCTTTGCTCACTAACATTTTTAATCATCTTAAATTCAAATTTATCTTCGTCATCTCATGATAATAGTACGTTTTATCAGCAAAACTCACAAATGGTATCTGAATATATATGAAACACTGAATAATGAGAATTTTGAATAACTTTCAGTGTAACTATTTATTTATTTAGTACTCAATTATTCATTCAATTTCGGTATTTATATTCAATTATTTAATTTAGTTTTCAGTTGCATCCAGCAATCATATCTCTTCTTGAAAATGTTACGGCGAATGATTTGCTTGTCCAATTTCATCAAAAATAGAAATGCTCAAAAAGATGACATTTGTTTACCATAAATTAAAATCCAATTAACAAAGTTTAAATTTGAAAATTTTCACTATTTCGAATTTTTCAAATGCTGCTACTATCAATCGTCTTCTACGCGCAAGTTTTTCCTTTTTTAGATTATTGCTGCGTCGGCACGTTGATTTCCACGAAACATGCAATCACAGCGGCACACTGTTTCTTGAAAAATGTCAATCAATCTTTAGGACAATGTCGGTAAATTTGCATTTGACATATCATCGCTCCCCGTCAATTAATTAATTAATACCGATTGGCTTGTCCGATCTCTTTTCATAATGCCTCTTTGGCTTCACTTGAATTTAACTTCAACCCTATAAAATCGTTAATACTATGCAGTTTTCTTTTCACTATTTAATATAAGAAAAAGTTTTTTTTAAAACATTTCTATACCCATTAATAAATTTCTTTATTGATTGAAAATTTCGGAGACTATATTTTTTGACTTCGAATTAATTCATTATACTGCTCTCTGCCAATACCATACTGAGATATTTCCTCGATTAGATATCATTTGTGATGGAAATTTCCGGTCGATTTACTTTTACTTCTATTTTGAGTCCGGAACATGGAATCACAGAGGAAGAAACCTTGCAACAAGTTAAAGTAATGTACGGTTCAAAATGCCTCGTACCAAATAGAGTTAGAAGTTGTGCCAAAGCACCACCGATGAAAAGAATGGCAATTGTGAGGTTTGCATGCCATTCTTCTCTTTCACGTAAAACAACATTACTGACAGGTATAAATACATAATTGCTGTCATTATATTAATTAAAAGAAGACATATTTTCATCGTTATGAAAATGCCATCAATTACAGTAACAATTACAGTGATCTTCAAAATACCATAATAGTCACTTTAATCATTAGAAATATGAAATCAAATCTTGGCTTGATGATAATAAACAGTTGCAAACAATTCTGAACGCCATCATATCATCAAATATAACTTTTCGACAGGATTATAAGTAAACTTGAAGTTTCAACTAATGGTCATGGCCACAACTTCTTTTTAACTGTACTTGTTGGCTTCTCTTCTTTTCCTTAAAATTCATTCGCATGGTGAAGCTTCAAATTGTTTACTTTGCTTACATTTGACAGGGCGCAGTACGGACGTTTCTTCCGACAAAACTGCTTCGGCGCTGACATCGCATTGTTAGAAATGGAGCATGAAATAGACGAGAAGGATGCAAATTATATATGTTTAGCAAGCAGAATCCTTTTGAGCAAAAACGCGAGATTTTACACGATTCAAGCTGTTGGATGGGGAAACAATCGTTGGTTTCTTCTCTTCCTCTTTCTTGTTGAACTCTTTTAATCGATGGATTTGAATTATCTGATTCTCAGAGACATATCAGTAATGAAGAATGATGAAGTTAAATTATTCTGATAATCGCACAATATTGAATCTTTTACTTCCTTCTCTTTCCTTCATTCATAGCCAATGAAATAAATGTTTCATTGCAGCGATCGTCAGAAAGGAGCTCATGGATAATTTGCAAAAATTAGAATTTCACCGTTTTTTGGATCAAGAAAGATGCAGGCAGATGAATGATAATTTAGTACCAGATGACATTCTCTGCACCGAAGAAGCATATAACCAAAACGTTTGTTTGGTTGGTTTTTCGTTTGTTTCTTTTTTTAATATTTATTTTGCTTCCTATTTTATGAAAAAAATATTCTCTATTATTCAATGATTTATCATTTAATATAATAAGTCGCAAAAATAACAATTGTGCAAACAATACCGTGATGGATACGGTATAAATATGCGATAAAAAAAGTGTGAAAATAATGTATACTGTGCAAGCAGTTACGGTTTGCTTGAATACAAAATTTAATTGTCAAAATTTATCCGAATAAACAAACAAAAACAAATTCTTTTCTGAATGGTTTCTTCCAATTATTTGAGTGTTTTGCATATTACATTTAATGTTAATATACCAGGAAACTAATTTTGCTGAATATTTCAAATTATTTTCTATCCTTTTATCATATTTTAATTGTTTTTTGAATTTGATTGATAAATTTTACCTTCTCCTCCATTCTGTATTTCCCTTTGATTTACAGCTAAATTTTAGCACTGACAAAAACTTTAAAATTTTTGCTTACCATGCTATCAGTCATCATACTTTGACTGTAATGAAAGCTTAAAGGAATGCCAATCTAAATTTTAGGCTTTTCTTTTACCTTACGAACTGATGCATCAAAAAAAAAATTTTTGCAAATTATTTAATGACACTTATTCATTTCTTTGAATGGCCTAATACTTTTTCAGTTGTTACATTTTAGAGCCTTTGCTTTAAGAGAAAATAACAATGAAATATTGATCCGAAATTCATTTCAATCTTCTTATTATATTTTTCCCATTGTGAGATGCACAAAAACACGCAGATTGAATAATTGTTTTTTAAGTTTTCAATTTTTAATGTGATCAGTTGGCTTGACGTCATTAATAGCAGAACGTCCTGTGAAGACAAGAGCTATACTGAGCGGGTAAAAAGATTGCATAATGTTTCAAAGAAAAACTTAAAAACAATTAGACATAAATAATTGAGCTATATTATATTCGTGTTAAAAATTGGACCAATTGAACTTTTTTTCTTTCATTTTACTCAATCGATTTGTTGGAATTTGCAAAGATGATCAAAATCAGTTCTGATAATCCATAAGAAAGTCTGGTAGTGCTGAAGGAAATGCTAAAATATCTTTGAAATTAAGATTGATTTCAAATGAAAATTAATCCTATATTGATCCTAATCTTAATTCAGTCAGATAATTCGATACTTTTGTTTTTTGGAATTTAATTATACATTTTTACAGAAAATAAAATAACATACAAGTTGTTTGTTTTGCAGTCAACGGAACGACTATTTTGGGTTGTTGTTTGACATGTATGAGGATTCAGCTAAGCTCTATGCTGTCCTGATTCTGATTCGAATCATTTCCTATCACTCGAAATTTAATTTCTCCAGTCTTTTTATCAATTTTCACTTCCAAAATATCTTCATGATATTTAGTCAGGATTGCAATATTGTTCATGGGTACATCACAACCATATCTTTATGTAATCATTTCAGGGTGACAGCGGGGGTGGTTTGATGGCGCAACTTCACAATGGACGTTGGTTGCTTCTCGCGGTCACATCATACGGTAGATCGTGCGAAAAATTATTGAAGAAAAGGATACAACCCTTAGCTCAAGTTTATACGGATATAAGAATGTATAGTGGAGAGATTGATAAATTCACCGGATACTTGCTGCCTTGGGAAGAAATTTAAGAGTGTACCTGTACCTGAAGATGTCATTATTCGAGTGATGCACTTTTGATGCCACGAGATTTGTATTTCTTGACGTACAGTCTTATTAAGTTGATGTAAAAATAAAGGTATAACTTACAAAATTTAAAAAAAAAGCTGACAAATTACTCGAGAAAAAAGCAACAATATAGAGCAATAATTGTATTATTCATGTGCTGATCGGATTCTTCATTTTACTGAATTTAATTCAGATGAAATGGAAATGAAGAAATTGTTCTACCACTAATATCGAAACAGCAAAAAGTAAAATGTGGTCTTTTCTCCAGTTACCTTTTTTTAATTATGTACGATTAAGATTAAGGGCACGATACGGTACAACTGCTATCGCGAGAAAAAATTCATTCTTTTGAAAAAACAGTTATGTCAACAGAAACTTCGATTTCTTGTTTTTAATGATGAATTTGCATATCAAAAATACGCAAATTTTTTTGACGATTATTTGAAGCAAACAATGAAATCTTCTATTACTTCATAATGCAATCTGAGCGTTGTTGCGAATTTAATAAAATTTATCGGTAAAAAGTATTCTTTCGAAATTATTTCTCCAAAAGACTGCATAGAACAAAAGTTATTTTTCCAATTTATTTCGCCAAAAGAGAGATGAAATTGACCGAATTCATATTATATTTACTGTGCATTCCACAAATTATTCGGTTTTATTTTTGCTTTTTTAAAGCAATCAGCAAATTTTAGTAACTAAAAGAGCGAAGTATTAGGACTTTTTCAAAATTTGAATAACTTCTTTGCCGTTAAATCTTAAAAGATCATAATTTTGAAGTTCATCAAATTTTGATTTCACTGACTGAAATATAATTTGCATCTGAATTTGTTCATTTATTAAAATATCAATTCCAAAAACATCTTACATTGATGAAACTTTTTTCTTTCTTTTACGTGGCCACTGTTTTTTTTTTTTTTTTTCTTTTTTTATAACATTTCCGGCTCGCTAATATCATTGGAGGGACGCAGGAGAAGGTTCAGGTAATTGCAATAATTAGCTTTGTTGGAAATAATTCTTGCCAATTTGCTTTGGAATCATAAAAATTGGAATGTTTTCTTTAAGCTATTCGGATGAAGCGATATTTATCGTACTGAATGAGGCATGTGCAAGATGTGTTTTGAATCGAGGTACCATGAATCAGGATATGAGAGATCGGGATTCCACGAACCAGGATAATATGAATCGGAATATCCCGCAAATATTACAAGTGACAAATTGCGGTGCTCATTTTCACCATTCTATCCGAACTATACTAAAATTTCAGCGTTTTGCAGACAGCAACGAAATTTTTAGGGAAAACAGTGATAATCAATTTGGAATTATTACTAAATGGCATGTTTGCATTAATAAAATGCGATGGTTCATTGAATGATTCGTTCGTTTCAAACATGAATATCATGTCCATCGCTCACTGGACCGGTCGATGGCTAATTTCATGCGGGGTTGTTGAAATATTTACAAAAAAAAAATAAAAAAAGTTCAACTTTGTCCAAGTGAATTCAGTAATGTTTGCTACTCGGTAGAAATGAAACTTGCTTTTATCGAATTTTCCAGTGCTACGCTTATACTTTATATCAGCTTAATTAAAAAAGTATAATACTTTTGAAGAAAGAAAAGAAAAGCGGAATTACTCTCAAATTTTAATTTCACTCAAATACCCTCCGAAATTTTTCATTCCTTCATACTTTACAAAGCAGTATACATGTGTTTTTCCTACAATTTCTTTTTCTTCTTCCATCTTTTACATTTTTCTTTTTCTGATCAAATGCCATCGAATTCGATAAAAATTTTTAGCATTGGCCATAACGTCTTTCCGGATATTTAATTAATTTCATACCCATATTATGCTTAGAATCAAAAATACTTTTCACAGGACTTCAACTGCTCAATTTTCGCTAGAAAACTAAATCTCTTGTCGTTAAGTTATAAGACAAATTGCGAAATTATGGATCTCTTTCTGAACAAAATAAGCACACATTTCGAGCAGAATGCTTACTGTTTTCGACGAAAGTAAAGTTAAAAGCGAAGATGATAAAAATAGTCGAATGCATTCGAAGCAGCTCATTCTTCATCTTCGGTTACTGTAGGAGGAAGTTTGTGCAGGCTATCGTTTGCCTCTTTTGAAGTGAAAGGTGTGAATGAATGAAGGCGGAATAATTCGCAATGCCAAACTTCCAACCTTCCCACGTTGATTAATTATCTGTGATGATTGATGCGTGGCGCTGAATTTAATGAACATATTTCACCAAAACACAGACATTGTATTCTATCGCTTGGAATTTGTGCCTTCTATCGATATGTCAGGAATCTTCTCATTAATGCTTGAAAAACACTAAAATTCTGCTCCATGAATTGCCTTTGCATGCAAAGTGCAAAGCAGCTGCGTGCATTCAAAAAAGAACAATAAAATAGCTTAAAGTGAACTATTATTTAAAACGTTTTCCAACATAAAATTTCAAAGATCGTTATTTCAGACTCTGCTTATTTTCCATTATTTTGATATTGTATTTATTAAATTATACTTAAAATTTTAAATCTATCATAGATTAGTTTTAAATTTGATCCTCGAAAAGTGACAACTTTTTTCGCTTTATCAAAGAATGTTTCCTTCAAGTTTGAATGATTTATTTTTGTCAAAATTTGACATAGAAAACGTGAAAGTTCCATTAACATTCAGCTAATTCGCAATATAGATTGAGAGTAGTAATCTTATTCAAATTCTTTATTTCAAATACACGATATACTCTTCGCTCTGAATACAACAGCGAATCAACGAATCGAAAAACAATGTTCCTTTCAACTCGATGATACACCGTCAAGTTCAACCAATATCTGTGTAAAGATTCTAATTGTAGAATTGTCTTATACTAGAAATCACGTTTTGCAATTTTTGACAAAAATTTTAAATGAATTTTATTGTTTTTGTATATAACAATATATAAAATTTATTATTGTTTTATAAAAAAGTCGAAAAATTCTACAGCATCTTCATTTTTTCTATTGGTAATTTAAGCAGCAATATAAATGAAATTAATCTGCAGTATCATCAATGAATAGTATTTTTTCTCCAGCAAATAAAATATAAAAAACATTTAAAAGACTATTCCTATCTCAAGAATTCAAACATTTTTGATCTTTTTCACTTCATTTTCCTTTTTTGTTTGCTATATTTTATTATTAGAATTCTTCCGGATAACGTTCTTTCAATTTAAATATCGAATATCTTCAGTTCA
Organism: Onchocerca volvulus; assembly: GCA_000499405.2. Taxonomy (NCBI): domain Eukaryota; kingdom Metazoa; phylum Nematoda; class Chromadorea; order Rhabditida; family Onchocercidae; genus Onchocerca; species Onchocerca volvulus. The sequence continues at coordinate 16,141,696 of HG738139.1, forward strand.
TTGGCGCTTTGTTAATTTTTTACATTCTTTTTTCCTTCTTCAAATGTCGTAAATGATTTTTTCCTGCCAAAAAATTCAAATGCAATATGAACAGTAAAGAGGAATATGTTAAGAAGCGCTGAATATTAATCAGTGCAAAAAGTTATAAAAATTAGCTGAAAAAATTGAATTTGATTACGCAATAAACTCTTTCCTGCTTATTTTGCATGCGAATGTCATTTATTCGCAAAGAGTTCTCAGATTTGAATTTGAATTTTAAAAAAAAGTATACTAATCAATGTTTGTTGCTTCTCAAATTTTAAATTTCTTACTAAAATAAATCGAATTAGAACTATTAAGTCAATCTAAATACCTAATTCTTATCTATTAAAATATCTGTTTCGTAATGAAAACCTTTGCATATACCTTTCAGAAAAAAGTGTAACGATGTCAGTTTTAAAGAACAATTATTATCTATATTAGTTGCAAATTAATCAGCAATGGATGTTATATGATGATATTATTGATAATAGAGATTGTACTTTACTATGAATTCTAATAATATACTTCATGCACAGCACTAACATGCAATTTTCTTCATTCCATATTGATTTATCATATTCATATTGTATATTGTGAAAGTTTCGTTAAATTTAATGGCTTCCAGTTACTGTAGCATAATCACCGTTTAATTAAAAAAATTCAAATTTCATTATTAGTTTTTGCTAGATTTTTAATAAATTCAATTATTTTTTTGGCGGTCATTTAAAATTTTACAAAAAGGCGACAATTTTATGTCATGTTTATAATTATATTAACCAGACATTGTTTCCATCCAACTTTATATCCTTTCTATTGACTGATTACTGTGACAATTGTCAATAATGATGTCGCATAAACAAATTACAGCGCTTTATTTCTATTTCTACTGAATTAGAGCAATCACAATTCTTTTACCATACTCATAAATTCATCGAATGAAATTCGCCCATCATGATTTGTGTCAATCAATTGGAATTTTGCTTCGATCAATTCCCGATCCGTTATCTTAATCACTTCCTCCAGGATTTTCATTACTTGATCTGCAAAAGGTTCTTTTTTTGCAAGATGGATTAACCTATAGCTTATTATCCATTCTTTAAATAGGTTAGAATTTTTGCAAAGGAAAAATGAATAAGTCGAATCACTTTAGCAATTAGAGTCACGATTCATTTATTATACTCATGAATTGATCGAATAAAATTTGTCCATTATGATTTGTACTAGTCAATTGAAACTTTGCTTTGTTCAAAAAAATTTTATATAGTTAATTAATTTGGTTCAGTTCTTTCTCGGCAAAAATTCTAACTTATTGAAAAATTAGATTCAGGTTGTACCATAATCTATCACTGAAATTCAATTATTGGACCAATTACTTGATCTAAACCAAAATGTTTTATTGGTCATTTGTTGGATGGTCTCATTCAAGTGTGAGAAATATTTCAACCGTTCCTTTGATATCAATGTCAAATGAATTTTCAGATTTGTTCAGAACGTTTGACAAAAACTAAATGCTTGTGGCTTTGAACATTAACTTCACGTAATTAATGAGATGATACATGTAATGATAAAGTAGTATAATGCGGAAAAAAGTGGATGATTTCAGAGAAAGCATGTAAAATAGGATGAATTTTTCATTTCTGCTCATTTTGCCCCTCTCGGGAATAGCAATGTTGCAGTGGAAGAATGCTTTTCTCCAGAGCAATTCTGAATCCTCGAAGAAGAGCCTGGAGATATTTTTGAAATAATAATTACAACAGACTCTTCAAAAAATTTTCGAGTCTTCAAAACTTAAATAAAAATTTTGAAAAGTTCTTTCGTTTTTTTTCTACTTTCAGATACTTCTTTTTAAAATATTTTTTTGTAATATAAAAGAAATTTCAACAAACGAAAATTTAAGAAAAAATTATTGGAACAGAAAGATAAAATAATGATAAACAACTAAGATTAATTTATTTTGATTTTGAAAAGACATAATATGATATTTGATTAAAGAAATACCAAAAAAAAAAAACTTTTTTTCCTCCTTCTTATCAGTTTTTTAAAATAATATCAAAAAGTTGAGGATTAAGCCTGTGTAAATAAACAAATTTAGTCTAACCCGATTATTGAATAGTTTCCATTTTTCCTCATGGGAAATCAAAAACTGAGCAAAATCCGCTCTAATTTACTTCATTATTGTTTGCTTAAAACTTATTTATCATAATTTTTGCCTTTTCTTTCGTTTTTCTCATCTCATTCGCATAAAATTTCCACTGAGGAGAATGAAAATGATTTAAATGGGAATATCGCAGCTGCTACTTGTTTGTCAAAATTTTGTTAAAAATCTCAAAACAGAATGATATCATTCATATCGTTATGTGAATTAATTCATGCAATTTCGGAGGAATTTCAAAAATCAGGAAATTTGAAAATGGAAAATATAATAAATAGAAATATAGTAATTATATAAAATAATTTCATTGATTGAATTTCGCAAATAAATATTCTTCTTATCAGTAAAATGAAAAAGAAACAAATTAAAATGATTGGTATCATACCAACTGTTATAGCACCATCGCCATCATTATCATACAATCGAAAATATTTTTCCAATTCGCTAAGTGTAGTTTGATGTGCTGGTGGTGTGCTCATATATCGTATAAAGTCTTCCTTAGTGATTGAACCTGTTTCTGTAAATAAACATTGGAATTACAATTAATTTTACTAATGATTGATTAAGAAAATGAAAAATATCTTTTATTTTTATTATTTCATAATTTTATTCCGAAATTCTGTTGTATCAGTTAATTGTTCATCGATTAGTATGTTTAGGTTTTTTAGCGCAAAATAATATTGCAGCAATTTTCTTTTATTTATTTTTGCTTGTTTTCTCACATTTAGAATTTAAATGTGAGTAATTCTATTTAAAATTATTGACTGAAAAAGGTAGTTTAAAAGAGGCAAATCTGTTTGCTTATTTTACTCATTTGTTTATTTATTTTATTTCATAATTTTTTCCTTATATCTTTGATATCGTCATTCTCATATTGTTTATATTTAAGCATAAGCTGCATTAAAACAAAAACTGAGGAGGAAGAAATCAAAAATAAATATTTACTGCAAAAGTTGAAAGGAATGTGCCAATATTTATCGATTTTCATTTCAAGTAAAAATTTATGCTTGTCATAATACTGTGCGGTTTAAAAAAGTACTGCATGTTATAAGCATTCTGCATGCTATTTTAATTTGTTAAATGTTATGGAAAAAGCAATTTTTCATCCGATTAATATATGTAAATGCCATACCCATCAATAAATCTAACTTGATCTGAAAAAGAATAAATTTTAATTTTTTTCCCGAAACGAAAACCATTTATCAATGCTTTCAAATGATTTACTGTTGAAATATTGATAAAGAAACAAACAAATTTTAAATTTTTCTTTTTCAATTTCGCAAAATATCTAAAAATTACTTTCATATTGTTATAAATCTTCGTTTTTTCTTAACATTCATAATGATAGATTCTGATCTGTTGTTATTTGTTCCATTCTTTGTTTCATTTTTCTCTAATTTTTTTAAAAATGATAACAATTCTTAGCGCATCATTATAATATGCCAGAAAATGTAAATATGTAAATAATAATATCTTAGCAATAAGTAATTTGAAAGCAAAAAAAAATAAAAAGCAATTTTATTAATTAAACTGCAAATATTGGAAAAAAATTTAATAAACAAAAAAAGAATAAACAAACTGTAAACAACGAAATGTACTAAGTACATACTATTTGGATCCATCTCTTGGAAGATGACATCCAGTTCAACCCTTGTTGGTTCAATATTCATTACCGTCCATAAGACTGCTAAATCATTTCGACTTAAACGACCATCCTGATCGATGTCCAATTGGTCAAATGTTTCACATAATTCTAAATTCAATTTATGCATTTATTTTACTGGAATTAATTTTTAAGATTTCATATTTTAAATGAGTATGGAAGAAAAGATGTAAGTACTGACTGAAAATATACCCATCCCTTTATGACGATGGAAAAAAGAGAGAGAAAATAGAAAAGTGCAAAATGATGGGATTAATTATTCAATTTAAGAATCAATTCTAAAAAAGAAAAATGATCCGTTTAATTTCAAAATTATATTAGAATAAATCTTCTGATAATATTTTGTTTATTTATTGCTATAAAATAAAATATTTAAGATGAGAATTTCTTTTTTCGTAACTTTTAAGCAATAATATAGTGATGGCCAAATACTTTTCGAGTTTTCAGAAAAAAAAAAAAAAAACACGATTTCCAAACTTTTCCAATTCCATAGACTTTTTAAACTAACAATCATTTGTGATAGTGAAATCAACGGAAATTTTTGAAATACTCAGCTATGAAAACTTGCCATTAAAATACTTTTGCACATATCACTGCATCCACAATATTTTAATTCATCTTTCATTTTATTATATATGAAATCTATGAAAAAAAAATATATATATACATATGAAAGGAAAAAATGGTTGTGAATGATCTGAATCCGTCTAGATTTTATCGATGGATCTCGCAGAAGTTTGCTTGAAGTGAATGTAATCAAGTGATACTACAAATCCTACTGCATTCAAATCGGATTTTATGAAAAAGATATGTATTTATGAAGTTAAAATTTCATGAATCGTTTCCGTTTTCAATCCGATTCTGCCGCTCTCGATTTTTTCAACCTTTATCTTGTAGCAAATCCAAACACACTAAGTTTCTTCTTTTCTGAGCCAAAATCCTCAGTTTTTTTCATTTTTACTACTATCTTTTTCCTTCAGTCTGCCTTTTTTCTTGCTAGTGCCCTTAACGGCTCTGTAAACTATCAATTTTCCGCCTAACTGCCATTCAACTGATTGCAATACTATGATAAATAGCTGATATAACAGCTGTTTGCAAGTAATTTTATAAATGAACAGATTTGACAAGAAGTTACGTCAGAAGTGACGAAAAAAAAAAGTTTTCTCATTTCAGAAAATGAACGAATATCATGCATAATCTGATTACATTTCGAGAAATATCTTCTGTTCTTGAATAAGCAAGTGTATTTCGTAAATGTTTATCCTTCTAATGGAAGAGTGATATCCAGAAACTGATAACAATTTCTGATAAGAACATTGCACTACAATTAAATATTCAATGCAGCCGAATGTTCTTTTTTTCCTCTCTTTTCGAATTAAGATAATGACAAACAAAAAAAAACTATGATATAAATTGTAATCAATTTTAGCATTGTTTGATTCATCCATTTATTGGATTATTTGCTAAAATAAGATATAGATTTCATGATTAAAAATTAAAAAATTTTTCAAATAATTTTTAATTGAAAAAAAAATAGAAAGAAAATTGATTAAATAATCTTACGTTGATCAGATAAAATATAACACATCGTTGTAGCAGTTAATTCGGTTGAAGAAGATGAAGCAGATATGTTAATATGATACTTTAATCGCTGAATAATTGATCGCTGTTACACATTTCATCGATAGTAATGAATTTCTATTAATGATATAGAACTGTTCAAAACATAAATATAATATAATAATTAAAATGTAATTAATTATCGGAGTTATAAATATATTTATATGATTTGTGTAGAAAAAGAGCGAAAAAAAAGGGAAATGTTGGCTATGAAAAGAGAAGAGATTTTTTCGGTTTAAATACTAAAATTGGCAATTCAAGTAAAAGAGGAATTTTTTTTTTTTGAATTTTCAACATAAAAATTTGATAAATAACAAAAAGATAAAAAAGGGAGAGAAGAGGGAAAGAGAGAGGGAAAGAGAGAAAGAACAATGATACAGAAAGAAAATAGCAATACGTAACGAGAATGAAAATATCAACAGATGAAACAGTACAGATCTAAATTGTTTGTGTCATTCATTTTCTTTTTCATCTCTGCTAACAATGCAAATGATTATTTCTGTTTCTAAAATATTAAAATTAAATGGTTATCATTGAATTGAAATATAAAATTTGTGCTTTTTTTTTCATCACTATTCCTATAATAATTAAGTCATAAGTTGCTCAAATTTAAACATATTTGTATTTAATTGATTACAAAATTAATTTCCATCTATATTGAATATGAAAAAATATATTTTAGATTTACCACAAACGAAAACTTTTAATCTTTTTTCCTCTCTCTCTCTCTCTCTTCTCCACTCTTTCTCTCTCCGTTTGGTGACATTCATTCGATCGCAAACATATAAATCATATGGAATTAGTAAGTAATATAGTTCAAAGATTGATCGAAAAAAAAGAGGAAGAATGTATAGGAAAGATGAAATATTCTGAAAACATTTGCGGATGAAAAAATACAACTGAAAGCAAGCGGATATTTTAACACAATAACTGATATTAGATGATGAATTTTTCGGATTTATCATTTGTAATGCAAGAATGAAGATATTTTTGTAGATGATGGGATATGAAACGATTTATAAATATTGCAAGTAAATTATAATAACAATAAAAATAATTGTAATAATATTTTCTGTTAATAAAAGCTGATAATTTAAATATCTGTAAATGTTTGCTATTGAAAGAATTTATCATATCTAAGAGAAAAAAAAAAAAAAAAAGAAAAAGAGAAAACATATCAATGTGAGAAGCATTTTTCTTTTAACAATTTAAGAAAAATATATTTTTGCATGAATAGTTGGCCACATTATTTTCTTTTTGGCAAAAGATGAAAAATATTGACTATTTGCAGCCAAAAATAAGTGAAGAACGAATGATTGACAAACAATATCATTCTTAATTGCATTGATAATTGCTACAAATGTATATGTAAATAATCGATAATTGGTATGAACTTCAAATATTAGTTTGAATTATTAAATAAAATGAAATAGTAAAATTTGAAAAATTTGGATTAATGAAAACAAAATCTTCTTGTTAAACAATGATTAGATTTAAAACATTTAAAAAAAAAAGTAAAATTGTCCTTTCAACTACTTGTTGCTTTATAATTCATCAAAAACAGTTAGAAAAGTGCGAAAGAAGAACAAAAGAAAGGAAAAAAAAAAAGAAAAAGTAACGAAGAACGGAACGCTAAAAAATTTAAACGAGAAAGTGATGTAAATTCATTAAAGAAAATTTATTATCGCTCATCGAGCAAGTTGTTTGATAAATTATCAAACAGTGAAATTGAACATTTTGTGGTTTTATTTTATTTAATTATTTGTTGATTGATTGAAATGAAATTAATCATTCCGTTCGTGTATCGAACCGAAAATTTCTTGTATGTTCAAAAAAGTAGTTCTGTCCAGTAAGTGAAATCATCAAATATTTTCTTTTTTCCATTTCTTCCACTCTTTTTTACCTAATTTTTTTCTTTTTTCATTTCAATTGCAATGCAATGTCACTTCAACTATCGATATTTTGGAAATATTTGAAATTTTTTTTTTCGGTTTGTTTGAATGAATAGCAAAAGTTTTTTCTCTATAAACTATGAAATGCTAATTTTTAACAGTAATAAAAGTATATAATTTGCACAAACATTTTTTCAATATATTTATATTCTTTGAGCATATCCGAATCGATTAATTTTTCCTAACAAATTCAATCGAAATATTATATAAAAATGAGTATATACAAGTTTGAAAATGAGATGATAAAATTTGAATTATATGTTTAGCATTATAAAAAGAAGATGTATGACATTCAATTTATCTTTTTCTGAAATTTTCACAATTCAGCCAGTAATTTCTTATATTTTTTTAATTGAATGATGCAATATAATTGGTATGGAATGATTGATTCCGAAATAAAAAAGTAGAAAGTGAAACAATTTTCCATCAATTTTACAAATCAAAACTTATCGGTTCTTTTTTCTGCCCTGTTGTTTGTCTAATATAGTGTTAAGCAAAAAAAGGTGGGAATGTTTTTGTTTTCATTTAAAATCGCTTCTTTTTCCATTTATTTTCATCAGCTTTCTTTTTTTTTTTTTAAATCAGTTAAAAACAATGCTAATTTAATGTAATTTAATACATCAAGCTTTAGCGAAATTCGACCAAAATATTCATCCATTCATGCTTGGATAATTAATACAATTTTAATTAATCTTAGTTTTGACCCATATAGTACAGGACATATGAAAATAGATTGCGAATTATTACTTAAGAATTTGCTTTCGTTTAGTGATGGATGACAGCGAAGAATAAAGCAATAACATCGACGTTTGGATGATTGAGTGATTCAGTAAATAGTGTAATTATATGCAGTTTTATGTACAAATGGAATTCCAATTTTTCGTAGACATTTTTAGAATAAGTTGAATAGATGCAGCTTTTATCAATACAACTTGCAGAAGGATATTATCAGATATTAGCAACGAATTTATGAAACAAATCAAAAGTTATGCTTTCTTTATTCCGAAACAATCAGACATATCTTCTTGTTGAGAAATAAGATAAAACGATCTGATATCTTAAGATTAAGAATAATATCCTAAGACTTAATTGCATAAGTTTATTTTAACATAAATGCTATTCTAACTTGAACATGGTCTCTTTCTTTTTGCTTTAATTATAATTTTTTAATTCGATTAACTATCCTAATATATAATAATTCTCGTTGCAAATTATTTTGAAATTAAAAAATTTCTAGAAATGAGATATTAATTTCAGTAAGAAAATTTTAAAATTTAATCTTTTTTTGTGCGGTAAGATATGGTAAATGCTAAATGATTAGCAATTGATAATTTATTGATAATTATAGTATTTAAGGAAGATTAATAAATCATGAAAGGAAAGAAAGCAGATCGTGATTGAAAACTTCCTACAAGAATATATATTTTGTTGCAATAGTATAAATATTTTCTGGAAAATCAGTTACAATCCAAACTAATTTGGAAGGTCAAAAATATAATTCTTTTTGTAGATTATCTATTGGATTGATACAAAAATAACAACGCAGATATTTTATATTCGAATATGAGAGTCATGAAATATATTGCATTATTTTTACTCATTATTTACTTGTACTTCTTGGCTAGCGAATTATTATTTGATATTTTATCAATGTTTGAAATTAAGGAAAAAAAATGAAATGATATTAGAAACGAAATGAATTCGAATGATTGATCTCAAGAAAAAACGATATAGTTTTACGGAAGAATTCGTTTCAGGAGCTGTTAATGAAAGTACAATACAATAATAGGTTCAAGAAGTTTTGCCAAAGGATGAGAGAGCTGAAAATGAAAGTATAGCCACTGATCATCGCAAGTTGACAACGATCAGCAGAGAGCAATTGACAAAAATGATCTCCTTGTAATTGCATAAGAAGAACTGAATATCGAATACAGTATGGTCATTTCAGCATTTGAATTGAAATATAAAAGGTTCATAAATGAAAAAATCGTAAAAATTTCGCTTTTCCTGATTTTATGCAGTCTTGATGACTATTTCCCGACATTTTGACTTATCATGAAAAGTGAATTGTGTTGACATTCAGCAACGGCCATTTTGCAGTGGTTGGATATGAAAAAGAAGCTCTAATGAACTTCTTAAAGCTGGAAGTTATAGTAAAAAAATCATAATCATCCTTGGCGATTTGCTGCTAATAGAGCCGTTTGAATTTTCGAAATCTTTCATCTGAAAAATAAACTCAAAAAAATGATGAAATTCATCAAAAACTGCGATGTCTAACCGCACTTCAGCAGTTGATGTTTCGAGAGTTAATAAAATAAGCTTAGATTTTTACTTTATCCACTGTATCCTCTGATCTATCACTTTAGTATTGCAACTTTTTGCAAAAAAATAGGCATAAATAAACTTATTTTTTTGTTGACAAAAATATGCTAATTGCCATGGCTATGATTAAAAAGATATGTTTGAGCCTAATCATAATAACTTAAAATTTATCAAAAGTCAACTACTGAAAAAAAGATCAAACAGTACAGATATTACAAATGGTAATTTTGCTACATGAAAGTTAAAATTAAGTTATTGTGGCAATACATTTCTAATATTACAAATTTCACAATTTTTTTCATTTTACAATAATTTTACAATTTTCATTTTGAGATTTAATTGCCTATATGAGAAAAGATTATCTATTGCAATAATTGAGGACCACATATAAATCATTCTTTTTTTAAATCTCAAACAACTGATTTTTATAAATGACCCAGTATTTTGCTTTTCAAAAAATTAGCAAACTAAACAGCAGTGTGAAAAATAAGGAGAAAGTGGTTGATTGAAGCAGTAAGAAATAAAATCAAATTAATTATTCAGAGAGTTGGCATGACGATTATATTATTAGCATGGATATATTCATTCACTGGTTATAACGATGAAAAATTTTTGGCGTAATTAATTATGAATCTCCAACTTGAATTTATGGATATCTTATGGAATCACAAGTTGTCTTGATCAATAAATCCGCTTATCCAGTTTATTCATATTCATTTCCATATGGACTATTACGATAGCCAAAATATAATTATTAGCAATTATCGGCAAAAGAGAGAATGCATTGCATATATAATTAGCACTCACTTTTTCCTTTTTTTCTGCTAAACTAAATATTCATTTTTTCAAGTTCTGAAAAACGAAGAAAATCCGAAATACTTCAAGGAAATTTAAAAAAAAAAAAAATTTAAGAATATCAAATGAATGGCTTCTCAATAAACAAGCCTAAATTTGATAAAATTTGACATAATACCGAACGTTTGCTTATGATTTCATAGGAATGTAACAGAACAATAAATTAGACCTAAAATCAGGTATTGTATCATCATTGACAACAGCAAAGATTTGAACTTTTGAACCTAGCTGAAATGACAACATTAGATAAATTTCAAATAATTATAATTGTAAAAAAAAGAGAAAACATTAAAATTTATCGAAAATGGTTATAGTTATTAAAAATAAATTATATCATGGCGATAAGTTACTCTTTTTTAACAAAATATATTTGAAGTATTTATGCCTGATTGCAAATGGCTTGAAATTATCTTGGAAACTTTTGTATTGATGAATAATTTTACTAATCCATGAATATTAATAACTAAAATCGAAAATTTAATTTTTTGTAGATAATTTTTAAACTTGCTTTATGAGTTAAATTCAATTTTCACGTAATTTATTAGGATTGATTAGATTTATAGAGAAAATGAAACAATTAAGAAGATAATTTATATACATATTATATATATACATAAAAGAGAAAAAAATAAAGAAAAAAAAAAAAACAAGACACAACAACATACTTACTTTGCTACTCCATTTCATTTTTGACTTTTTAGTTTTTTTTATTATATTATCTTATTTTTCTTATTTTGAGGTGTATTGTTTTCAGGTTTTATATGGAGTAGCAAATTAAGCATATATATATATATATCAATTGAAAATTCGAAAGAGATAAAAAGTTCGGACATGTTATTTTTTAATGCTATGAAATTAATTTAATACTACGAGATGAAAATTAAATAAGAGACGTAATAAAAATACAAAATTAACAAATTAACAAAATTACAAAAATAAAAAAAAAGCCAAAAATTAAAAATGATGTAAATCCTCAGCCGAATTATCCATATAGATAAAAATGCAAATCACCGTTGCTGTTATTTGGAACATAACTTTGCAATCTCTTCACTGATTGCTTTCAAATTTTGAAACAACATTGCATTGAAATTGGGATGTATTTTTATCTATACATATCTACTTTTTTTGCCTATCACACCTATGAAAGGTAAAAGTAAGTTGGATCGTGTCATCGTTACCTTTATTTGGCACATAACTTTGCAACCTCTTCACCGATTGCTTTCAAATTCCGATACAACTTTGCATTTGGATGAACGCTTTTTTAAACTTAGATATATCTACCTTTTTTTACTTGTCATACCTGTGACCGGTGAGAGTAAGTGAGTGGACCCGATTGATGCAAGATTTTCATGCAGTGTTGCATTCGAAATTTATTTACATTTGAGTAGACAAGTAATCGCTTTCAAATTTTTGTATAAATGATATCCGCTCTAAGCTTTTCGTTTATTTCTTGATTTGTGAAGTAGGTGAGCGGACCAGATTTACTGACCGCGCCTAAGCTGTACTTGCCATGTAAATTCGTAAATTCTTACCTATTACTTTCAAATTTCGATGTAACCTTGCTTTCATAAAGGCGCGTGTTTCTATTTGTATATATCCACTTTTTTTACCTGTCACACAAATCAATTTCGAGAATTCTTCGGGTTCAATCTATTTGCTTTAGTTCATCCAAATAATGCCTCGCAGAAGATCAAATTTAGGTCATCGTACTCGCTCAGCGAAAGGAATGCGACGATTTATTGCAAATCAAATTGAAGAACGGGTACAAGAAATGAGCGAACAAGACTAAGAATAGCTCAAATATGAGCAGAACAACGTGCAGCCAGAGTTGAGGATGCGTGGTTGCGAGCATGTCGATCGTGTTCTGTAGCTTCAGATCTGCTTCATTTTCAACAGAATGAACGCGATATCTGAAAGTGGCTAAAGATATCAACGAGAAACAGAAAATCAGCATCAAATATAATCTCGTGTTCAGCAATCACGCAATTACAATCGCCTTGCATTCCGGTACAATCCAACTGATGGTTAAAGTTTAGGCCCGCATGTTCTCATCGGCACTATGACCGAAGTATGTCTCTATTGCGAGGTTCTGAAATTTAATGAAGAAAACGAAAGGAATGTGTTGCGCTGCGGGAAAAATTAAACTGCCTCAACTCGAAGGACCGCCAGACCCATCGAAAACTTTGCTTGCCAGATATATTGCCGATTCAAAGCATTTCCTATGTGTCATCGGAAAATACAATTCTTGCCTCCAAATAAAGTCATTTGGTACAAAAATTGTAACAACACAATTCATGCAACTTTCAAAGTGAAAGGACAAATTTATCACAAAGCCGGCTATCTGTTTCCGCCGCCAGATGGTCAATATAAATTCAACAATCCGACAAATCAGCTGAACAGTATCTTTTCTATCAACACAAAGAAAGATCCGTTTTTCTGGATATTCTCTGATAATTGTTTGTTACAAAGAATCACTCTTCATCAATCAATAAAACCTTTCTCAACAGGATTCTTTTGCACAGGACACGAAAAAAAAAAGGTCGCACAGGACCTCTTCACATTTATTGCTGACCTAGCCTAATCACAATAGCAAGAATCAATTTCCAATCCAACCAAACTACAAAGTATCAGTTTTTTTTTCCCAACGTTAGAAACATGCTCTTTCTCTTTTTTTTTTTTTTTTTTTTTTTCACTTAATCAGACAGCGACAGCAAAGCATGTATTAAAACATGCGCGTATTCGAATGCAACGTTGCATCAAAATTTTAAAGCAATAAGAAAGGACTTTCGATATCTATGATTTCAATTAATTTGAAGTTCGGAACAGTTCGGAATTGCAAGGATTCCAGTTTGACAGTTCAAAGCGATTTGAATTTTTAAATAGTGTTTTATAAATATTAAATCAGTCCTTTCCTTCATAAATAGAAAAAATGACGAAATGACATTTATAATACCTCCGCCATGCGGAGCATTGGTAGGGTACAGCTGGTTTAAAATAGAAAATTATGCGCATTTTATAACTTTAAATTTAGTAATTGCTTGTAAGGAATTTGAAATTTGGGCGAATTACGTGATCAACTTGTGATATTAGAAAGGACATGTTTTAAAGTACTCAATTATATGATGTATTTTTGTAGAATGAATTCCAATTATGAAATAACACTTGCAATTTAGAACGTGTAATTCAATCGGTAATATGAATTCGTCAAAACTATTTCATTACTTCCGTCTTATTTGCTGATTTCGAAATTTCAACTTCACTTACGTTTTCGTTGCATTTGTTACACTTTTTTTTTTTTTTGTTCCATTTCTAATACAAGAAATTTTATTGAATTATAATTTCTATTAAGAAATGTTTAATGCATGGAATAATCATGAAGTTAATAACTTGCATGCTATATATCTGACATATACAATAATAATGAAATCTGCCACTAGAATTGCTAGTAAAAAGTTTGCGAACCATTAAGATAAGTAAAATTTCACATACGTTTGAGAAGTCATATACATCTCGTAAAATACTGCTTTAACATGCAATATTGTACTATCTTGAGATTCTTAAAAGGCTCAGGAGTCAGATTGAAGAAGAAAAAGCCATAGAACTCCACAATTATTTCAAAGATTGAAATTCCAATTAAAATATCAGGTGGGAACAAGCACAGCCGCCGTAGCTCAGTCGGTTAGAGCGTGGGTCTAATAAGCCCAAGGTCGCAGGTTCGACCCCTGCCGGCGGCACACCACCACGTCTTTTGCAGAATGCTTTTATTCAGTGAGTTGGGAAAGTTTAAACACTGATAAAAAATAGAAAAAACTTTTTTCCTTCAAAATAGAAATCATTTCCTTTTTATTCAGTTCGCTTCGTTGCTCAAAATTGAAATAGTTTTCCTCTTGTCATCTTCGTTTATATGCTATCCAGATCCATTTAACTTAGTGTCATCTCCAATATGACATTGCATGTGGCAAATAATTTATGTTATACATGACATAAAGAACCGCCAATTTTAACCTAATTTAAAAGTTTGAAAACTTTAAAAACCAATAATTGTATAGCAAAACGTGCGTTGCCGCCGGCAGGGGTCGAACCTGCGACCTTGGGCTTATTAGACCCACGCTCTAACCGACTGAGCTACGGCGGCTGTATAGTCCCGTTTCAACGGAGTCAATTCCAAGTTTGTCCCCTAAAATCCGATCGGAATTGGGATAGAAATACACGAATTTTCTTTCGTTATTATATGAATACTGGTCCGACCGATCAAAGACTAATTCGATCCAGTTCGATCCGACCAAACTGTTATATATGACAAATTGGGTGTATGATGATAATAAAATTTAAGGATGTTGATGATGACAGTGATAATAATAATAATGATAACTAATAAACTTTGAGAGCTTTGAGAAATTGAAATTTTTGCTTAATTAGAATACTGTACTGTCGTAGAAATGATTTTGTGAAATATATGATAGAGCTGAGCTATCATATTACTCTAAAAAAAATCAACCGAAAATCTTCATTATAACAAATCAGAAGTGAAGTAGATTCTTCTGGTGTTACGAGAACTTGTTAGATATGGAGTTGAGTAAGTTTGGGATGTAAATATTTTTTTTATCTTATGTTTGTTTTCTCTTTTTTTTTAACCATTTATGACAAGTAATTAATTTATTTTATTTGAAATTTCATTCAACGATTCATTTACAAAGACAACATTTCCTCGGGAAAGAAAAGGTCGCGTGTGTGCCGCCGGCAGGGGTCGAACCTGCGACCTTGGGCTTATTAGACCCACGCTCTAACCGACTGAGCTACGGCGGCTTCTGTAGTATCGTGCTGTTAAAATTACTAGTAAGTATACCATTATTCAGTATATTTTGTTAAAATTTTTTACATAAATTTTCGATTTCGGTAAACCGAAATGCTGACATAATGCAAATTTTGTTTATAATAAAGATTTGCAATCTAATACATGAAACCACTCATCCATATTGCACACAATGGCCCTTTGTTTCTCACCATCTAATCTGCTGATAATGCTCATGGGCTTCGTTTAAGAGTTGTAAATGGCCTGTAGAACATGTTGCAAATGGTTGTAAAAATGCTTAAATGGTTATAAAATATGCTAATGTCTGTAATTTTGTAAGGTTAATGTCATGCTCTTTATTTAAGAATTACAAATGATTGTGAAATATGTCTGGAATGTCCAGGGATTAATATCATGCTCTTTGTCTAAAGGATTCCAAATGGTTGCAATCATGTCAATTGTCGAATAATAATGTAGGAACCAAATCCTTGTTCTTTGTTTCAATGTTTCAAGCATTACTTATCTCTTATCCTTTAGTGTTTATCCATATCAATCTTTTCTGTATGATTAATGTATGAACCTCCATTCCCTTATCCCAGATTACCATACAAAAGAGCAGAATCAGTGCTTGAGCGACGGCGTCAATCTCTTGAGTATTCCGACCATCAGTTCATCAAGATTAGTGGCGGTTCAGTGTCCATAAGTGCCGAAATCGTCAGTTCATCAGCAACCAAGAAACT
The DNA here is from genome assembly GCA_000499405.2 of Onchocerca volvulus. Taxonomy (NCBI): domain Eukaryota; kingdom Metazoa; phylum Nematoda; class Chromadorea; order Rhabditida; family Onchocercidae; genus Onchocerca; species Onchocerca volvulus. Next base: position 16,157,813 of record HG738139.1, read on the forward strand.
AACATCAGCGACAGGCTCTCCTACGTCAGTATCAGTGGCAAAACGTTCCCAGCCAATATCAAGCAATCTCAACAAAGCACAAGCAATCATTCATCAAGAGACCACTATTGGTATCATATATATTACTCGCATATTGTTTTTTTTTTTTTTTTTCCATTATTTGTTATTATAAAGTGCGATGTTGTTATAATATTGTGTATACCTAATAAAGGTTATTGTTGACCTAGTCAAGTCACAGCAGCAAAAAAGATCTCCAATCCAACGATTCTAGAATCCCAAATCACAAATTAAACAATACCCATCTTTCCCTTACATTCGACAGGTGTTGACGAAAGCCGGAAGATGTAATTAATTGTATAACGGGAGATGTTGGCGAAGTCAAAAGATGCGATTATGGTAAACAAGGGATATTAAAGGTCAAGTACCGCGACAATATTTTAAAGGGGTCAACAAAGCCGAAAGGATGAACATGTTCACCGACAAAATGCACCGATTCACAGATAATCAATTATGAGGTGACACACCGGAGTTCAAGTAAGAGAAAGAGTTCCGAAGGATTTAAAAGATCAATACTTCGGAGCTGAGTTGAAATCAGTTTTTCAAAAACAGTTCGGCAGGAGCCACAGCTCAATGGCATGAGTGACAGTTCAGCGGGAGCAACAGCAGCGGTAGAGCGAGAGGAGGACGACAGTTACAAAGGAAAGATACGGTACTATAATAAGCATTTAGACAGTACTCGTATCCTTTGATTCTTACCGTCTATTGTGCGTTTAGTTCCTATCATTGCGTAAAAGTGAAATCATGTAAGCTTGATAAAGCTATTGTTGACCTAATAGAGCCACAACAGCAAGAAGGGTCAATCTCTAATCACAAAACACGAACAAATGAGAGAATCCTTTCCCTAAAATGACAAGAATTTCCGGACAATGGGAATAATTTCTTCCGTTCTCTCATCAGATGACGTAATAACATTATGTAATTCGTGATTTGAAATTTATGTCGACTTCAAAATGTATAATCTGGAATTATTTCTCATGTAATTTAATCAGTCGTTTGGTTGTTATGTGATATTTGCATCAGCCCAGGATGTTAGTTATGTTGGATAGTTTTTTATTGATTTTGACATGTCGTCGTGGTGAATTCTTCGAATGAATTTCACTTTGACATAATGCATTTGTCTTGTTATAGACGATATAAAGAATCAGACTTTTATTTAAAAATTTTCAACGACAAAATATCAACGAAAAAGAAAGCAAATCTTTTTTGTTTAGTTTTCTTTTTTTTTACTTATTTTTTCAAAAAACTGAACGGACAAAACAAGTTTATTAGGAAAACAAACCGAAAAAAACAAAATACTTCCATGTATGACCTGCAAAATGACAAATATCGACATGTAATATTCTATTGAAAACAAAAATAAAACAAAAAGGAACTATTGAAAATACAGTGATATTTGAAATAATTACATGATTAGTTAAATAATAATGAATTTATCAATTTCTTTTCTAAAGATTTGTAAAAATGATACCTCGCATACGGTAAATATGAGATTTGATAAACATTAGAAAACCAGATGAATGATTAATAAAATAAGCTAATTTATAAGATATCCTCCATTTAAAATCATCACATTCTCCTTATTCATTTAAAAAAAAAAAAAAAAGTTCATTGCTCATTTTTCTCTCAAGGAGTATTAAAATATAAAATTATTAAACTGTCTTTGGTATTCATTCAAATATTTGTAATGTTTTCCATCTGAGAACTGATCAAATGTTAATATGAAATTGCGTTATTGTCGGATACTTTAAAAAATTTCATATTTTTATTTAGATAAAATGAATGGATAGGAAACAGAAGCAATTTTTTTTTCGTTCTTTTACTTTAATTAAAAATTAAGTTTTGATTTATGATATGCTTCAATGGAAATATTGAAATAACTTACTTATCATTGTGTGATAATAAATCCTGAATAATAAAAGCCTAAACCATTTTGTGTGCATGTGTGTGTACGTGTATTCGTGTATGTTTATATGTTTAAATGTTTGTTTATATATAATAAATGAGTCGAAAATGGTAAATTTTCTTGAACGAAACTTTTCCTTTTTGAATATGAGTAAAAGTTATGTACTGGCTGACGAATTACCATGATTCTTAATAGGGTAGATTTAAAAAATCATCAATATTTAAGTGTTTGTGATATTCAGGCATATTAATTTGTTACAATTTATGTTTTTGTAACCAGTAATTTAGGGAAACACAACATGATCTGGAAGGTAATTAACAATAAAATCAAACAATTATCTTAAAAGTTAATGCAAAACAAATCATAATGAACAGAAAGTAACAGATCCGATCTTCTATAAGACGAGTGAACTGTATCCATTGAAAGATGATTATTGTTATCAACTAATGATAACAGATCAAATCTGTTGATAGAATGATAGAATATGGTGGATTCAACTGATTGGGAAAACAGAAGAACAGAAAGGAAGCTACTGAATTTTTTTTTTGCATAAATTTGGACATTCAGCAAAATAATCAGTTGCAGTTATCTGATTATTTTTGGAGTTTATATTATGTTCACATTGCCGCTTGAGTCGATTAATTTCTCTTTCAACTTTAATTCATCTTTTTGCTTTGCAATAACGTCGAAAATAAATCTCTAAAAGTGAAAAAGATAAAAGACCTATTAAATTTGCCAGAATTTATCTGGTTTAATTATATCAATTACGAATAACAATATCATTGCTCTACCTTGAAATTTCTAAATGACAATTTACTATTGTGCAATTCTATTAATTTGAAATTGTAATATCGTATTAATCGCATAAATTTAATTATCTTTCGTTCAGATCCACTTGAATTTGATTTTGTTTTTGGGAAATTTGAAACTTTTTACCTTAATCACAGATATAGATTTAAACTTACTGGCTTTCTGTTGCTCCATAGATAATTCTCGTTGTATCTTATCATATTCGCTCTGTTTGCACTCAAGATCTCTTTGAAATTTATATATAAATGCTATAATAATAAAAATTAATTAAAAAATTAAAAGATTCGGTTCTTTTTTTTTTTAAGAAGCAATCTACGCTGAGACACCAATTTACGTTCTAACACAATTACGATACAAATATGTTTTCTTTCCTCTGTATAACGCTCAGGTTTAAAATTTAATAATACTAAAAACATTCCATGCAAAATATTCATTCCTTAAAATATGTTTGAGACATTGCTGAATCAATCATCATTGAAGAAATTAAACTTCACATTTTTCATTCTCGATTAGTTCACGTTCTGTCTTTAAATTCAACGTTGCCACTTCGATCAAAGCAATTATTTTATTCAGCATGACTTGTAGAACTTCTATATCTTCGGTTGATGCATTCTAAAAATAATTTTGTGATCTGATCATCAATTAGTAAAATATGGTCTGAAATGGTTTAGAAATGGTATAATTTCTTATCATTGATATATTAAGATAATGCGAATGTTAAACTTATTTTTCTGATTTTATTTCGCAACTTTTGCAGTAGGTGCGTAAATGAAATTCCCAATTTTAATTGTGAAAAACGACAAAATTTTTGGATAAGGTAGATAAAATAGTACTGATAACCTGATTGAAACAGTTGTTTTGAAGGACAAATTTTGAATTGTTGCTCGAAACTGCTTTTTGCAATGTATTACTGTCATTCTCGTATTGATAATTGTTAACATTTTTAGTCAAATTCAACGGTAGCGATGGTAATGAAGTACTTCTTGAAAGAGATGATACGGACGACCTTTCACTATTTATGCTCAAAATTAATGAAATAATATTGAAGTATGTAAAAATAGCAAACTTTACGGCAGAAACAGTTTGAAGAAACCTGAATTCGTGATCAGAAACGATATTATCCATCGTCTTTCCATCTGATCGAACTGATTCTGAAGCGGTAATTGTTGTAGCAGCAGTAGCCATCAAATGTTGGACAACAATCTGTTGGGTTGCTGTAAGTGGTACCAATATTCCTTATGCAAATATATATAATTCAACAATGATGTCATATCTTACAACTGAACAATTTATATTTCTAATTAAAATATATTTAAAAAATAGCAAAGTAGGCATTTAGCTGCGAAAGAAAAAATTATGTGTCGTAAAAATTGAAAAAAAATGGAAAATATCAAAGAATTATATATGTCAAAATACATTGTATGACACCAAAATTTAATAAATAGTGGAGTCAATTTTCTTTTCTTTTTATAGACAAATTAATGCATAAATAGAACTGAATAATAATGAAAACTTTTTATTCATTTAAAATTTTGCAAATTTATTTATTTTTCTCATTTATTAAATATTTGGTAAAACAGAATTTTCTGAGAAATCATATGAATAAAGTAAAAATTCATGAAATATCCAAACATATTTCATTAGTTGCTCATCATTATCATCATCATGAAGCATTCTCTGATCATGTTTGTGATTATACTATGTAATATAGTAAAATTTAGCCAGGTAATAATTTTATAGTATACAAATTATAAGGTAATAATGTAGATCAACTTTTTCATCGACGAAGGATCTTCTTATCGCTTCTAAGAATATCTTACATTATATCGTGTTCGTTTATGGGTCATTATAAGGTAATACTGTTCTGTTGATATTTTTTTTATCAGTGACCGATTTGTTGTTGAATCGATCAGCAACAAACTATTGATTGAAATGATATTTTGGATATTTTTTCGTTTTTTTTTTCCTCAGATTTATTTTGAATTCAGGTAAAAAGAAAATACTGTAGCATAAAAAATTTAAATCGATTAATATAACAAAATAAGATGTTAATATTTGGTGATATTTGATTTTTTATTATATGTTTATTATAACTAGAATGCTTGATTATAAATTATATTAGAGTAGTGGATAGCATTAAAGCTTTTTGTAAGATTTTGAAATAAAATTTTGTAAGAATATTAAATTAAGTGAAAATAATCCCAAAAGGCAAAAATATTTTTTTTATTAGTCTATACTTTGGAAAACTTCTTTTTTTATTCTGTTATTTATATTGTCAGCGTGTAAAACTTGAAATTTTAACATTCTTTTCCGTATTTTATCATATAAATAATGGAAGACTAGAGAATGACGAAAAAAGCTGGAATAATTACGAACGATCTGAATTGTATTTCTGTTTTTTACTTTTTTCACATGGCGCATTTTCCCAATCTACAGAACGCTTTGCTGGCCGACCTGATCGATGACTATAAATGTGCTGTTGTTATACTTAAAAAGGAAATCAGTTTATGAATTTTTTGAGATAACTTAATATCATTTTAGAATGCTATATTTCTTTTGAAATGAGATTCGTAAAAATATGAAATTAATAAAATCTTCTAAGACTATTTAATTATTGATATTTGTCAGTATCATTTTAGAAGCTACTGGTAATAAAACTTAAGATAAACAATGAAATGAAAAATTAATTGAATAACTTTTTTAACTTACTGAATTTTATGGCAATCGTCGTATAATTGATCGAAATCCTTACAAGAAATTAATTTACAACGATTAACACCATGTTGGATGGCACCCAAACTTCGTAATGCTCGAATCTAGAATTTTCCACGCATATTCTGATCATTTGATTTTATTTCTGGAATCAAATGATCCAGAAATCATAATTAATGCATTATGCAAATAAAATATGCCTCCTTTTCTTTTTTTTTTTTTTTTTTTTCATATCCATCAAAAGAGTATTTGTTTTGTTTTTTTGATGTAAAAAGAATGTACTATTTATCGAAGTAATACAAATTATATATATAGCAAATAATAGAAACAATAATCTTTCATATATTTAAATAAATTTTGCAAATGCGTATGATTCTCAAAAAAAACTTTTCATATTTTTGTTTCATATGTATAATTTTTCATATTGCTTCTTTAAGTTATAATAGTTTTATGAAAAATACATAATACTTTCATGTCACAGTTTTAATAAATCAAAAAATAAGTCTTTGTCTGATTTATATTTCACGCATCATGGACGCATCATAAATTTGATTTTTCTTCGTATAGTACAAATTACTTCAAATATATTATTGTAGTTATTTAATATGAACAAATAACTATTTTTCATTCCTTTCTCATCAAAATATAATATATGAAATTAGAATTGCTATGTTTCTTCTTTTTTTTCTTCTTTAATTAGCAGAAGTAAAATTATGCCTGTTCAACATTACAGATAACAAGTCGAATTTGGAGACGTTTCAGTTTGCTGTAAACTGTATGAAGGCCACTAATGACATTTTTTAAAAACATCTCGTAAGCCTAGAATGACATGAACAGTGAGTAGTAATGAGAATAATTAACGATGAATAGTGAAGTAACAAATGTCGGAAATTTCATCAAATATTTTGTAAATTTTTTAATGAATTGCAAGTGAATTTTGAATGAATTGCAAAATTTCTTTTGAATTTTTCATTTTTACTGTTATTTCTCATGAAATTTTCAGGCTTACTAAATATAAAAAATCTTTTAGGATTCTTAAACCTTACTCGAAAAGTTGACATTAATAATAAGGTTATACGATATATCTAACGCTCGTAACTCATCATGAAACAATTATCATAAATATTTGTTGATGATAAGCATTTGGAGTGTTTTTAGCTCTTTAAAACTCGGGGATTTTTTTTCTTCGGTGGAAAGAATAGAATTCCTTTGGGAATTCCTAAAATTCTTAATTCTGCTACTATTACTTCCTGAATAATAAAGAAAGAATTTCCAATAGAAAACCAGCAATTACCTGTGGTAGGCATATCATTCGGAATCCTTGTAATTCAAAACCGGCAATTCTCTTCCCACGATAAGTATAAATTGTTGCATTATTGATTGATTCGAGCGGTTTGATATCATTATAGCTTAGCATTGTGGGCAATTGGGTAGCCATCATTAATTGCTGATGTCTTATCATATCTTAATAAATAGACCAATGGATTAGATTCAATAATAAGTTGAGTTTCAGCTAGATTAATAAAAGAAAGAAGGAAATTTTAACTTTGCAAGTCTGAAAATTGATTTTTTTTCACATTGCTAAATTCAAATTTAAAAAACTAAAGTTTCAAATCTTCATGAATATTTCTATGACTACCCAATGTATTGTTAAGATTTTGTTGGTTTTCAACTGATCCATGAATTGAATTCGGTAACTGAGCACTGTCTGTGAAGATAGATTGTTGTCGCTGGAGCTTTTTCACAATCGGATACATTTCACTTACTTCCTTAATTTAAACTACTATAAATTTACATCTTATTGATAGTATAAGATGTTATCTTGAGGTGTTGATATTTAAAACTTCAAAAAGGTATGCGAAATAGGAATCAGAAGCAAAGTGATTGAAAAGATAAAAATTCAACATTTTTTTCCTTTAATAAAGTCCAAATACAGCTAGTATTATTATAGATTTAATAAATTTGTTCTGATATCCTATATATATATATATATATATATATATATATATATATATATTAATTTTTATGTTCAAATGATTAAATTAAATAAATGGATATAATTTAATAAGTTTGAATTATTTAAAAGAAACGAATAAAGTGATGATCATCATGAATGATGTGAAATACATTGCGTTGAACAGTTGCAAAATTATGATAATTCTGTTAATGCGACAATTTCAACCAGTTGTTCAGTCGAGAAATGAAATAGCTAAGATTAGGAAAACAATGAACTTGTCATTCAAAAAGTCCAGAAATCTTTTATCTGATTGCGGTTGGTGTAGGAAGGTAGTGAAGAAAGCGATAAAATGAAATCTAAATGAGCAGGATGAAATTGAAGTAAGCAAAACGAATATCCGGATTATGTCGTATACTTCGGAAGGAGATGGATGATAAAGACAACTCTCGACAAATTTTATCAGTTCTCATTGAGAAGAAATGCCAAATTCTTCTCAGTCGAAAGAAAGCATTCATCTGCATAATCCGCGTAAAGATGTGTGGCAAGCGAAAGAGTAAAGGAACGATTTAGTAATTATGCTAATTGCTACACCCGCAGTGATTTGATGTTCAAAATTGCTTTCATTTCTTTTTTTTTCCTATTCTTTCGAGAGGATTATCAGTTTCTGATATTTTCTTTTTCTTGCATTTATCAAAAAACACAAGTGAATTTTTGACTCAAATATTCATCAAACTCTAGTTTGCAATTAGTTTCACCTTAATTTTCTATATTTATATATGATATATGGAAATATTAAAAGATCTTGAAAAGATAACATTTAATTTCATAATTTCTGATTAGTTATTTAAACAAATAAATATTATTATTTTAATATTATGTTTCTGTATTTTGCAAAAGGTTTTCTTGAATAGCAATTGCAATAATTCTTTTTTTTTCCTTTTTCCTTTCGAATGAATATACCATAACATAGTAGTTTAATTGAAAGAAAGTTATTATAAACTTTTAAATAAAACTTTGGTTTAGAAATTATTTTACTGAAATATTCAAAATAAAGTATTGCTCTTTGGACAGTTTCTGATCTACTGATATGTTCTGATGAGCACAAAGTGATTAGAAAATATTTTAAGTATGTTTAAAATGTGGAATTCAAAAAAAAATGAGCAAATTTCAATTCTTCTCAACTATTTGTTAGTTAAGCTCGAGTAAACAAATGAATATGATCTAATCATAACTGGAAAAATTTATTGGTATCAAAAATTTGATGAATTTGTTAGAAAATGATATTTTTCATTTTGTAAAGGATTGGAAAAAATATTACGAATAAAATGTTTATTCATGGTTTTTTGAGGAGGCGACAATACCAATATAAATGTGCTTTTTTTAAACATTTTTTGAACAAATTATGTTTGAGGAAAATATATAGCGAAATTTTAATCCCGAATAATCACTTAAAATTTAACATTTAAAGAAGAAAAGAGAATAAACAAAAAGCAATGAATCATAAATTGCTGTGCAAATTATGATCAAGTCACACAAATAGATCGCTTGCTGATAATCTATTATCATCATCATCATTATCATCCATGTAAATTTCGAAAAATTATTTTAAAATTGCAATTTTTCTCCTCATTTTCATCAGTCATAATCATAAGATTAGGACTTATTCAAAGTGTGTTGTTAAGGAAAATGCTTTCCTTTGGTTGTATTCATCTCTCAACATGATTAAAAATGTATATTACATTTATAATATATTCTAAACACTTTTAAAATTTTTGAAAATTTTTGCTCAATCATGAAAAACTTTAATTTACTGTTAGTTAGTTAACCAAAATCAGATGTAACTGTCTCAGTCAAAAAATTTTCAAGTGCTTTTGTTTATATGATATTTTGCCTCAGAAATGAATTTTCATATCAATAAATGAACTGTTTTTCCAAAAGAAGTGTTGAGAAAAAAAGTCCCAAATACAAACCTTAAAAGGAATTATACAAGCCAAAATTTAGTTCAAAAAAATTAAAATTAGATAAAAAACTTTTCAGGAAATATTAGTACTCGCTAATAATAATTCTACAACATGTCCTTATTTTAATTTTAAAAAAAAAAGCGTCTTATTTTTAATTTAATTTCAAATCTTTTTTCCTAAGCAAAAATCCGAATAGTTCTTAATATTTCTGCTGCTGAAATAATTCTTATATAGTTCAGTTATACTGAACAAATTAACTGGAATTTAAAAAATAGAAAGATTAATGACTAACTTGGCATAAAATCTTGCCTGTTTTTTAAAGCAAAAGAAAACTTAGATATAAAGAAATAGATTAAAAAAGGTGTTTTAGAGAGTGATATTTATAAAAAAGGATCAAAAAATAGAACGATCTAAACAAATATTTGACAAAAGAAACAAACATGAAAATTTCATTGTAATGTAATTGTCTTTCATAGATTTTATAGTATATTGCGCAATATTTGTCTTATTTTTTTTCTATTTCATCTTTTTTACCTTTTATGATATAATTAAAGCTAATAGCTGAAAAGGAAATTGGATTAGTGAATATCTATATTAAGCAATATTCGAAACATTTTTGATCGTCCCATCTATTATCATACATAAATTTCGCTGAATTTTGTATTGTTTAAGTCAACTTGTGTAATGCAGTTCCAGACTTTTATATGTTTAAGTTCGAAATCCGGAATATTATGAACTTGACAAATTTCAGCTTCATGCATAATTGGTTTCTTCATTTTTAAGAATTTCGTTTTATATTTAGCGTTTGAATTGATCTGACTTCCGTAGTCCACTTTTTTCTGACGAACAATGAAATGGTTGCACGGCGAAATGGCTCACATGCGACAATAGTAACCGAAACAATGATGATCGTCTGCATCTAAAATTGAGTAACACTGACAATTTCATCAGGAGAAATTCACATTACAAGTGACAAAAGATAATCTGTGATGAAATAAGCAAGTGATTTCTTAAGTGATTACCTGATTAGAAAAATAAGTTACTGTTTCGACCGTATGCATGAAATAATGCACAGCCATACCGCTACAATCAACAGATTTACAAATAACCCTTGCGCATGCATAAACTGAAATATGCTTGCATTAGTCTCATCAATATTTCAGTTTTGATTATAAAATTTTAATAGAATTCTGTCATCATGGAGTTAAGATGTTAAGCTTTAATTTTACCAGCATGTGATTCCTACTTCAACAGTAAGAATATTAATTACTGATAAGAATATTGATTTTATGCTTTTACTTTCGATTTGAATTTGAAGAGGGTTGCGAGAATCTATGGCAGAACTTTCAATAGAGATTATGAATCAGCAAAATGCATCAATGTTATGACAAGTTTTCTCTATTACCAACTGACCTGAATCAATATTAGAATGATGAAACGATGAAAACTTACCAAATATTGGCAAACTGAGGACTTCAATGGAATAAGTGTATATAATAAATGAATATAAACGTTTCTGTTGTAATTTTGCAACTTGGATAGTATTAGTCCCAAGCGATTTGTATTTACTGATTTTGATCGTTCCCTGTAACATTGAGTATCTCATTTAAATTTCACTTTCCATCACAAGTCTTAATTCATCCCGAATGTTGGAAGAAATGTATAATCAGTGTAAGTTTGAATGGAATTATTTTTCTTTTTTGGCACAGTTCCCAAGAAAATCATATTCTCATATGCTTTTGCATTCCAATACAAGATGATCTAGAATCTTGTAAAGGTTCAGATTTTGTAAAATTTTACCATCAGAGCAACAATGAACAATGCGATAAACAATGCAATATGAGTCAAGCAATAAGGTACATAATTTCCGGTTCGGTACCATATTACGACCGTAAAACCACCCCAAAGAAATATCGAAATATGTAACACAACATAATACGGTATTTGACTCCTGCAAAAAAAAAAAAAAATGGAAGAGAAGGATGGAAACAAAATGAACAATGATTTTCGTTCAAGTCAAGATTATACATAAAAAGAAAGAAAAAACGAATGAGCATTTTCTCCAGAAATCGACTACTGACATATTTCATATCATACTTCAATACTGAAATTGTATCTTCACGATTTTAAAACCATGCATAACATTAACAAATATATTATGAGATCGTGAAATTATCGATCAAATGCAAGCAGAAGATTTGAAGAGTAATAAAATGAACTCACTTTTTCGCAAATTTATTAGCATAGAAAATAGGTTTTACGTAAGGTAAGTAAGAAACTATAGCTGCGTAAAGCATTAAAGCATGAAACCACATGAATCCAAAATCGGCATATAGTGACACCCAGAATTCGATGAAAACCCTAAAAATAGAACGACTTCTTTTTATTTCATTAAACACTTCAAAATTATCGCATTATTAAAATTCGCAATATAACTGAAATTTCATTAAGAAATTTCTGATTCAAACAGACTATTTGTAATACAGCGAGCGAAGAATGTAACATTATAAAGCAATTTCATCAAAAATAAAGTATGTGGAACGAATTTTTGTTTAAATTTGAACAAAACTTACAGATCAATTTTATTTTCTTTTGAAGCGATGAAAAAGGTCGTCAAAGTAAATTATATAGGATACGATAGTAACAATAGCTGACGTGATACACGTGAACATTATATTCAGTGTGAAATATTTGAAAAAACTATCTTTCACTTTCACAAATACCAAATATAACATGAAAGGAATAAAGACGAAGTTGCCAATCGTTATAACGTGCGCTCTTAAATTCTCCGCGGTGTACAGTTCTGCTAGAAAACATAATTCTATCAAAAAATCCTTCTATTTTCATTTATGTTTTATGATATCAGAAAATAAAGTTCTGTCAGAATATCAAATTTATTTCCTGAAAGCAAAGCTAATAATTATATTGACTCTTAAATTTAAAAATGTAAAGCTGTTATATTAGATGATAAATTTCTATATAAACATTTCGTTATTAAATCGATTTAACATATTTTCGGGCAGAATTCACCACATATGGATATTACTCATCAAAGTTGAATTGCAGTTATTAACTTACGGCAATACAGACCCTGGCCTGTACATGGAGCATTCCAATGACGAGTGTGATTGAAGTAGCTACTGCCATTATGATAAAAGGTATCGTTCATTTCGCTGAAAATAGTAATTTATTTTAATATCATAAAGGTAGTCAAATTGAAATATCATGTAATGTCCTATTTAATACGGATCTATGCGGCTGTTCTGATCCTCTCGGCATATCAATGAAGTCGGAATGATCAAAGAGATAAGCATAAGTGATATGTCTGTGGAAGTTTGGAAAAAAATAAAAATAAATTGCTTTTCTTCATATCTCAGGATACGCATCTAACAAAAAATTTGGATTTGAATTATTCCTTTGTTTCCGACATATTGTTGAAACTTCAATATTCAATTCAACATAAAAACCCGAATTTAGTTTGAAAGCAAATATTATAATCTTATTTTAGCACTACCAAAAGATGTCGATACATCTCTTCTTAGGATATCAGCAACATGTTGAATGATGTTCTGATAGAATTAGTTATTGCAATAATAATGATAGTAATATCTCAATTAAGTACTTCATTTTAGCCAACATTACTGAAGTTGTTATCCTGCCTCCTTACTATTATTTGTCGCTCAAAAAGAAATTATTGAAATTATTATGAAACTTTATCAAAATAATTAGCATGAAACTTGAAATGTTGTAGCTACTACATGTTTGTTTGTGTATATTATGAGACTTCGTCATCTAACGGCAATTAGTATTGTTTGATCATTTCTTTCGATAATCTTTCTCGACTTTTGATTAGTATTGGGAAGTAGAATGAAATTTCTAAGCAGTTGGAATCATAAATCTGCTTCAGAATACTAGCTATATAACATCCAACATGTAACATTCAGAGATTTCAATAATATAATCATTGAAAAAAAGAAAATTTAATACATTTTGAAAATGGAAGATCATTAAGATATAAAATTTTCGTATAAACAGATAGTTTTAGTTCCTGCGGATAAAATCATCGATAATGAATTTTTTCTGCAGTAATCATCCAGAAATACCAGTCATTAATTTCACTGGATTTCTTCGTCTTTTCTAATGCTTCTTTAAGAAATCGCAAATATTCGTTTTAAAACAAAACTAAATATTTCTCTTCTATATCGTCTTTCCTTAATAACATTGTAACTTTTATCTCTTTAATTTGTTTCCTTAACAACATATTTTATGACATGGCATATAAATATAAACTTATAAATTAATAAGCATAAATGTGAATTAATTAGCATAAATTAATAAGCATAACTCCTACCATAAATGAAAAGGAATACTACAACCGCATGCATGACATTTGTTAATTTTTTAATTATTTATTGAGGATATAAATATAAAGCATATAAACTGCGTCACGGAGAATAGAAATTCCTTTTCATATATGCTTCTATTAATGGAAATTATTTAAAACATCTTGAACAGATTATGAATCAAAGCCTTATAATTATTTTTCTTCATGTATTATATGAAAAAAATGCGAGAATCCCTCAAAAAAATCATTTCAATATGCACGAATGACAATAATTTCGTGGCTTTTTCACCACTAAAACTGATTCTTTCGAAAAATGACCTAAGATGACGTCGATTTCATTACTGCAGTAGAAAATCACTAGAATTACAGTAAATGTACAGCTGAAAAGCAATATTTCAGTTCTGTTGGTTCAAGACGCTTAAAATCGGTAGTTTTATTTTGACCATATGATCACGTACTCTAAATTTTTTTCAATATCAGAATGAGACAATCCATCGTAGAAAATGAAAGAAAAAGCATGCGAATTTGCTTACTGAATCGTTACTAAAAAAAAAGGACTCATTTATTATCGCAAGATCTATTTGCTATTCATCATCAATGATATAATGCTTTCTCAAAACGATAGATAAGTCATGCATTCCAAGCAATCAGATTCCAACAGTTATTTTAAAAAGAAAAACATATATAAAGAGAGCGGGGAGCTGGAGAATTAGAGAAAAGAAATGTGGTTTAATGGATAAGACTTTTATCTCTTTTTGTATCGCACGCTTTTATGTGCATTTTTGTCAAAAGTTTTTGAAATATCACTAGAATTGTCACATATTGAATCACTGCTGGCAGACCCCTGCTTTCTTTACTCTCCATTATTTCATATTCCAAAAATGAATGAAAATTATTTTTGACGGAATTAGTGATATGAAAAATAATTTAGTGTAGATCAGATAGATAGCAATGTGCTTTAGGCTAAATGTTTTCGGCTATGAAGCAAATTCGAATTGAGTAGTAAGAATCATATTGGAAAAGAATTTTGAAGCTATTGTATTCTTCTAAACATTCATTCTAGAATTTCCTTTTTAAAAAATATTGTCACATTAAAATATAATGCTAAACATAAGATAGAGAGAATGTCATTTGTACCATAATCATTTCATTTATCGAATCAAAAACTAAAATACTGAAATAAAAAACAAATGGATTTTACATTTGATTTTATTTTGGATTAGCAGTGCGATATTATTGAAGCTAATTCATAGCATTTATTGGTTGAATATAGACAACATTCACTCCTATTGTTGATGAAACATATTCAACAGTTCCGGAACTTGAGGAAAAAACGTGTGCCGCATTTCTCATGGTTCGATCAATCTGAAAACTTCTGATATTAAGACTACAAAAATAAATTGTTTTACTTTATGAATGTCTTGCAAGCAGTTTAAAATTCATATAAGTTTCCTAAATATCACTGCAGTGTCTTCTTATCGCATATAATCTTATCAAAACTAGAGGAAATTACAAATATTCGCATCAATATCAATAACTGACTAACCAGTCGGACATGTATCGAATATTTCGATCATTGCTAAACCGAATTTTACAGCTTTCACTTGATTCAAAATTTTCTTTTGCTTCAACAAATGTTCACATCCAGCTGCGCAAGCCTCCGCAATTCGGCGCTAAGCAAAATTCCATAATTTGTTTCTGATTTTTTGCCACAATACTATTTGTATATTATTATATTGAAAAATAGAAAAAATTTAGAAAATTCACTTGCATGATTGATGGCTATGATTCCAGCTATTAATGATGATTTGGAGATCATTGAAAAATTCGATCATTTCAAAGTCTGATGAATTTGCACTTGCTTTAGCTAACATAGAACCATTCATATCAGCTGTGTTGGTCATTAATTCTCCGACAAATTGTTTCATATTTTCCACTTCATTCTTCTAAGTATTGGCCTATTTCTTTTCTTATTTCGAAAAAAAAATTATAAGTTTTAGTAATATTTATGGCGAGTTGAACTCAAAAAAAAAAAAATTCTTTTTCATATATATTTTATGAAATCATTGAGTAACGGTAGACTTTAAATTTATCATTAAAATTTTACTGAGACATGAATAAAGTATAAAAACAGTGATTGCCAGAAAATTAGATATTAATTTGCAGCTTGTGACGTTTCTTTTTTCTATTTTAACAGTAGTTGGGATTCGTTTGCTTCATTTAATTACTTTTTGAAATTTAAAGACAGAATTACTCACATTATATTCACTTTGATCAGTGTATTATCAATGCAATCCAGAATTGGACATGGAATATATATTAGTATTTTATACGCATTCAAAGGAATACTGCAACACAATAGATGACAAAGAATCGTTGCATATTTTGACGACGGCACAGTGAATTCATGAAAATTACTTGTATTGCGAAGCACTAGATGACAGTGCTGAGGCATCTAATGCAGCAAGCAAAAATTTGATTTTTGTAAATTTAAATTAAAGTTAATCGATAGAGATGATTAAATCAATCATTGCTTCATCTATTTCGCTGCAATATTTGCCAAAACAATACAATAAGCGATGTCGCAAATTTCTATAATTAATACAAATACTTTTAGATAATGTTAAAGAACGAAAAATGAAACATTTTAAAATGGAAAAGTGCTAAATAACTAGCTGGATTTTAAACATTTAAACTTTTTTTTCTTTTTTTTGCAAAATAAGCAAATTATCTTTTATAGCTAATGCAGCACCATGACGCAGTTGTTAAGATGTCAATCCGATGGTCGCAAAAATATCCTCCTACACTTCGTTCCATCTGCTTCAAACTTGAAAGTCTTCTGTCCATCTGCTTCAAACCGAAAGTGAGAAATCCAAAGTACGGTAGTAATTGCATTTAAAAGGGCTTATCAATTAAGAGATGATCACAGTGTGAGCAAAAAATAATTGAAAGTTATTAACTTCAATGACTCTGTTCTTTCCGGTAATAAAAATTATAATCGAATTGTGTTCGACTGATTATTTTAATCAGCTGACAAATTTTATGTAAAGAATAATTATTATAATTGGACAATTAATTATCCAGGTAAGAAAAAGACAAATAATGCATTATTGGACTTCAATTGTAGTGTTACGAATGATAAGTTTCGGCTTTCCATTAATTGTTTCTTTATTTTTCGATTTTTTTTTACTTTATGTGAAAATTATGACCAGGAACTACTGATGGGATTACATCCATGCTGAATTTTTGTAACAAAATATTCAATTTTTGAATTAACTAAATCTATAAAAGTTCTCAGAGACATATTTCGGGAATCATTATGGAACACATCCAGAAACAGTCTGACCAACGAATACTTGACCTAAGAAAATTCAAACTGCACTGATTTTATAGTAACCGCAAAAACAAAATCATTTCGAAAATGTCTAACTTTTTTGAATGTTTACGTTGACGAAAAACTTTTCAATCTCAATTCAGTGAATATGGCAACAATCTCATCGCACAATCTCATCGTCAAATATGACAACAATCTCATCGCAGAATCGATAAATTTCTTTTATTAGTTGTTTTCAAGCACTGTCATTAATTTTATTATTAATTATTTATCAATATTAGTTCCTTAAATAGCCCAAAAATGATATGCAATGACAAACACCTATGAATATTATATAGCGAATAGTAAAAAGAGTAGACTTAAACTTAAATTTAAAAAAGAAAACGTTGACATGATAATTTCTAGCTGTATCAAACTATAATAAATAAGAAATATCACTTCACTGCCAGTATTAACCAATACACTAGTGATTGAACCTAAAAGTTTGACATGATTCTTACCAAAACTTAAGCTCTATATCAATATTTTGCATGCATCATTCACCGATTCATAGAATATGGCAATGAGAGAGGTTAGATACAATTCAATATAGCATATTAACTCTTATGTCAAATTAAATGAATTGTCCTTTATTTGAAATTCTTTGACATTCTTTCATGCTCCCCCCTCATTAATTTATCATCTCTGTTTCAATGGCATCATTACTCGACTATTAAAATTCCAGGCTCTAAAGAATCATTTCAGATTTTTTTCGAATCCCTTCATCCGAGACGAAAAAAAGTAGGCCGAAAGATAACTATTTTTTTAATCTGCCTTTCTATTGCATTGAAAAAGCATTAGAATTAGATACTTCCACTTTTCCTTGAAATTTCATAAAAATATAGAAAGAGCAGGCTTAAAAAAAATGCATGCCGAATAATGAAAAAGCTTAAAAACACAAGTCTTTGGAGTTTTATTTCTTATCTTTCATTTTATCATAGAAGTTCTACATTTTGCCTACATGTTATAAAAATAGCAAAGTCTACTAAGAACATTTTATTAAGAGAACACCAGTGATAATGGAAGTAATGCTGAACCAACTTGGGTCGTAAAATTTTAGAAGATGGCAAGATTCCCACTCATTAAAATTTATAACAAATTTATTATTTATTAATGAAAAATAATTGGCGAAGTAAGTTTAGCACGATATATGTATGGTCAGCATTACAAGCATGAAAATAGTAACAGAAAAAATTGAAATATGTATATTCCAATACGATATACATTAAAAAAGAAATTGAAAAACCAGCACAAAATAAGACCCGAACATAATGAAAGTAGTAATTAACAGTAAGTTCTTTTGTTCTTTTTTAAGCAATCACACACAGTAACAATATTCACAATAATGAATGAAATGAAGTCAATTTGAGAAAAATAATTTCCTCTTAAAAATATCTTTTGTTTGAGATCAAGCAACACTGTAATATACAAATAGTCAATATTTCAAAAAAAAACTGTTAACTTGCCATTAAGACAAAAAGTATCATTATTCAGAAACTAAGCAAGATGTTGAGATCCTTAGTACCAAGATGCTGATTATTGATTACAGTTGCACAGTTTTCTTCATCTTGTCAGTATTTTAAAAAAACTGTTAATTAATTCGCTACAAAAAAATAAAAATATATCATTATCCAAAAACTAAAAAAGATGTTGAGGTCCTCAGCATAGAAAAAGATGCTGATATTGATTACAGCCATAACATTACTTTCTTTTATTTTGCGTTTTATTCTGTTAAATCCGCTAATGTTTTGCTCCCGAATATAATCTGCTAAAAATTTTGCATGAAAATTTGTATAAATTGCATGAAAATTTTCTGAGGCTAATGTAAGATCTAAAAATCACACGAAGATGTTTTCCAATACAGATATATTGTCAAAAATTTTCGAAAATCAAATTTTGTTTGCTTTCACTTTTTTCTCTATTGATCAATGATAAGAATATCATAAAAACATCATTTAGAAAGTGAAAAATTACTATAGAGAAAGCGGAGCTTTCTTTACATTGAGCAAAAACGTTTCATCCATTTAGGTCGATTTGTTTCTCGATCCTTATTATGAAGATATAATTCATGTTTTCCTTCAGGAAAGCATATTTATTCTTGCATTGCCTGTCCTACATCCATTTTTTTCGCGAAAACAGATAAAATATAGCGAATGGCATTTCCTTCCATAATTTTATTTTTAATAAGTTTCTACAAGACTACATTATCTAACAAACTACGACCTAATGTTAAAATCTAACACTAAAACACAACAAATTATGAAAATCTTTGATAACACAATATATACCAGAATTCTGGATAAAATAAGAATCGGTCGCAAGCAGGTTTTCACAGAAAACATCGAATATCTGCAAAAACTATATAAATTGAATATTAAATAAATTGAACATTAAAAAAACTATATGAATTGAAAATTAATTAAACAACAATACGATTATTTTTTTTTTTAAATCTTAACATCCAAAAATAAACAAAAAATGTTATTGAGCCCTATCCGTGATCTCTAACTTATGAAATCAGTGAAAAATGTACCGTTATAAAACTTCGCCATCTTCAAGTTCTTCATTTGGCGGTGGTAGAGGTGGCGGTGGCAAAGCTGAAAGTATATATGTAGAATTACCTAAAATACAAAAATAATGGGAGAAACCACAACCTGAGAAGCGGTAAGAAACAAACACGATACTAAAAAAATTTTTTTGAAATCCATATAAAAAATTTCAGCATATCCAAGAAATCCCTAAATATCCTTTTATTTCAAGTCCGATCCTCTCTTTTTTCTTTATTCTCTTTTCTAAGATGTAGAAAGTATTAAGGCTTTGCTTCTTTACAGTTGTAGAAGCACCTCTAATCCACAACAGAAAGGATCACGAGAAAAAATTCTAAAAGGCAAGCACAAACTCCATAAGCACATGACTATAACAAAATAAAAAGCACAAAGTAGCCATGAAAGATAGAAAATGCAGCAGCTGGTGAAATGGAATGATAAGAAAACTATCAAGAATAGACGAAGCATTAGCTAAACTTGTATCGATGTCAGACGAATGAGACATGTGTGACCGCCAGGAACAACATCTTCTCCATTCTCCACGTCTATATCTTGGTGATGATCGACATGGTGTTATTTTATAAACATATCGTCGACAGTAGCACCGTGTGAAACCTAAATTTGCATGCACACAAGAAAAACATGCTACTAAACTTGTATTAGTCAATCAAAGCATAATTTCTCAATGCTTCCAGTTCAATCTTCCTTGATGGTATCGACAAGCAAATCGAATAGGTTGTGCGCCCAAAAAAAGCTCATGCATCACCCAGCAAACTATCTCGTGTTAAGATACGTTGGTTATCTGCATTAATTGCAAATTAGTGAAAAGAATTAAACATAACAAAGATAACGTTCAAACGAGCTGAAGTGTGCTATTTGATAATATCTAAATACATTCTTTTACATATGCTTTATTTCACGCGAAGTAATTTTCAAGGTACATGCAAAATTATTCTGAAAAACACGTAGAATACAATAAACTACGAATTGAAAAACTAAGAGCAAACTTAGAATTTAAGCATGAATTTGTGCCAGGATGCCAAATCCTGTATAAAACGGTCTCAAACCATACTACATAATGTATAATGAGATTTACATGCAGTAAACAACTGCACAGGAAATATCAAATTGTGTTTATAAATTTCGTCTAATTTCCCAAATAATGTATAAATATTTCTAAATAATTTCCACTCTTGTAGTGTAAACTATTACTTGAATAACTGGATCCCGAACGATTTCCAGGACTTGACGAACGCTGCGATTGTCGATTAGCATTAGATGTTGTTGCTGTGATTGGTGAAGGAGGTCGCGGACGAGAACGTTTATAATATGAGTTTCCTGGATCAGGTGTGCTTAATAAGGGTTCACGTGATTTTATGCGTACCGCACCTGACGATGAATAGTGCTGCAATAGTTCGACCATTTTCAGTGTTGAAATTGAATGAATCGAAATTAATCCGATTTCTTCAATCCCTATTAAATTTAAACGGAACAATAAATAAACAAAAAGAAAGACATAAAATCAGAGTGATACTCACTCTATGGTTAGATGACCCAGATAATTGTGAAAAACGTGAGGCATTATTGGAGGATGGCCCCACATAATAATCATTTGTCACTGACCAATTCGTAGTAACATTAGCTCTATGCGTACCTTCACCAATATGATTTGAACGATTCGTCTGCACTGTCGATAAGTTATATCTAAAAATTCTCTTAATTATATCTGCTTTATTGCCCTATAAAAAAGCAAAATTATTAATCAAAGATTAAGTTGTAAGGATTATGAATGGAAAAATTCAACTAAATTCAGGATTATAAATGGAGTTTAATACATAAATAAGCAAACGAGACTTGATATAAAGCAATGGAAATAAGAAATTAAAGCAGACTGGTTGAACGTTTCATCAAATAAAAATTTGACTGAAGATAAAGACAAGGAAAACAAACTTTGAGTTTTGCGAATTTGAGCTTATTACAGAAGCAGAATTTGATGATGGTGGTGTGGGTAGAAGCGCAATCAGAGATGCAGTCTGTCGTGCTTTTTTCACTGCTGTCATATCATCACGCTGTCGAGAAGATATACTTTCATCACGGCCTCTAATGTTGGTACCATTATTATCACGTTTAAGTGATTGTGAAGTAGCTTCATCACGTGACTTGGAGGTGATGCTGTAACCACCGGAAGTAATATGGTTTACAGGGATTACTGGACTGCAAAAAAGAGAAAAAAAACCTATTTATCTATATTGGAAATTAAAATATAGGTCAAATGAGACAATTATAAATGATGTGAGTCTCCAATCCAAACTTCTAATATATCATATTAGTAAATATATCATATTTTGATTTTTACTTACTTGTGACGTTCTGTTGATTTTGGTGTCCCAGATTTTGAAGTTAATGTCACATTCGTTATTGGTGTTGTTGTTCCAGTGGAACTGTTATCTGTCTGACTAACAGCCACATTATTTTCATGAAATCTCTTACGATGATGAGATCCTGGAGAAAATTTCAATTTCAAACTATTAAGACAAAAATCAATAACGGCCTTGAACTTCCGGAAATTATTTGAAACTGAATCAATTTACTATATAAAAATGTAATTCCATTCTTTTGAAATTGAAAAAAGGGGAAAACAATTAGAAGTTCGCCTCAATTCACCTTCCGCACTGGTTTTCTCAGTCTTTCTATGTTTTAAATCTTTCTCATCATCTGGTTTGGACTTCTTATATCGTTCTTGTTCATTGGTTCCCGTTAGCTGTTTGATGGGATGCACTGTTTTCGAGGCATTCGTGATAACTGGTTTTTGCAAAGTAGTGGGTTTGGAAGTTCCAGATTTTGACATATGAATGATTTTCGCTGCTTCAGTTGGTTTAGCAGTAAGTTGATCCAGCGGCTTACTCTGATTTAATTGCTTTTCTAAAATGATATTGATAACACACAAGTACAAAAAAAAAAAATATTTTGATATTCCTCTATCTCAGGTATCTGCATTTCTAATATTAAATTTGAAGTGCCACAAAAATTCAACTATAATATTTTTTAGTGACAAAATCTTATCTTCATACCAAGTCAAAACTAGCATCAGAATGTTTAAACAAAATACATATTGAAATGCAAATAATCAAACTTGCCATTTGCAATAATTGGAGGAAGCGGTAAATCCAATCCTTTACCACTTGTTTGCGGTAGCACATCAGGTCGCATGAAATTTCGCCGCTGAGTTTGGGATACAGAATTTTGTGAACTGATCGACTGCTGTTGTTGATGAGCTGCTATAAAATGAATCAAAAGAAATATTATGCTTATTCCATTTTGCTATTTATTTTAATTATTCACTTATATATAAACGCTAAGCAATTCCGTAATGGCTCCTTCAGTCATATAATGAGAGATGGACATTAGGCAGACGATTAATATTAATAAAATTCACCTATAAGAAATATATTCAAACTTTATAATTATAAGGAAAAAATGAAATTAAGTATAAGTAAGAGAAATATTGATGTTTGAAATCTAATCACTATTTTATGCAAGATTTTTAGTCAATTAAACTTCTAACCATTATTCCGTAATTTATAATCACTCAGATCGATCCGCCGAGTTGGCTCAGCACCTTTTGCAGCCACAGCCGCATTAAGCTGTGGTGCCACTGGTGGCGGTGGTAGAGTTGCGATTGATGGTGTAATCTCTGAAGCGATTTATATTCACAGAAATCAAAATATTTAAAAGGCTAGAAATCATTAGAAACAGAAAAGTTGTAACTCCATATTTGAGTCTTAAGACCTAAAATTTGAACCATTAATAGAGCAAAAACTGAGACCTCACCATTTAAATAACAAACTGTAATAGGTAATTTTAAAATCACTAGAAATAACTTACGATTTTGTCCTTGCCGCTCTTGCTGTGAAGGTTGCTGTGGTGACTGCTGCTGAGGTTGATTAGGATTTTGTGATGTGGCAGTTTCTCTTAGTGAGCTACGCATTGCATATTTCTTTATATTCAACGACTCGCCATGGGTCTTGTAGATGCGGGAGAATTCTTCAGTTAATTCTAAGCAGAGAATAAGATCTGACTTCGAAATTGATGCCAAAATCCGCGTGAAAATTATAAAAATAAATTCAGCACAATGACAAATTGATAACCTATGAAATATCATCACAGAATACCTCGTATATCATTAAAGGGAAGTAAAGCACCCGAAAAAGCGAATATAACTCACTTAATAATTTATCGAGCGACATTGTTGGATCAACCTGTTTATACCAAGGTGCCTCATCGGGTGTTGTTTGAATCTGAAATTGAACTCCCTGAAATGCCATCTGAAATTATTTCTTCCTAAAAAAGTGAAGACTTAAAATATACCAAGAGTTCAAAAATGATCTTTCTAGTATATGATAAAATGCAAATCGAAAATAACAAATGCCTCGTATAAAATAAAAAGAAACTCCAACATTCAAACACAAATCAACTGAAACAAATTATTTAAAGAAAAAAAAAAAAAAAAAAAAAAAAAGGAAAGAAAGAAAAAGAATAGGTCAGTATTATGAGCCTGATATCAAGCTCATTTAAAAAAGTGAAAAAAAGAACTGAGAAACTGAGGAATAATCAAGAAAATCCAAAAAAAACATATTTATGCAAAGATATGATGAACGTAGAAATACCAAACGCCAAACTAAGCTATAGAATTTTGAAGGGTGGTATACCTTCCCGAAATTACAAAAAAAAAAAAAAAAATCAAACTTGTAAAAAAAAAGAAGTTGTAAAACTTGCTGGGAAAAAAAAAACTGCAAGATTTATAAAATTACAGTATCTAAATCACGTCCCATGCATTTTTCCCTTCCCGTAAATTATGGTGATCATTATGAACCTCTATTTTTCATCTGCTAACGCATACACATAACCAACATACATTCATACAAATACATTCCTATCGATATGTGTTGTACCAATGTAACTTGCATCAACATGCTGCATGTTATTAGAAAAAAATTATCATCTCACGCGATTTACTGTACTATAATTATCAATTCTTCATTTATAATACATGCAAGTCATGATAACATGAAGAAAAAATTTTCTAGAAATAGAAGAAATACATTTTTTCTAAGTTTGTAAAACATGCATTTAAGGTGCAGTGCAAAAAAAGAGAAAAAACAATAGAGAAAAATTCCTTAACAAAAAACGACACAATAATCTGTGTGATCAGTTTCAAAAAACTCAATAATCATTCTCCACTGTTTGCAAATCCGCAGCAATCATTATTCTGTCTCAAGAATACAAAACACAATTCCTGCTAAAATGAGATCAGCTTTCCAACTTTCTCATTAGAGCTCACTAAAGTGGACAATAAGAGAAAGATTCACAGAATCTTTTAGTGACATTTAAAATATGTGGATTTCAACATTCCAGACAGAAAAGAGGAAAGGAGGAAGATGATAAATCTGAATCTGGAAAGAAACTAAATCTTTTTTAATATAATCTAACCTATAAAGTTCGCAATTTTCCCTGCAATTCTCCAGAACACTTCGCACAATAGCAATTTCAAACTAAAGGAACGGAAAAAGAACATGCAAATATCAAACAACGGGAATTTTTCAGAATAAATTTAAATTTAAAAAAAAAAAAAAATTGTTTTTCAAACAAGAAATGATAGAAAGTTGCAAAAAAACAAGAAACAAGCTACTTGAAAAAATGCCAATAAAAGTTACCTTTATTTAAAATTTGATATGCAATTTCTCTCTCTTTCTCTCTGTATGTTTGTGTATTTCTTCCAACAAAGCGAAGTGATAGATTCCCCACATGGTTTTTTTTTTTTTTTTTTTGGTTGTTAACTGATAACAGAAAGTAGGGGAAAATTCAGACTGCCCAGAATAATTTGTAGACTTCGTGGCTAATTTTACGGCCAATTATTTCTTTGCTTGTGGTTTATATATATATATATATATATATGTTCTTACACTCTTACTGAACTGCACCGTTAACAGTTAACTTGCGCAATCGTGCAAGCCTTTAATGAAGTGCATGAATAACAGCGAGATGCACCACCTAACGAAATGGTACCAGAAACAACTACAGTGACTTCTTTCTCTTCACTTCAAAATAAAGTATCAAAGATAAGCCACCAAGTTCGTTCCTCTTCCCAATTTTTCGATATAAAGTGCAAAGCTCAAGCACTATTCCACACACATCACGAACTTGCACGATTTGCAGCAATTAGTACAGACAGTCCAAGCGTTGTTCTTGGTTTTTTCTTTCAAGTGCTTATCGAAACTGATCTGCGTTAACACTTCCGCAACACGCAATACAGATTGCAGAATGCAGGAAGCAACGCATTACAGCTTTATACGAATTATTACGCTGCGCAACACGCATGCAACCACACGACAAAGTAGCCTCATGAAGTAGGCACTTGAATTTGCATCGCTTATTTGAAGTTTAAAAACAAGTTTTTTTTTTTTTTAACTCTAAATTCAAAATGTAACGCCAAAGAAGTGTTTTCGCTGCTGACTTTGTGCATATAGCAGTTACCTGCAAAATATCATTATTTTTGCTTATAAATTAACAAGTCTAAGCATAGCCACCTTAAACCCAAATCCCTAAATCTGGAAGATATAAGCCTAGTCGTTAACAATACTATAAAAAAGATTGTGTGCTTTCATGCATCCCTACTTTCCTCATTAAAATGTGCAATAAAGTGGATTAGAGAAAAAAAAGGAAAGAAAAATAAATCTACTTCATTTAATACTTAAATACTATAAAATATACTCATGCATTAATCTTTAATTCCATTAGTTGGCAGTTTTAGTGAAACAAATAAGCAGGACGAACTGAAAACTTCAATCCACAAAAAGGCATTAGAAGTACCTCATTCTGGTTTCTGTTACAATCTTCTTCATCTGTCCTTATTGGATACCAAAGAAAAAACAAATATGAAATTTTAGCATCGCTTACTTCAAATTCTGCCCAGAGACATGCCATTTGTATGCAAACACACGCAATCGCTTTAGCCGTATAACGTACACCCCAGTTTGTCATATGGAGCCTCAAAAATGAAAAATCCTTGAAGCTTAAAAAATATAAATAATGAATAGAATAATCAATTCATTCCTTTATTTTTATTCCGGCTCTTGCAGTGATTTCATATGAACTACTGAAATCGGAACGTTTCTCAGCAGCAAATACCAGAACTGCGGAGCTATCTGTCGCAAGCTTCTTTTTCTTTTTCAACTATTCCCCCAAAAAATTATCATCGTTATCAAAAATATCAAAAAAATTTACATGTCACTTGCAAACCAATAAGCTATTTCCGATATTCTTCTGTTTCCTGAAGCATCTAAAACAATAATTTACATTACTAAATAAATTCTAACTCATTATTTCTATGTCATGTTTATTATCAAATATAAGAAAAATTCGCCTGTACAAAATTTGATTACATTTAATTTCTATCATCATAACTCTCTTGATATAAATATCCGGTACTGAAATTTCCGTAAGTTGATAAAGATATGTATCAGCTTCCAAATAAAATGTCGAATAAAATGTTGTTCGTTATATTAGACCAATTTTATATTCATTGTATCAAACGCTAGCAACTGAGAATACATTGTCCTTACAGCTAGCATACGATGATATTCCTTCGGCTTGTTTGAACCTATGTGCCTCGACAACGATTTCTCCCTAATGAAATATTTATTCTTTACAGTTCCCTATAACTTCATATAATACATCATGGAACTAACCTCGTGCAAATTTTTGCATGTGCGTCAGGACGTATGGATGCGGTATATCCACTGACAAATCGAATGCTGCATGAGTAAATGTACAGTTGAGAAAAACTGCAGTACTATTCTTTCAAATATGCTCATGAAGTTTAAATCGATGTTTTAATGCATTTGAATTTCAATTTTCAAAACCAAAAGCATAATGCCTTCGCGTATTTCGACATTTGAGTAGACAAACAACAAAATATGATTATTTCGTTGCTATTCCAAACAAAGAGCAAAACTTGCCAATTGTTTGCAGGACGAGATTTTCCAATGTGACAATCAATTGTGATGCATCATGAAGACGCTGTAAAATACTTCGGTTCACTTATGAAAATGGCTTTTTGACACAGAAACAATATATGTCAAAGATTCTTATATAAAGAAACGAATCTAATTTATAGTTATCAGAAGAAATGGCAAGAATCCAGAATTATGAAAAAAGTATCTCCCTGTAAATATATGTAAAAAATTACATGAATTGTATAGTGGATATTTGATTACTTTATATTATACATTACTATGGATAATTTACATTATAAATATGTAGACAAAAAATGGCATGATTTTATGAGACTACAATAGATTCAAGGATAAACAGTAAAGAAACGCTAACATTATTATCCAAATTTGGTGAATGGGGGAATTTAATAGCCCACCATACACGCACAACGTGATCCAACTTGCGGGGACATTCTTCTGATTTACCCGCCAAGAACAAACATGCAGCAGCAATGTCCTAGAAAAATTACCATTACCATCACAATACTACTATCCGTCACTTTCGTTTAGCACTGGAAAATCACAACTTGTAATAAGTGAAGGAAAAACAATTCAAAGAAATTACAGTTAGATTTTTTACATGTAAAAATTAATTCTGGAGGGGAAAAATCAAGCCGCTCATTAATTTTAATAGAGATTCCAATAAGCTGACGAAATGAAATCATATGATGTAAATTCTCTATTCAAAACAAAGACAATCCTTATTATAGTAAACCTCACCCGTGGATCAAATTTGAAAAAGGAATGGAAGACGAAGAACCGATGCATATGCATCATTGCAGCACAAATACATAACTGAGATCTGAAATTAAAAAACCAACTTGAAATTTGAAACTAACATAAGTGATACTAAATCATCTTGTATGTTAGTGCATATGGTTCTTGAATCCTGAATACATTTTTTGATTTCTTATTTCGCAACTGTGCTTATAAAAGCTGCTTTATATAAAAAAAAAAAAAAAAAAAAAAACAGTCATATAATGTTCTCATACTTGACATTATAATGCTGAAATTCCATACTGAAATGATTGAACTATAAATGAAAAACTTCAACTTAAGATTTGATATAGAAATCTTCAATCTCCGTCCTCCTATTATAAGATCAAAGTGAGCAAGTTATCTATATCTAAGATCGATATAGAGTTTTGAAGTTTGTCAATTCCACTGACATACAATCTTGCAAGTGGAATGTTTTATATGTAAGTTGCGATTTTAGATCAAGCAACTGAACAGTTATCTGACAAAAATTGTGTTTTTTTTTTTTGCGGGGGGGGGGGGGGGGGGGGGGGGGGGGGGGGGGGGGGGGGGGGGGGGGGTAGAGATTTGGATAACTTACATCCGCACTCGTGATTCGTGATTTAGCCTATCAGCCATTTGATGGATTGTACTCGCTGATACACGCCGTCTTTTTAATTCCTAAATTTCAAAGTAAACTGTGGCAAAAATAAATGAATACTTGTCAGGTATGAGAATGCTCTGAAATTTGTTGAACTATTATTATGTTATTGTATTTTGCTATAGATTATAAATTCATAACATGATATTTCATAGAGTTATCCTAATCTCATTTGAAGGCCATATTTCGGATTCGAAAACAATGTTAAAAATATTGCAGCGTCAAAAGAATGAACACTAAAATATTTCAAAATATGTAAATGTTAATACAGAAATATTTAAAATTTTGAGAAGAAAATGAAGAAAGATTTTACTTCTTCTGGCGACATGCCTTCTCGTATGCTGGGAACCCTCATCAATTGTTCATGCGTGAAAATCCAACGAGATGACGATGGAACCGAAGCAGAGACGGATGCTGCTGCAGCTGATTGACGTTCACCTGATGCAGCCGCTTGCGAAGTACTGATATTTGTTGTTACACTTGCCGCTGACATTGCTGACGGCACAAGCTGAAAATTGAAATCAGAACTCTATTACATCAGCGTTCATCCATAATGTTACATTGACAAACACGACATATAACTGGTATGGCAAAATTATTTCGGTATAGATACAAAGTCATTAGAACTCATGTAACAGTCTAGTGATATTAGTAAACAATATTAAAATATTAATAATAAACAATACTTTTTAAAGAGTCTTTTAGATGCAAGAAATAAGCTAAAAAGATAAATCATTACATATTCAATCTGATAACTGTTAGCAGCAATGCAGACAGAGGAAAATTTGGTCGTGCTGAGATTTAGAATTTTGAAAAAAGAAACTAAAGAATTAATAAATGAAATGCAAAATTTGAGGTCCAAAGTCTAGTTGCTGCAAAAGAAAATATTTCGTAATGATAGAAGAGCATGTGCAATTCTAAGAAAATGGGATGGAAACAATTCCATCTGGAAGCACCCATTTAATATCTTACCGACTATGAAAACTGGTGAGATAATAATGGATAAAAATTTGAGTAAATTGTGATGTTTTAGAAGTCTGGATAAACGTCTATTAAGCCTGTGAACAGCATTTTTAATGAGATAATAATGAAGCGGTAATAATGCTAAGCATCAATATTAAATGTATTGTTATATTTTCTAAATAAAAATTCAAATAATATGTTATCTAT
The DNA here is from genome assembly GCA_000499405.2 of Onchocerca volvulus. Lineage (NCBI taxonomy): Eukaryota > Metazoa > Nematoda > Chromadorea > Rhabditida > Onchocercidae > Onchocerca > Onchocerca volvulus. The sequence continues at coordinate 16,188,100 of HG738139.1, forward strand.
TATAGAATTGTCTATTGCGGTAAAAATCTACAACCAAAATAGTGCGTTTATAATTACATCCTAAAGTAAATAACTGCCTTATTTAACGGGAAACATCTTATTCACCAATATATATTTGAGGTCTGCTTCCAGCTGTTTAACTATCACAGTTTTTAATTCATTTACTAGTTATATATGGCTACTGATAAGTATTATTTGCTTTTTGACACTTGGATTTATCTGCAACCATTAAAATATCTTTTTAAAACCCATTTGATTAACGAAGCAATTACAACACATTAATTAAAACCTCACTTGCCGAAAAAGTATGATTAGGCAAGCAACCGAAGCTGTAATTTCAAGTAAAAAAATGATCAGATATGCTATTCATCAGAAAAAAAATATTTTTTATAGAACAATTTTATGCAAATTTCTTGGCCTTCAAATATTTCAAACACCTTGTTCAGTTCTAATACGCTTCATCAACTGGACTTATAAAGAAATTAAAATATATAAACATGTTTTAAGTAATGTTTTACACGCTACTGTCTAATTTCAATGCCTTTCTTTCACGAATTAAAGTTTTTCACGAAAATTTATCTTTCAGTCATATGGGAGATAATCGTTTTCTGTACTTCTGGAGCATGCGCTTTTTTAGCAACGCATTGGAAGAATATTAATTTCGATATGGCCAATGAATATACTTCCCAGAAAAATCTAACCTAAAAGAGATGATAAATTAAATTTGATAAATGTCTAATGTCGGCTTGAATACGAAATTAAGCCATGAAAAAGAACTAAACTAATAGAGCGATCTGACAAAATAAAATACTTGGTGAAATGTCCAGTATAATAATATCAAATCAAACGTCAAAAAATCAAAGTAGCAGAAGTCCGACTTACATGAGAATACCAAATTGTACCAGGAAGACTGCCAGTACCTCGAATTCACCGCCACTTACCCCGAACCAACAACCATTAATAAACGCGACCGCAACACGCACGCGCGTCCTGTCAACCGTATGAAAACAATCATGAGCATCACGAGGGAATTTAAATTTTGACGCAGTATGCAATTTATTTCAAATCAGGGCTTTTTTTTTGAGAAATTTCATCAAAATTTGAAAAAAAGAAAGAAGGTGGAGTTTTTTGATCTGAAAGAAAAGACAGAATACTCAGTGAGTCAACGAACGAGTGGAAGGGATCGCGGTAATATTTATAAGCATGCATGCATGCATGCACACATGCATGTTCACGGATGTACGTTTACGTACATGATGTGTATGTGTGTTTGCATAGGTTTAGATGGATGCAAAAGAAGCTAGGATGTATTAATAGGAATAAGTTTGTTAGGAGGGTTGGAAAAAAGATGGGTTGACAAGCAAGAAAAAAGGGATGGGACAAGGGAGGGTAAAGGAGTTGCTTCAACGTGGCGCTTTTTATTGCTTCAGCTTGGAGAGGCCAAGGCCACGGATGGACAGACAGGCCTATAATTTGAGGCATTTCCTTCCCGCCCTTCCCTCCCTTCCACCTTCTCGCTTCTTCTTTTGCCGATAGTATTTAGCTCAACCCATTCCAATTTCAACTCGACCCATCCATTCTCTGTTCGACGATTTCTGAGAAGACGAAAGCAGCACAGGACAAGATATATTTACGGATTTTTGGAATTACTTCAAGAAATGTAGCAAAATAAAAGCGATTATTTGCGGATTTTCACAATCAAAATTGGCAACAACAACAATTTCGATCAAATTTAAAGGATAAGGAAGAAATGAGAAGAAAGGATTTGACTTTTACGATTGTTCTAAAATGATTTTGGCAGAAACGGAAAGCAAGAGGAAGTGTGAACGATGACGAACTGATTCATTTACAGTTGCTTGCAATAACATGAATGATTATGGTTCTTTATCTTATCAATAGATTTCTTCTGTGGATGAAGCACCAATCAATGGCCAATATAAAATGATCCATCACAACAAAATCATCGTCATACATTCTGCTCACTTTTGCTCATTATCAATTTTGAATACGCTGCTTCCTTAATTTGCTAATCCTGATTGTCTCCTTTTTTCTGAATTTTCACCAAATTCTTGCTTTCTCTTTATTTGTTATTACTTCTACTCTTCATTTTTTGGAATTTCGCTATTTTCAAATTGCAAGTTTTAATGCCTGGATTATTTGATTGACCGATCCTTCCCATATCGTGATGATATTATTGCGCAAATGATCATGTATCCGGTGAGAATTTACGATATCAACATTAGCCTGTTTACGATCTTGAGTGATAACGGTTCGTTTTTTCATCAAATTTAACTTCATTTATGATGGGTTTGAAGAATTCATTTCATAATTTATATAAATTCTAAATCACCTGCATCCTTTTACCGAAACATTTTGTCTAATTAATTGCATAACATATAGGAACAAAGTCGAAGTCATGGCAACCAGAAAAATTACTCAAAAGTTGGCAGTTTAAAGTTAAATATATTAAAGTTTCTTAGTTGATGGTTCAGCTCTTTTAAATTTAACGATATCACCCATTCAATCTAAAATTTTTATTTCTTTTGCAACCTATCAGCTCGGCTTTAATTCTATCAAATTTAAAATTACAATTTCTATAGCACAACTAAAATAAAGGAAAAATAAAAAAAAAATGCATATACGAAATTCTGAACAATTTTCATCATTGTATAGAATTTGAATCGAACATAACCCAAAAATTTTTAAACTGAAAAAATGAAGTCCTTTCCAGTAATGGAACAATTCCTTGATTTCAAAAATTGAAGAAATAAAATCCGCTCTTTATTGAATGCATCATTTACCATTCCTCTATGCTCAAACATCAAAGTTTTATTCCTTTTTTTTTTTTCATTATGAATTTGGGAGTGAGCGCATTTATGAATTGAATATTTTAATAGATGATAAAAAGAAATGTATGAAATTTAAAAGTATTATGAAAGGACTTATAAAAAAACATGTTATTTCAGATGTCTAGTTAATCGTTGATATTTTTATGAGAGATAATTAAAATTTCTTTCGATTTATTCTTTCATTTATCGAAAGAATTCTAAAGTTGTTTTCCTTTTATGTTCTAAAGTTTTTGTTTCCTTTCTATTGTCTTTTTATCATCCCTACTAACTTATTCTGTCCATCAATAGAAGTGTCACATTTGTCGCCTGATTAGATTTTTCATGAGGGAAATTATGCGCTTATTTCATGGCAACAATTGCTAGTACCTCTTCAATAGTCATTATAAGAAGTAAGGGAAAGACAATCAAACAAATAACAATTTGCTACTAAAAAATTATATTTACTTCTTTAATATGCAATATGCAAGCATTTAAAGGGTTTCATTTCTCTTCATTCTATTAGCAAATGCTGTTTATTGAAATTGCTTTATTCATAAAGATGAGCTATTAATAAAAGTTTAAAAATAGCGTAAGCTTAGCATTTCTGGAAAATTTATGCAATAATTTCAAGCAATATTTGCATGTACAGTTAATTATTAGTATTCAAAAAAAATTGGCATCATAGAATAATGGAAATTGCTAAACAAAGATGACTTAATAAGCTAAATTTCAGTCAATGATTATAACTTTTACAATGTTAGGGTATTTGAAATGTGTACCACATAATTAATTAATTAATTGTATATGTATGGAATAAAGTATGGAGTAAGTTTTAGATGATATCCTCCAATAATGCGCATATTATTTTCAATTTATCGTTTGGCTAAATGTATAACTAATTAGTTGGATGTGCATAATATTTCGTTTTTTTTTTTTTTTTTTTTTTGCAGGTCTTGAAGCGGAAAAATCAAAAATTTCTACATCAGTGACTTCAGCCGAAAATATCCGGATATTGTGACCGGTAAAAATCGTCGAAAGTCGATTTGTTGGAAAATATTAACTGCATGAATGATCTAATCTCAAAATAAATCGTCCAATCATCAAAATGCGATTATTTTTGCGAGTTTCCAAAGCAATCCACTAGTAAGAGAGGAATCGCAGGAATCTGTCCGAGTATTCTTTATGATTCGTGTGAATTATAAATTCATGGCTTAACGCTCTTCTGATCAAGTCTCTAATCCTACCACTCTTTTGCTGATCCCTATTTCTCCGAGAACTTTGTAAACTTCCCATGAATTGAATTTGTGCTTCATGGATGAAAACGTCGACAGTGGATGGAATCCGGCATTATCCATTTCAACTGATGCAACTCTTTCATCGGCGACGACAACTACTATTCTTAGTACCGCGGTGAGCGATCACTTAAGCTGGGGCGTAATTGTCCTATCCGTTATTATGGGCGCTATTTCTATCGTTACAATTGTTGGCAATTTGGCTGTTTTATTATGCTATTATTTGGATAAAAATATCCGTCAGCCAAGCAATTATTTCATCTTCTCATTAGCGATTTCAGACTTGGTAAGTTCAATTTTCATAAATCTTACTAATGCTTATTTAATCGACGTAATTACTGGCAATCAACTATTTATAATTCACTTGACACAAATGTTTTTATTATTTATTTGCGCTTAACTTTCGATTTATTTGCTGTGTTGCTCAGCAAAATTTCGAAATTTTTGAGCAAATATTTCCAACAAATTTGCTAATTTTACAATTTTTCCAAAATTTTATTTATGAATTTTACATTTTTGCCATATCATTGGATATAACTGATCTTGATATTTCAAAATGCTGCATTTCCTAATTTCTTTGAAAAATTTCATGTAAAGTATTTTTTAAAAAGAAAAAAAAAGGAAGCGAAAATGAGAGAAAAAAAGAGAGCATGTTTCTGTAAGAGAGAGAGAGCAAACTTAAAGCTTTAGGCAAAAATTGTTAAAAATAAAGTTTTATTCAATTTTGCAAAAGTTGATTTTTTACTCGTTGTTGCCCTATTCATCCCTATAAATTTTAATAACTTTTGACTGATATTTGAACAAGCAGATGAGCTAATTTAAGAGAACGTCCAGTTAGCTGACTTGCAATTCCTGCAATATTTTTAACTTTGAAATTGTATAGGAAATATCTTGTCTGAAATATCCCATGTCCCACATCAAGCCAGACTATTTATCAGTGATGCATGCCGAATTTAATTATTACTTTTAATATATTGCTTTCTTCAAATAGATTAATAAATAATTTTCCAATCAGCGATGTACCATGCGGTGTGTTTCAGAAAATTATAATTACAAACTTTCAAATCAACACTCATTTTCAATATTTCGCATAATTTGTTGAATTGTTTGGGAAAATATTCAATAAGCATTTTTTTGACGACGAAATATTTATGATGCAAAAGAAAAGGAATTTAGTGTTTATCAATTCAGAATGTTTGCATATTTTATGCTTCTTTTAGCATAGTTTAAGTATAGAACGGACAATTTTGGACGCATTTCGCCCATTTTCATTTTACTTCATTAGCTTCTCGTCTTTTTGCATAACACTTGGCAAAAATATTTCTGATGTGAATTATTTGCTAACGAAATTCGAGTAAATGTAGAATTATGGAAAGAGAAGATTGAAGGGAAAGGAATCATTTTAGAATGAACCAATTGAACACATTTCGAATTGCCTTTTTTTGTTGGAATTTCAAAAAATTTATTTCATAAAAAAAAAAAAAAAGAAAAAATGAATGCAGAAGAATGAATTGAATTGAACTAAATTGGAGGAATAAAGATAAAAAAGACAAGAGATGAATATTGTAACATGATTGTAAAATATTATTTTTGAACTGAAACATTTAAGTATTTTCGTTATTAAATAAAGAAAAAAAAAAGGAAGAAATTTAATTGCTCTGATACAGCTTGCTTCCCAATATTAATTATTTATAGATGGCATAAGTGGAATGGGTAAAGATTCGTTTACTTTTTATTTTAATTAAACTAATATTTGTGAGAAAATATTTAATTGCAACATATTTTCGAAATAAAAAAAAGGAATGGAATTTCATATTAAAAAAGAAAAGAAACAAATTCATTTGGAATACTAGGAAAGCGATGAAATTTAAGTTAACAAAGAGAGCAAATTTTTAACTTATTTTCATTCATACTTAATGAAAATGAGAATTATAATTGACTTTCACTTCTATCGCATGCATTCAACTGCTTTGATTAATTACGAATCCAACCGTTTGAAATTAGAATATTACTTTTTCTCCTGTTATCGTTAAGTAACATTTTACAAACAACTCCCGTGTGTGTGTGTGTGTGTGGACAAGCAGATACACAACAGGGAATGAAAGGGGAAAGGTTGAATCTTTATTATGCAATTTTTCAATTTAAAATTTATGAAGCAACTGGGAAAAGCTGTCATTTGCATTTAGTTTTAACAGATTTTGGATAAAAAAAGAAAGATGAAATAGAGGAAGAATGAAATTTTGTACTACTGAATGGTCTAGAAGGTATTGGTACTGGCTAGGAATCATGAAATTTCTCATTTGTAACATTCAGGACTGCAAAAAATGTAAGCAGTCTTTTTTTTTGTATTTCAATTTCATTCAAAATTATTTTCCATATTAACTTTGCATGAAAAAACAAAAAAGAACTTATGCATACCTTACGGAGAATATTATACAATGTTAAAAGATATAAATTATTGATCGATTTTTATTTTTGTTTTTGAAATTGTAAATGCAACATATCCCCAAATATATAATAAATTATGCTTATTTACAAGTCGATACCATTCTTATCTTTCATAGAATTGAATGGATTATTGTCTAATTACGATTTTAGGAAGATTATTAGCATCATTTCTTATGATACCATTGATTTTATTGCCTTCAATAAACTATATAGTAATTTGGCCTGAAATAAAAATTCCTCCATTCTCAGTTTTGTTTATTTTCCAGGAACGGCTCATTTTGCAAACAAAATTAGATAAAATTAAATCATACATATAGAATGTATTCAGATATTTAGCTCTCAATTTTCAAGTTTTTCCCATTTCGATGCCTTATTTACTTTAAGCCAAGTCATTTCTCATTCCTGAAATTGCTCCTAAATTTCAATTGATATGTGAATTAGCAAATATATATATATTTATATATGCTAATCTTACACCGCGTGGAAAAAAAAAACGAAAATTAATCCATAAACATTAAAAATATGAAATCCTGTATCAATCAAATATTCGCTTTACAGGATTTCTAAATTTTCTTTGGGATTTCTAAACTGTGATCAAATTCAAGAATCAATAAGACAATAATTTTCTTTAATGATTAATATTCTGTTAAGTATATGATTATATTTATGATTGAAATTTTATATTTACAATAAGCCATTGCATATTTTTTCACTTTTGCGAGCAAGACATATATTTACGGAAAAAATATTTTACAAATAGCTTTTGGAAGGAATAAATGATATTAGCTTGGAAATAAATATTTATTTCAGTCCACCTTGGTCTTCATTACTCATTCCCGTGGGAAAGATTATCTAACTGAACGCTCTGGCTCATATTCTAAGGCTATTTATATAAGCTAGCTTAAGGCATAGGCTAATCGCAAGCTAGCATCAATATCATAAACAAATGAGACAAATATAAACCAACGAATTATTCAATATTCTTATAGAAATAAGCAAATAAAATATGTAAAGAAAAACGTTTCATGAATATTTACGAATAAGTAAATAGCATTGATGTTTCTTCTCAAATTAGCATGTAAAGTAGGTTTGATCACAGTTATAACAATTAATAAAAGTTGAATTAATGGAAAGAAAAAGAAAAATTGGAAATACATAAACTCATGAATCGATATTAAAGGATTTCTTTGGTTTACTTTCAAGAACAAAAAAAAAAAAAAAAGAATGAAAAGTGACCAAATGACAATGGTAATAGAAAAAATATCTATCCTATGTGAGATATAAATATACTAATCTTTATATTCAATTAAAAGAAGACATTTCCTTCCCAAATGAAAAATAATTTTTTTTTTTTTTTAATATTTCAAAATTTGGCAAAAAAAAATTCTGAAGCGGTGACTAAGATTTAAGAAAATGTCGAAATGATATCATTGTTTAGACTATTCAATCAAACTTTGAACATATGAAGTGTTGGTATCGATAAATAATTTAGAGTTTTGAGGAGACAAATATTTACAGATAATCTTGAACTTTGCTTATAATATAACAGGAAAGTCAAATTATTTATAATAAGTTTAAATTGAAATTATATAACTGAATAAATAAATTTAGAAAAGAGAGAGAGAGAGAGAGAAATGTCTAATACGTACTAAATCGTTTAAAAATTTATTGCTAATAGTTAAATTTAGTAACAAGTGACCAACTGAATTTAATAAATCAATAAGCAAATTCACACTGTAAATTTGACATTATTATTAAATGACTTTAATTCGAAATCATTTCTTTCTGTGTTTTTTCTTTTTTTTATAATTTTTATCATATTTGAACTGAATTTAAGTTTGTTCAACAAGTATTCAAACATCGATAATGTTGATTTTTTCCTATCTTTAATTCCTATTTACTCCGCAATTATCCCTTTCAATAAGCAAGAATATTATTTTTTTTTTTCTAGTGAAAATGTTTTCCGATACAATTTCTATTAGCATAAATGATGAGTGAAACATTTTCGATATTAAATTCTGACTCTTCTTCATGCTTTAAGTGTTCAAATATAATTTTTTTATAAGAAATTATTGAAATGTGAATAAAAGAAATTAAATTCTTTTTTATTTTTCCTCTAAATATTTGCAAAACAATTTTTTAAAATTGTTATATCTATGAAAACCTCTTTTAGCCTTATTATTTCCCATATTACATATGTCATTAGAAAACTGATCAATATTGTTGTCTTTCAATACAATCATTTAAATGAAGCTATATTGAATTTAAAATTTGTTGATATTCTTATCAAAAATCTATTGAAAAAATGAAGTGTGCTTTTGAAACGTCTTTGATTTCAAAAGGAAAATTTTTTCTGAGTTCATTTTTTTGTTTTTTCTTTTACTAAGTCATCATCCTTCCATTTTTGAGTAATTCTAAGCGAAATAAATCCAAAAATATTTACAAATAATAATAAAAAAAGAAAATCAATTTTTCCAATCTTTTTTTGGATTAATTTTTTCCCTTTACAGTAACTTCCTGTATGGGTAACATCTTCATCGAACAAATGAAATTACTTCAGGACTTTCTACAGCTAATAAATTTTGACTTCAGCAAGATATGATACAAATTGGAAAGCTAATAGAAGCATAAGTTAATTAACTGATAGCATTAAATTCATAGCCGTAGGCAAAATACTTTTTGGTCGAGCCAAGCCATCTAGTCTCGGGCCGTGTTTTTTTTTATTCGATATTCTTCCTGAATCGCTTTTGTCAACAGCACACAAGAAGGCCACTGCCTGCGAAATCCAATTTACCTATTTTTCATCTTTCCCCATCTCTTGCCGTAGAATCCGCCGTTGCAAATGCCTTTCTCAAGGATAGGATTCGTTAGATTAAGGATCGAAAGAGGAATGAAAGAATGAACAAAAAACTTTCTCTTTTTTTTGCCGCGATACAGCGGGAAATTTATCAATGAAGGAAAACACAGAACAGAAAGGGAAAAATGAAAAAAAAAATGTTTTGAAAAAACGATTTGTTTATCTATTTCGACAAATTTTATAAAGATTCCTGAGAATTACTGTTAAATTGAAAATTAAGGACTGAACAAAGTGGTTGTACTTCACAAATCCAAAATGATGTTTGCAATCGATTATACAAAAATTGATTCAGAATGAAATTCATTTATTCACTTTGGTAGTTCAAGACTAATTATTCACCAAAAAAAAAAAAGAAAAAAACATTTGAATAGATGAAATATGTAATAATGATGACTAAAGATTTAATTGTGGAGAAAGCGAGAAAAAGAAAGATTTAGAGAGATCCTTTCATCTTTCATACATTCTGTTCTTAGAATCAAATTAAAAAAATTATTTAACTTTTTTTTAAATATCACATTGAATTATCAGAAATTATCATTCATCTTATTTTCTTGTCCTCTGAATATTACCCAAATGATCAATGATTGAATGTGATAATTTTAGATCAAAATATTTAATTGAGAAGATGATTCTTTACCATAATTATTATTACTGTTAGTTATTTCTATGATTACAAATGAAAGTAAGGGAAGCAAAAAGATAAATGGAAGTAAAAGAATTCAAAATTGCGAAAAAAAAAAAAGTCTACGCTCTCAATTATGTTTAATTAACTCTATTGAATTATATTAATTAGTTGAATTATATTAAAAGTGAATTATATCTGTAGTACAATTGAAATACAAGTCTTGCTTGTAATATTGTGCTTATTGCTATTGTTGAATAAAATCACAATTGATCAAAAACAAAAATCTCTAATACTTTGTATTTTCCTTCAGCTTACTCCGAATTGCAGTAATTCTATGTCGAGATTTGGAATAAATAACATGCATCTTCACAAAATTAGCATACACAAAATTAGCATATTTTAACAATTATACCCCAGAAATTCAGATACTCAAATTTTAAAAGAGGAATATTCTCGGAAAAATGAATTAAATTATCTATATCAGCATTTATTACACTAGGATATAGCATTTATCGATTACTAAGTTTGAAATTTATATATATTTGAAATGTATACATGCTATTTCAGAATACTCATCATCTGTAGCTTTGATTGACAACATTTTTGCATTTGAACGGGAGAAGAGAAACAGAAAAGGAATGAAAATTTTTTTTTTACAAAAAATGAAAGTGAAAAATTTCCACATCATTTTTTCCTTCTGTTTGCTACTTTTGTCATAGAAAAAAAAAAAAAAAAAAAAGATCTTATCATTTGAAGATAGTTCATTATCTATCCCATATCGTTTGCTTCATTTCTTCAAATCTTTTGCAAAATAATATTTTATTTCTGATTAATTATTGAATGAATAATCTTTTAGTTTGAAAGATTAAAGTTTCGATTGCATGGAAAGTTACAAGGGAATAATAATTTGGATGACAAGTAATTTTTTGAAATTTGAAAAAAAAGATTCAAATCTTTTTAATGCTTGCCATAATTTCAATTTTCGATCTTTTTTCTTTCCAGCTTTAGAATACTGCACATATTTGTGTTTCTAATAATTTTATTAAACTGCAAATCAATATCTTATCACTTTTTATTTCGTTAAAATACTTTTATATGTTACAGAGAAAAAAGTGTAAGAGAGGGTAAAAAAAAGAGAAAAAAGGGAAAAAAGGGAAACTAAGATTTAGAAAATATTCTTACAATGATTGACTAAAGATTTCATTGATATATAACTATTTTAAATGAGTTCAATTCTTCAAAATGAAATAATTGAAATGAACAGTCTTGTCGCTTTCCTTTCCTTTCCTTATCTTATCATATCATTTCCAACTCATATTTATCATATTATGATGTAATAATATGGGAATATTTTTACTACTGTCATTGCATATTTGCGAAATATCATCGCTCGTTTTTCTAACATGTATGAAAATTTTACAAATGGTGCAGAAATGATAAGGAAGTGATTTGATCATTGGAAAAGCGAATAAAAATGAATGACAAAATGCAAAAATAATGACCTGATTTAATTAGTGATTAGGAAAAAACAAAAAATAATCTCAAAACTTAATGAACAATACAAAATAGCTCGATAATTACGGCAAAAAAAGCTTTAAATTTAGTAGTTGCATTTTTTCCACTCTTTTTTTCTAAATCAGGAAATATTGAAGGATTTCTTCCTTTTTTTTTTGCTTTTACTTTAATGTATGAAAAAGGAAGAAAAAGTGATGAAAAGAGAGCAAAGCTGAAAATTGATAAAACAAATTTTCATAATTTTGATCAATATTTTTTTCATTTTACTGACAAAAAAGGTTTCAACTTCCGACTATTATTTTAAAAATATGTTTAATGCAAAATGCAACAGACAACTGGATTCTATTTTTTTTATTCCAAAATTAGAATAAGTATAAAAAACAAAAGCTTCGAAGTTTAAACTTTAAAGCACTAAAAAAGAAAGAATTGATCAACAATACTAAGATACTTTCAAATGAAATTAAAGTAAAGACGATAAATATATCGAAATTTTTTTTGTACATTATTTGCAGATTCCTCTTTTTAGAAGGAAGCAAAAAAGATAACTTTAAAACCGAAAAACTGTTAAAAAGGATATAATTGTGATAGAAGAAAGTCAAGCATTAAATATTAGATTATTACATTCATGTTTGACCTAAATTAATTTACCAAAAATGAAATTCAAATTTTGAGAATGAATTGAATAAATGAGAAATAAATGAATAGAAATCCAATCGTATCGTTGACCCTTCAAATGACCTCATCTGTTGCAAAATAAAGGGAGTGAAAAGAGGGCTGAAATGAAGATAATGGTGTAGATAATGATCTCAACATCATTTATATTTTGAATTTGGCACAAATCTGATGTGCATCTGTTCGTCAGAACAAACATTTGTTGATCTCACAGTTTCTGGTTGATCTCAACAGCTTTCCAATTTTCCCATTTGTTCTCATATCAAGGGGAAAAATAGAAAAATCCATAACTTTGAACGATTTTAATAAATTCTCGTTGTAATTCGACAGTAAAACATTGTGGATAGTTAGACGATGAACTATTTGTTCATTTTAAAATTTAAGATAGGAAATAAATTGAATGCTTTTGAAAACTTCAAACTTAGAAAAAAACTTCTTTCCACGTTTAATTCAACAATTTATGCATGTTAAATTGAGACTGAGAGAAACGTATTATGCTAGAACCATTATTAAATGAGCTTAACAAAAAATTAATAATTTTTAAAAGTTATTCTATGCTTAAACATATGTTATCGATTGGTTCCTCCAGTTTTTAAGTACTGTAACTGCTATTCCTTCATTTTTCAAGTACTGTAATTTCTTTTATTTTTAATGCATATATTATTTATCGTTTAAATAAATTTGGATGTAATTATTTCTAATTTTTAATAGCATATCGTCTATTGTACTATTTAAGTTTGCTTCAGTTTATTCTATTGTTTTTAGAAGAATTCAAATTGCTTTTAAAATATTTTTTCTTTTTAAAATTGCGAATTTTTTTTTAGAAGTATCAATAAGATTAAATTTTTGCTGCCGAGCCTCTTTCGCCAATATCATCATGATTTCGAGGTTTTAAGAGTTCTTTCGCTTCAATTAACTTAATTATTAATAAAGTTTATAATTAGTCGTTGCCAGCAAGACATAAATCTTGGCATTCTTCGATTGAGCACATTTCAAAAAAAAAATTCTCTGGAGAGAGTGAATTTCTATCGATGAATAAGAAGACTCATCTTAGCTTCAAATACTCAATTTATTTCGGGAGTGAAAGAATTGCCATCATTTCGATTCCATATTTAAGCTTTTGGTATTACTAGCTAGGATGAAGAGAGAAGAAATTTGTTGAATTTCTTGAAATGAAGTTTTCGTGGATTCAGAATGCAAAATTGTTTACTTCATTACTAAGCTCATCCAGGATGATATGATCATTCGAACTTCGACGACCAAAGTAACCGTCCGAGCAAGAAATGAATAGATTATTGGTAGTTTAATGAGCACTGCAGCAAATCATCCATCATCATTTAGAACGATTCTTTTTCTCTTTTTTCCTTTTAGCATCAATCAATCTTTGAGAAGGAAAAACGAACGAATCACTTATCCATTTCATATTACGTATGCCAAAGCGATGCAATTTGAAACAGTCGTTTTTTGTGGAAGGGGAAGAAAGAGTTAAAAGGCTCGAAATGTGCCACCAAGCCTAAGCCTAAATTCCATCTCAGGAAGTTTGGGGATGGCATAAAAAGAAGAAAGGCTAAGAGAAATATGCTATAAATCACTTCACTCGGCTGTTTCATCTTTTTTTTCTTCTCTTGAAGAAGAGAGAAGCATTCCCTCTTTTTTTTTAGCTTAAATTTCGATGAAATTGAGCGAAAAGTTAAAATGATAGTTATCAGAAGCTTTTGAATAAGCATACTTCAATAGAAAACTTAAAGCAAATACTCGAGGTTGTTCCCGTTCAAATATTCCCATTCTCATTCTCAGTTGTTTCACTTTTCTGATTTTAATATTATCAGTAAGCGAAAGAAAAAAATTTCTTTTTCGAAATAATGAATCATCCAAAAATAAAAAAAAAAAAAGCAAAATATGTTTAGATTGTCACATCTCTTCAATTTTGCATACAAAAAGAATAGATAAGCACAATGTTTTGACCATTTTTTGCAAAAAATATTTATTGTCAAGACCTGAAAAGTATTTTATCAAAGTTTTCGAGATTTCCGAAGATCTAAGAATATACCATTCAAATTTCTAAAATTTCTGTCTAGAAATATAAGTTGTTTTAAATATTTATATTGGAAGTGGATTAATATGATCGAAAAATTTATAAGACAAAGTTGAAAGAAATGCCGAAAATGAGAAAAGGAATTCTATTTGAAGAAATTTCATAAAGAATCAAAATATTGCAATATCAAAGATAAAAAGAATATGCTGATAAGTGATAAAAGGATCATCATTAAGACAAATGAAGTACCATACAATCGAGATTGAGAAAATCACAAAAGAATCGCTCTTATCAATGCTGATAGTGATTGAGAATACACTTTTCCGGTGTTAAACAAAAATTTTCGGTTGAATTATACTTAATTCAATATGCACTTGCATTACATTCTTACATTGAATTCATTGAACACTTGAATATTAAACAAAAAAGCTTTGTTGTTGCTTTTCCTAAAGATTTAGATTACAATATCAATTAGAAAAGGTAAATTTTATGCACTACTGTGTCTTCCAAATATTTCATAAACTTGACGATTTTGGTATATTTTGAGAAATTATTAATTCTAATCTTTTGAATCGTTCCATTTTTTTCAACTAGAAAAGAACAGAAAGTTTTTTTTCTGCTTATAGTTTTTCAATTTGAAAAGAATACAAAGAAAAGTGGAATAACTTTTACCGCCAAGTTTCAAATTTTAACGCACTTCACAATTAGCTTGTAATTATGCAGATTGACGAGTTAATGTATTCAAAAAAAAAAAAAATGAAAAGTACATTTTTTTTTTTTTTGAGATTTCCACCAAATCTATTCATTTTTAAAATGAACGTAAAATGAAACGAAATTATTTCCTGCAAATGGACTATTGAATAATAAATGTATGCTATTATCTGTTGTTTTGCCCTTTGATAGATTCTCCGAATGTTCTAAGAAAGAACGAAGAGAAATGTGTTGTTTACTTCAGCCACTTCCTTTATTTGCATAATTTGATATCAGAAAATGTAAAATAGTAAAATATAAACTATTAATGACAAATTTAAATGGGAAGCTTCCACAAACTTCAATTTAAAATGTCTTTTTTTCTTTAATTTGTATCAAATATAATTAAAATTTTCTACTCTTTTTCATCTTTTTTTCCAACAGAAACAGAAAAAAAACTATTTTCTTACCTAAGAATGCAGTAAGATTGTAAGTTGTGAAGTGTAACAATTTAGTTTAAGCATATTTTAATTCGAAGCTGTTCTTTTTTTTTTAAAATTATGCATGCTTCAATGAATTTTAAATACATAATTAAAAGAGAAGCTAAAGAAACCGAACCGAACCAAAATTATGTATCGCGTTGCTAAGGCAAAAAAAAAAAAAAAAAAAGAGGAAAATTTAATGTTTAAAGCAAGCAACTTATTATAGAGAAAAAGAAATGAAATTTCTAAAAATTATTTAACTTTTATACGACAAAAAAAATCTTAAATTGTTAAAATTAATATACTTCTAATCTCTTTTATCGTTTTACTGCAAAGAAGGTCAAGATTAGAGGATCAAATAAAACTTATAAGCTAATAGAATTAGTAATATCGTGCAGTTAATGTTCATCCAGTCAATACCATAAATATATTTAACAAAATATATGTGTGGTCTATATTAGCCATTAATTACAGATAATTGGTTTGGAAGGTATACCTGTGTATACACATTTCCTTCTTAGCGGTCAGCATTGGCATTTCGGATGGTTTCTTTGTGATTTATGGTTGATGATCGATTATGTTGTCTGTCTCGCATCGATATATACCGTACTTGGTATCACAATCGATAGGTAATCGAACTGAATTTACACCTTCCAATAAATATAGTTATCCATATTTTGTTTTGATTATAAAAATATTCATTAGTTTAATAGTTTGCTGATTACAGTAAGTAATGCGATTTAAATTGTGCTAGGCCAGTTATTCCGGCATATTTCAGGTATTGCTCAGTAAAATTTCCTGCAGCTTATCGGAACTGGAGGACACCACGACGTATTATTCTAATCGTAGCAATTATATGGCTGGTAATTTTGTTCATTAAAAGAATAAATAAGATTCATAGAAATCTATTGGAAAAATATTAATGCATAAACAATTTGAATTAAATTTTTGAAATTATTAAAATTTTCAAAATTATCTTCTACCGATTGTTTAATCATGGAACAGATAAAAAAAATGATTAAAATGAGCTTTGTGAAATATGCAGTAAGGATGATAATATATTGATTTATCTATACGATGTTGATATTCGAAATATTCAGTTATCATTTTTATGCAGAAAAAAGGAAGTAACGACCAATTTACATTGTTGAAAGATTTTTCAAGTCAATTTTAAAAGCTTTTTCGTTTCGAAAAAAAAAAAGCTACTTCGTTAATGTTTTCAACTAATCGATCATAGAATATTTTTAAGATTTCTTATTTTCTAAGTTCTGTTTTTCTTTTTTTCTCAATTACCTAATGACCAGTTAAATGATCATTAATATTACTGTCATAGTTCTATGCAAGATGGAGTCATAATCCATGGAAGAAACGCGAATCCTTAGCAATTTCAGATTCCAACCATATTATTTGGCTTATCAATATTTGGCTATGATAAATTTACGGGTAAACGAATTCTGAAAGAGGATGAATGCTACGTACAATTTATGGCAAATCCTATTTTAAATATGGGAATGTATATTTCATATTACTGGTCAACCTTATTTGTCATGTTGTATTTATATTGGGGCATATATCGAACTGCTAAATTATTAGCGACTAAAAGTGAACAAGTAGGTGTAAATATGTTTCATTGATTTTTAGTGAGACAAAAATTTCATTTCGAATTTTTCTCTTTTTTTTTTTTTCTGATTTAAACGCATCTTTCCTTTTTTTTTTTTTGTTTAGTGGAAAGATTTCCGAAAAGTTGATTTCCGCTGTGATATTCCAGAAAAACAAACGACTAGAAATGTTAAATGAGATGAAAAAGCATACGAAGCAAGAAACTCCTTCAGTTTGCAAAAGTAGTGAGCAAGAAAGTCCACCGGAAACTTCATCTTCATTACATTCAAGGTCCCTTTTTGTTTATTTCATTTAATATTCTTTTCTGTCCACTCTTTGACCAGTTCATTGTCCGAAATTCAAAAAAATATCATCACTGTTTATAATTTGCAAAGCACACAATCAAGTATCATTTATTTTACAAACATAGGCCTTACGTACGTAATATTACGTATCGGACGACTCCGCTGGTTGGCTGAATGCTTTCAATTTCCCACCATTCATCTCTTCTTAAGAAAAATCAAATTCGCATGGCTCTTCGTTTCTAAACTTTCCCTTTTCTTTTTACCCTCGTTTCATCTGTAATACTTTCCCCATTCCTTCCAAACTTTTGCTTCTTTCCCAATGATCCTAAATTGGCTTTTATTGATTTTCAACAAGACTGTCAAATGGATGAAATAAAATTTGATGTTAAATTCCATTTCATTTCCTTTTTTTGCCTTTCAAAGAAAAAAAAAAAAATGTTGACAAGAAGTAAGTAAAACTTTGCGATGTCATTAAACAAAGATGAAATTTTTGGCTCAACAAGGAGGAAGACCCCAAGTAATGTTATTTCTTTCACTTTTCCGGCTTTAAAAAAAAATTCAACTATGAAAAGCGAAAATGTGGCTGCTCATCACATACAACACATTTGTATTTATATAAATATTGAAGACACGAGCATAAATTTTTGTTTAAGTGGACTTCAAAAAAAAGTAATGAAATTTTCGAGAAGGAATAAGTAAAATCGCGGAGAGAAAGAAAAGAAAGCAAGTGTTTTGAATTTCTTTTTTCTCCTTCAACATGGGGGTGCAACTCATTGAATCATGAAATCTTGACTAAAAAAAGAAAAATCATAATCATTAACTTTATCCTTTTTAAAAAACGTTGCTAAAAAGAGAAATTTCACCATATAATTAAGTTAATTAAAATTTATGATGTCTATTATAATTATATATATATGAATAACATTTATTGAAAGATTTAATGAAATATTAAATTATGAGCATTTCAACTGTATCAAATCTAGAAATAATACCAATTTTTTGCTGTATTTACAAATGAATCATAAATATTTGTCATTCTCATGGCAATGGGGAAAAAAAAGTGATGCCTGTCACCTAAAATTGTCAACAATTTTGTTAGGCTTGATTATTATAAGAACTCAAGGGAATATAATTTGCATCTCTTGAAGTTATTCTCGAAATTTCAATTTGAACAGTATTCTTCGCTCTTGCATCTCCGAAAACAAAAAAAAAAAAAAAAAAAAAAAAGAAAAACGGAAACTTCCTTAAACCGACATATTCACGAAAAATTCTATCAAAATTTTCTTACACGAAAAGTTTCGTTTTTTCCTTTACCCCAATATAGCGAAATTTTAGTGCACAAAAAGAAAATGAATATTTCTATTAATTTATGTAATAATTTTTTATACAAAAATGATGAGCATATGTTAAAATAAAAATTTAACGATTTTTATTCAAAAATAAATCGAATTAAATAACTTATTTCATTTGTTTTTAAAATGAATTTCGATTTATATTAATCGAGAAAATCATTATTTTTCCCTTTCTTTTTCTCCAACCTATTACTTCTAATCATTGTTTGTTCTAATTTACTTTAAAACAATGTTTGGGAAGAAATCTCAGTCATTAAAAATTATTCCAATAGTTGCAGGGAATTGATATATATAGTGGCATAGTTTAAACTTATCAATTATTTCTCCGAAAGTAGAGACCTTGTATTTAATTAAGATTGATTATCGCATATAAGTTTATTTAATGTTAATATGTTTACATTTATTATGTATTCACAAAGTTTCTATTTGTTGCATTATTCTTGCACATATTAAAAATTATCTTACGATCTATCTTGCGAAATTTATCGTTGTTTCTTTCTGTAGTATTTCGAATCATTTGAAATCGATTGATTTTTGAGGCACTCATTCAAATTATCTAAATGTACTGATGTGAATGTATGTATCATTTCAGGAATTTGACAGCAATTAATTCTCGAGAACTTGCAATGGTTCCTAAAAAGTCATTGCATAACCAAAACAGTAATAATGGTATTGTCCATCCAATTGAAATAGCAACTGTTAATACAAATACTACCGTAACTACTGATACCAATGATTGTACAGTACCTTTGATACCAAAGAGAAGGTTAGCGCTAATAAGTGACATGCTTTTGAAATATTTGTCATCAAAATTTCACGATTATTTATTATTGTTTAAAATATTAAAATTATGTTTATCAGAAATTTTCTTTCTCTAATTAGAAAGTTTGAATATTAAATGATATTTCAATCTTTAACTACGATGAAATGTTTGATGATAGTATTAGAGTGCAGTGTTACAGTATCGAAGATGAATCGAACAACAGCAGAAAATTTTCAATGAAAAGGTCGCTTTCGTTCATTTCAAATTTGACAAACGCTCATGCAGATTGCATTATCGGTGAGAACACGACTAATGAAGAGAGAGTTGTATGTCATTTGTAAGTTTTCATCTTGCATATTCGTTAGCTTCTGTTGGAATCTTCCATAATTCTTGAATTTCTAAAATTTCATTTCATCAATTAATCATTCAACTTTCCTAACAACCAAAAATTTATTTGTTATTATTAGTGAACTGAGCTCAAAAGTAAGCAGTGCCATGGAACGTGAAAGTACAGCACCTTATGTATCACCGGAAATATCGGATCCGGATGCGGAACAGCAGGCATCATTCAGTGCTGCTCATCACATACCTTTTATCGATATCGACAGCTTGACATCATTAGTTGGACGTGATGACGTATACGAGATACCACCCCGAATTGAGGTATATTTGTGAAATGATCCATCGGATAAGTTGTAAAACTCAATCTTATCATAAGAAGTATTTAGCATCAATTATGTCACTTACGGTAATTTGTCAAGAACTAATCATTTCTTCTTTATCAAAAATATTTTTTCATCTTGAGGTTATCGAAGAACCGAAGCATATTTTGGCAACGTCAGAAGAAGTACGTCGACCACTGTTAACCACTGCTCAAGTTACGCCACGGAAGCAATCATTACAAGGCATTCAAAATATAATTAACATTGTACGTAAAAGAAGCTTGAGAAGACTTAAAAAACAGCAATCCACGAATGAATACAAGTCAAAATCCGAGAATCGTGCACGAAAGGTTAGTTTTTGATTTGTTCCAAAGTTTTTGAGCCAAATCGTTTTCATGATCCAAATATCGGCCAAGTAACTTTAGGAAGCGTCTCACGCAGAATGTCTTTTTCCAGGCATTACGTACGATAACGTTTATTCTTGGGACATTTACAATCCTTTGGACACCGTTTTACGTGTTAGCAACAGTGATGGGATTCTGTGATTCGTGCAAGAATTCGAAAATTTTCAACTTTTTCTATTCGATTAGCTATTTTCTATGCTATATAAATAGTCCAATTAATCCATTTTGCTATGCTATGGCCAATCAGCAATTCAAAAAAACACTCATACGTATTTTAAGTTGTGATTTCAAAAGGTTGTAGCAATAAATGATTATTTCAGTTTTATTTATAGTTTTGCTTTTTTTATTTCTTCCTTTCACTTTCTGAATTTTTAAGATTTCCCTCGATCAAGTCTTTGGCAAATTTCAATATTTAATCAATTAAGAAAGAGTGGTAGAAACGAAATACATCACTTTTTGGATAAATTATGCATTCACTATAGTTCTTTTGCCATTTTGTCATCTAAATAAAGTGCTAAATGATTTTCATCAAAATGTCATCAATAAAAAAATTTCGTTTAGAAAAAAATACATTGAGTTTTCTTCCTTATTTATAAAATTTATAAAAGCCAATGCAATAGAGGTGCTTTCTCCTTTTTTTTTTTCTTCTTTTTCGATTCATTTGTTTGATGATATTATTAAAATGTATAATTATTTGCATCCTGTTCTTGATAATTTGATACTGATTATTTGATTTCTTAGCAATACCATTTCAGATTAAATAGAATCGTTTCTATCTAAAAGGTTGTTGAATAAAGCTTATTTTTATTGAAAATAGAAAATTTTAAAAGAAAGAAATTGGAGAAAGTTGTAATAATCAAACAAATAATGCCAACATATATCTAAGCTGGAGAAACGAATAATAAAATCTTATTAATTGTTTCAAAGATTTTAGCTTAATTAGAACTTGTCTGATTCTTTTGAAAAAAAAAAAAAGAAAAAAAATAAAAGCATGATGATTTGAAAGCTTCACGAAATTCTGGGTGAGTATGCATTGAATTCTATTTCAGTTATCATTTTCATTCCTGATTTACCCTTTTTTTTTCTTCTTGCATTTTGCAAAATATTTCATCCTTTCAAACTGAGTAAAAATAAATCTTCACGGCGCATTGCCAATAATAAAATTTTGTCCATTTTTTAAAGTAATTTATTTATGAAATTATTGGAATAAATGTTCTTTGAATAAGCTTTGAATAATAATTATTAGGAAGGATGAAAAATCAAAGAGTAAAATAATTTGCCAAAATATTTCTTTTCTTGGAGATGTAAATGATTTTAGTTTTTTCTCCAAAAAGAGAACGAAAATCTACCGTCCTATTCATGAGCTCATCATTGTTTATACTTTGCAATAGGCATTGTATTTACTATCAGTGTCATGATCACAATAATCACAAATAAATGCAACAATTCTAATTTGATTAGCAAATTTCAATATTTAAATATTTTATCAGTTTCAAGTTTTATTTCATTATTTGCTGCTTATTTAAACGTTTTTTTTCTTCTCACCCAACAAAATCCAATCATAATATGTCGCTGCTGAAATATCGGAAATGAATCAAATCGAATAATGGTACATAAGGAAAAGCAAGAAAGAAATAATTTGAAGCTAAAAGTGTGTTCACAATCTAGCGAGAAGTAAATAAAATGGTTTTTGGAAAATAAGTGAGAGGGAATACTGGGTTAATGAAGTATTAAAAAGTGAAATCATAAGGGAAATGGGTCAGAAAAATGAATTAAGCATTATACTGGCCTAGGCCTACCGTATGGAAATATTTTGAGAACAGAAAAAAATCGTTAAACATACGACTGAAATGACATCATCATCAGTGCTTGAATTGAAATGTAAGCTAAACCTTCTATAACTCACATTCATTGAACATAATTTTGTCATCACATCCTTCTGACCATCATGATTTGCGAAAAAATTTTAATTATCAAAATCAAAATAAAAAGAGCAAAATGAAATTTTAAATTTTCAATATTAAATGAAATGAATTTGAAATAAAAGGATGAAATCATTAAGGACAACAAGGCACATTTGATTTCATTATGATTAGAAAATTGACAATTCGATCAGTTTCTTATTCCTTTCGCTTTTATGAAAAAATTTGCCTGTATGACACTATGTATCCTGAGATATTATTCCAATCTCATTTCAGAATAAAAAAAATTTTGACAAAATAAAATTATAATTTGAAAATGTTGCTAAAATTGTTATTTACAATAACAAAATATAAAAGGCTAATTCTCTTCATATCAATGCAAAAATAGAAAAGAGTATCGGAAAAATCTGAAAAATATAATTGATGCAAACAAGGCATGTTAAAGATCAAAAGGCATGTAGTTTCAAATATATCAACAGGCCGATAAACAGAAGGGTAAATATGTTTCTTGCCAGAACGATAAACATGTTTACCGCCAAAACGCTCTGATTAACTGATAAACAAAGCGAGATCGACCAATCATAAGGCAAACGTTGGAGATCAGGAGAAGAGATGGTGCCTCGAAAGGATTTAAAAGATTTGGATTTTGGAGCAGAAGCATTTCTTATTCCACAAGTTGGTTAACGAGCACCAGTGTTCCCTACGACAGTATTTACAACGGACCCAAAAAATCAGCTCGAATCGACAGAAAAATCAACAATCAAAGAGCAGCATTCATTCCCAAGAACGACAAAGGAAAGAATATCCATTGATGATCTAATTATTTGTTTTTAACTATTCCGTCCTTTAATAAATTTTTTCTT
Source organism: Onchocerca volvulus (assembly GCA_000499405.2). Lineage (NCBI taxonomy): Eukaryota > Metazoa > Nematoda > Chromadorea > Rhabditida > Onchocercidae > Onchocerca > Onchocerca volvulus. The sequence continues at coordinate 16,211,414 of HG738139.1, forward strand.
CTATTGGCGAGCCAATTTTTCGAATTTAATACAGCTTGGAAAAAGTTTTATTGGTGAATAATACGCCGGATGAAATCAAAATTAAATAAGGCATGTTACTAAATAATAAATTAAAATATAAATATGAAAATCATAGTACAGAGAAATATTTTAATACAAGATAAAGTGAAAAACGACCAAATATTATTGCTAATACAAATTGCCTATCTTTCAGAATACTCGAAAATATGGAATAAGATGGAAATTAAATCCTGAAATGCCAGGAATAATCCGGTTTAGCCGCTAATCACTCCGGAAATACCGAGTTTTTTATGCAAATATTAATCAGTTAGTTTGCTAAAAAACTAAACCTTAGGGGATGAATTCGATGAAGAATTATGATTAAAACAAACATTTTGAACAAATGGCACAGGAAGAATCAAAGCGAGATCGTATCAAAAAAATTGTATGACTTTATGAAAATATAACTTAACTATGGATGAAAATGAGAATCAATAAAATTATGGCAATTACTTATTAAAAAACTAACCTATGACTTTTACTTGTGTTGGATCTCCGCATGGGCTTATTGCCAACACTTTAGTATGTGAGCCAACCAAACTTTTTCTTGAATCGATAATAACGTGCAACTTTGTAATTATAGCTAACATGAATTCATAATAAGCACTGTTATTATAATCATTACCATCATCATAGTTATCAATAATATCAGCATGCTGAATTGATAAAACGAACTCTAATCTTAGAAAGATGAATTTGGTCAAAAATGGATTCAAACTTTAAAAGTATGAGGACAGAAGCACAAAACCATTGCATCATTGTATCCATTAATAAAAACATTGAGTAAAATCTAACATATATCACAGCTAAGATTCAGAATCTACTTAATGGGTAATTTGTAAAGTACTGCTTTTCGTTGTAATACCATATGTATTATTGGTTGATTTCAACGATCCCATATTTCGTTGTTGCAAGAAAAATTTGTTTTGCGATTGTTGTGTTGGACTGCTTGGTAATGATCCGAATCCTGAACTATCCGCTGAACCACTGGCACTTTTCAGAATTTGCCTGTAGATGGATGTTCACAAATGCTGCATACATCGATCAGGGCAATGGTTTAAAATTTGACCGTCGACAAATCAATATATGATCAATTTGTTGGTCAACAGAAGTCAAAGAATATGAATCACGGCAATTATCCAACGTTTTCCTAAAGGTGGATAAGAGAGACTAATGACTCAAGAATTTTTATTCAGGAAATGTACCAATTTAACATTTAAAATTGGCACTATTGTATTTTCAATTTCCGAAACGAAGATAACACTAAACGTCAAGTTACGTAGTGGTAGAAAAATGATTGTGAGGGAACTTTTTCACGTTGATTAATTGATACCCGCATTTATCCGCATTTTCCTGACTCCCATTAGTTATGAAAGCACAACAAGATCTATGATAACCTGATATGATCGTGTCCTGCAAGCTGGGCTACGTCGGATGCACAACGACCTAAATTGTCACAAATCGACGGTTCAGCACCAAACTTTAGCAAGAGCATGACTATTTCACGTTGTCCGTTGTTTGCTGCTATATTCAAGGCTGTTGCACCCTAAAATATGAGTTTGTGAAATTAGAAAGAATGCTCGATTTCGAGAACTTAGCAGGATCAACGAAAGAAAAAGGCCAATTAAGAAGTCAGTGATAAGCTTTATTCACTTTCATCTGCATGTTTTACAATCTTATTATAATAAGCAAGTTCAATATCTGACCTGATAATCGACAACATTTGGTGCCACTCCAATAGTTTCCAACATATAATGACAAATTTTATAATTAGATGCCCAAACAGCGATCATCAATGGCGTACGACCATCTTCATCACGTGCTTCGAAATCTGCTCCATAGTTGCGAACAGTAGCGGCTAATTTAAGATCGTTCAACTGGAAGATGGTTGATTTCAGGTAGGATTCGCGAAACACATTATGAAAATAAGACTGGTTTGATCAAGCTTTTCTGATTAAAATCAAAATTTTCAAATATCTGAGGAAACTTTCTGAATCTTTGCTGGAAACAATACATAGCATGATTTTTGTAAAATTTTTGAAAAAATGAAATTCTTCTTGTTGGAAATATTACCTGTGCAACGATATGTGCACAACTTCGTCCATGTGAATCACGCGTGTTGGCTGAAGCACCATATTCGAGCAACGTGGTAACCATGGGTGCATCACGTAAAACAAGCAACGTATGGATCAGTGGTACTCCATCAAGATCAGGTTCATCTATCTTCAATCCTTCACCCTTTTTCTGAAGATATTCGAGAAGAAATTTCAACACCGGTTCGTTACGACTAATTGCTGCTGCACGAAGAGGTGATAAACCATCGTGCGATTGCAAATGTACCGGTGCGCCAGCTTTCAATAATTCTTCCACAACCTGAAGATGAAAGGTTGAAAATTCTTAAAATTAATACCAGAGGACTCCACTCAGCAATCTTTGAACTTTCTGATATGCATTATGCAACAAATAAGCACCAAGGATACTGCGTAAATACATTAAAAATATGTACGAGCGATTCGTTGAAAATTCACTCAAATAATAAAATTTGCCACTAAATGACACTTTTAATTGTCTATGAAATTTTAATTTCATTAATTAATTCCTGCTAATAAATAGCTCTACCTGAACTGTTGAACGTTGCCCAGCAATGAGCAATGGATGTACACCACGTGTATCAGTAGCTTGAACAGTAGTTGAGGTAATTAACGACTTGCATAATTGCAAGTCTGCATGTGCAACTGCGTAATGCAATGCTACTGCACCATCATTATCCTGAATATTTGGCATGTCTTCGAGTAAACAAAACCACACTCAAGCAATGCTCACACATTGCATATTTCTAGTTTCTAATTTGGAAAACAACATAAAATATCCAAAAATCGACAAAATTCCTTTCATATTGCTAATATTGGTTCCTTCACATGATTGAAAAGATCATTTAAGCCATACCTTATGACCTTCATCAGCTCCTGAATTGATCAACATCTCGCAAACATCCAAGAAACCACTCATTGCAGCTATAATCAATGCTGTGCGACCAAACTCATCGATAGCATCAGTATCAGCGCCGCGTTCGATCAGTTGTTGACAAACAGCAAGGTGACCTTGACTTGATGCAAGCATCAGCGAAGTGCGTCCATTTCGATCCTGGCAAATTCGCATGCTTGTTTTTTAATTTATCCATCAAGAATATATAAAGGAACAAAAATGTTTGCAAATATCAGTCTACCTGAGCATCAATATTTTGAATGAAATCAATAATTGTTGGAAGATTTTTATCACCATGATATGCAGCAATATGTAAACAGTTCCGACCATTCATATCTTCTATATTCAAATCTGAACCGCCTGCAACACTTCATCTTTCAAGTAAACATGAATGATGAATGAAAATGATGGCAAATGGACAAAATAAACGAATTTGCTGGAATATTTCACATTTTCAAGTTTCTTACGTCTTATGCAAATTAATTTCAGACATAAAATTAAGGAGAAGTACTTTTCAATCTTGTTTACTTTTGAAATCAAAAAAGATTCACATATTCCGTGTAATTCCACTGTTAATAGAACCATCTCAGCATTGTTTATAATTAAAAACAAAAAAAGAAAACTGAACCTTTTATAAGTACCGCAAAAGTCTCATCATGGTCAAAAGTTTGAGCACCTGATGAAAGCGCCAGATGAAGAGCTGTTGACCCATAACTGTCCACAATCTGTGGAATTTCATACTTTAGAAATTATTGATTAATATAATTTTTTCTTTTTTAATTTCTTATTATGTACTAATGTGCATAATTCTCCTTTAGCTAGACGTTCTTAAGAATCTTCACGTCTTGTTTTTCATCATTTATCATATCCCACGTACGTGTACACTAACAGAGAGAAGATTGTAATATGAAGTCAATTAGCAAGAATAGCAAACTATACATTTGGAAGTGCTCCATTTTCCAAAAGTATGCCAACGACATTTGCGTGATCCATGAAGGCAGCAGCCATAAGTGCTGTACGACCTTCCGAATCCTGTCTATCAACATCCGCACCACATTTCAGCAAACGTCGTACGACACGTTCGTGTCCACTCCTACAATTTTTTTTTCAACTATCACATATGCAAATAATAACAGGACTGAACATGAAGGAAAGGTCAGAGTTCATCATCAGCTATTTTTAAGCGAACATATATCCTCATCTTCTTTCATCGATCTCATAAATGGCCTATCTTGCTCAGCTGCTCCCTTAAACATCTCTTCTATGAATGATTCAAAAGCCGTCATTAATTCTCGAAAAGAGTGTTAATCAAATTCTGTCGCATGTTGTACAGTTGTGAATTAGTTATTCAACCTTGCAAAGCTTAATTATTTACTTTATCCTTCCCATTATTTATTATTCGTTCTTCTTCTTCCATGCGATCACATTAAATATTCTTCAGACAAATTGCTTCTCACTCTTTCTCTCTCATTTCATTTCTTATTGTTTATTAAATGATGAAGAAGCGCCACAAATGTTGTTGAATTAATGATTACACAATTCACTGCCCATTAAAAACCATCTTCAGTTGATAATTAACATCTAATGCAAATCTAATGGAATCGTTAAATTGAAATTCTTTGAGTTATCTCTTCATTCCAATTCGCAAATTATGAAGATAATTTATAAGAAATAGAAAAAGTCCTGAAGATATATTCAAAATTTCAAAATTTGTTCAACTGAATGGATAAGCTTCCGATGAATTTTTCATAGATTCAAAATATTGGATACTTTTACACAGCCACTGAAAAGAATATCTCGAGTTTGCCGATATCTAAATTTAATTTAATGAAAGAGGAAAAAATGATTGATTTTTTTGCAACCATTTTATAACTCTCGTACCATTTTATTATAAGTACACAGATAAGGATTTACAAAAAAGAATAAAATTTTAGTGATAAAGTTTAGTTTCAAAAAAAGAAATTACTTTAGTTCATTAATAAATTTCTAATAATTTTGAAAAAAAGAGAGAAACTCTTCAATCAGAAATTTTTTTTTTGATCAAAATTTCAAATATATTTCTTTATGGCATTTATTTTGCAATAGTATCCAAACTATTTTAGTGAATACAGAAAAAACTATTACTCAGAATATGGTAAATATTATTATAACAAAAATATTGGAACTTAAATTGAATACTCAGCATTTTCACTCCATATTATACATGAGGAAAAAGATGGAAAACTTTTTTTTATTAAAAATTATTTTTAAACAGGAAAATTTAATGGAATGAATTACCATGCTGCAGCTCGAAGTGCTGTTCGTCCACCTTCGCCACATTCATCCACTTCCATACCTTTAAAATGAAAAAATGATCTCTAAGCAAATTAATAATCCCTTTAAGGGTCATCAGGATGGTAATATGTGATCGATAATAAAACAACTGATATGAGATGATGAAGCACTTCAATGGAAAGCCTTTCCTTCAATTAATCACCATATGCTATGAAAGGTTTTAATTATATCATACTATTCCGATCAAATATAACAGCATAATAATTAATGACGAGAAATATGCCTAAATATGCTTTCCGGTCAATAAACATCCATCTCATATTTGTTGGTGAATTTTTTAATCTAATTTAAATATAAATTCAAATATAATTCCCGCACTTATTTACGTCTTATCAAGTGTTGTAATTTGCAAAAATGTTGTTGCAAAAGATTATAGCACAATCCCGAGAATTCTCGATGCTTTTATATTAGTTTATTGTCTAAAAGTAATATATATATATATGTTGCAAAAAGCGATTAAACTCATACGCCCAATAGATGGATTCTGCATACATTAGATTTATTGCGATTAAGAGAATGTATCGTTCTACAACATTTTCCGCAAGCATAATCAATCGAACGCAAAAATATAAAATTAATTCGCAAAATTTAACCATTTTGGATGAGCAAATCGACGACAGTGTCGTGATTGTTGCATGCTGCAGATCGTAATGCATTCCACTGTTGTGGATCGACATAATTAGCTGCTTGTGGATCTGTTTGCAGTATCAACTTGCAGATATCTGCATGTCCACGACTAGATGCTGCGATTAGTCCCGAGCATAGTTCTCCAAAACTTACTCCATCTAACGAATTCATAACACTCGTCGAATCACCAGATGTACAAGCGAACACAAAATCATGCTAAAATAACTGTTATGTATGGCGAAATTAGCGGAGTGAAATTGAATTACGAAATTATCGAAATTTTAAAATCTTAAAAACTTTCAAAAAATTATTTCAATTCTTAAACGCATTTTCCTCCTTTCATTTTGAATATTTTAGTAATTTTAATTTGAATACTCTTTCGTATTCCTTAAAATCTGAAATAAGTTTCCAGAAATGATCCGTGCAATAAGTGAAGGAAAAATATTCAGAACGTTGACATTCATTGAGATGCACTAAAACATGGATGCAGAGATTTAATGGTGAAATTTTTTTTTCTTTTTTTTTTTGAATTAGCTAGATTTGTAAATTAATAATGACATTTTATTTGTGATGTCTTAAATTTTCGCATACTTGCATCATCAGTTAAGTCCAATTACGGATATTTTTTCCTAATCCGTCCATTTCAGTCAATTCTTTGATTGCATTATTGTAAAAGACGGAAAATTTGAAATGACCCATTACAGTGATAAATTCTATTAAGAGATGTTTGTAATGCATCAAATCTCCGGAGAAATCTAACTAACAACTCAGCGATAATCTTTGTTCGAGTTTCAAAGTGGAAAAAAAAATGCGCAAATTTATTTCTAGCAAACATTTCATGCATAATATATTGCTAAGAATAGAAATATTAACATAGAAGTTTAATAGAAATATTGAATATTTGAGAGTTTAAAAATCGATCAATTATTAATTATTTTATATCTTTTAAAAATGCTAAAATTGATGATACATTTCAAACAGATTTCCGATCTTTTCTTAAATATAAATTATCCCATTTATTGTTTACAACATGAAGTAAATTGATGACATAAATGGTAATTTGTCAATATTGTCTTACAGTGACACTTTTATTTGACAAGTTGATTCCATTTATGATAATCTGAAAATTGTGCAATAAATCAAGAAAGAAGATCGCGTTGGCCAAAATATATTTCGAACTTTCTTTTTATAAAATTTTTCGGTTGCTCAGTAAAGCATATCATCCGAACTGAACGGAAAACTTGATGCATCGATTTTTTCAAAGGTCACAGTATTGATCGTCTGATGATTCCATTGAATTTTTTTTATTGGCTATCGGATTCCTGATTTAGGTCAATCTGCTTTATTTATTACTTGAATTTTAATAGTTACCATTAGTCAGCCAACATAATTTTACATTAACGAATCTGAATCACTGCTCATTCATAAATAATTGTTATGTTTTCATACTTTTTATAAGGTTATTCTTTGACAAATAGACTAGTTAATTTCATTTATGAAAAGCAAACATTAATTCTTAGCTTTTTTCCATCTAATTGTTAATTATAGCATCCATCAATTTTTGCATGGATGAATTAAGATGAAAGAAAGCAAATAAATATTCCTTGATTTTCAAATAATTTAACAAAAAATAGTTCAGAAATTCGAAATTAAAAATTTAAAAATACTGCAGAAAAACTAAGTTACTATTGTCGAAAATATCATATTGCACATCAAAAAGATTTGTCAGAAAGCTTGAGAAAACTTAATTTCATCTGAATTATTATGTATTTTTCTTTTATATTCAATTTCTTTTTTATTCATTTTCAGATTCATATTACAAACAAAAAAATGAAGGAAAAAACATTGTAATTAACTAATTAATTAATCTTCTTCGCATTTCGTAGTACTAATTTTTCTTAACTTAATCAATTAGTTTTAAATTTGAGCATTTTAAAATGAATTTCAATTTTATTTAAATGAGAGACGATCACTTGAAAATGGTGAAATAGCTCAAGCGGAATTTAAATAAAGTGCTTTATGTCCTTTTCTCTCTCAGCCAAAAGCTACAGAAATAAGAGTTTACAGCAATCACTTAGCTGTTTCAACCAGAGAAGGGAGCAAAGTCTCTTGGCCACTTGCAGGTCCAATTTTAAGTCCATATCCTATAGGCTTAGTCCATTAATCCTTCTTTCTCATTCTCTTATTACACAACAATAAATTCATTAAATAATGAAGAGTAAATTAGAAATGTCTCTTCATCAATTATTCAATTCACACCAAAACAGAAATTAATTTCAATTTCTCGAGAAATCCAACAACTTGATAAGAGTCCAAATGGAGTGAAATGTATTTCATTTTTAAAATTGAAATCTTAAAAGTGTGATAACAATAAAAAAATCTTTTGTTCTTCGCAGCAAATTTTTCATTGCAAATAACGATAGTTTCTCTTATTACTTAGCTGAGGAAACAATAAGACAATAATAATAGAAAAGAATGGGTGTACCTTTTGCTGGCGATGATCCAGAATAACTGCACCTGCTTTAACTAGCAAATCGGTGGTCATATAATCAAATACGGGGCATTTAAGTTCGATCATATCGGCACCGAATTCACGCAGAATCCTAATTCGATCCAAATAGTGCAATTCTAAAACATTTTAAAGTTCTCTATAAATAATATTCAAAAATTTCTTGAGCTTAAAAGGAGTTGCTTTTCAAAAAATTAAATTTGATTGATGTTTTAGGATGAAATAAAAAGGATAGCAATGAACTGGGTAGGTATCAAAATTTGACCAGTATGAATCCATTTTCAAATTTTATTGCAAGGATTGATTCAAAATGAATATCTGGATTGTCAAGAAACCGTAGCATGGCAAGAAGATCAAAAATACAAGAACTAAAAATTCAATTTTAATTTCTTCATTAAAATGAATTAAACGTACCACCAGAATGAGCCAAATGATATGCGAATTCGATAAGTGTTTGTAAAGTGTCGCAACCCGTTCGTTGGATAAATTGCGCCCAAAGGGCATGACCTTCTTCACATTCATTACCCATGAATCGTTCATGCCATGCACCACTTAAAATTAATGGGTCAGTACATTCCAGAATTGGCTCACATTCTCGCAAATCTGCTTCTACCAAATTCGCTGGACGATTAGCTGTCAGTACAGTGGCGGCGACTAGACGTTGTCGAGTTGGTGGACGACGACTTGCAGCTATTAACCGTAAATATAGATTCAGATGGGTAGGTAGTTCCGATTCAATTGCTGTCAGAAGAGCAGAAACTCCGTTCGGAAGTAATTGGCCATCACGTGAAAGAGTGACCACGTCATCATCGGATGACCGTGAAGTTGACGGTAAAGTAAGTAAATTCGCCTTCAAAGCCCGAGAATATTGCGAAACATAGAACCACGAACCCTGAAACGTACTTCAAATTGCGTATGGGAAGAAGTTCAAAGATTTAAAAAAGATGGCCCGAATGAAAATTTCATATGAATAGTTATTAAGTTCTTCATTACATATTTCTTCGTTTAAAAAAAAAAAAAAAAAAAAAAAAGTCTTGACAGATTCTGAAATTCAAGGTGGAATCTGAGTTTGGAAGCCTTGAACTGACCTGGCAGCATTCAAATGCGCTATCGGAATCGATTTGTGGCAGTTTTTCATTGATGAAATCGATTAGTTCATCAGGATTTTCATCAATATTTAAAACAAGAAAACGATCAAGTTTCTTCCATTCGTTCTCATTCAATGTTCGCGATGTCACTACTAATTTTAACCAACATGGCAATGCTTTTGTCAGCTGGAAAAATTTTAATTTCTATTTTTGAATTTACCAACGCATGACCTTTTCTAAGCTTTTTTATGATTTCCCATTTCTGCAAATGTTTTTCGATATTAAATAATTGATTTCGGAAGAAAAAAAAAAAAGAATGTCATAAATTTTTTGCTATAATGCAAGATGCGAACGCAATTAAAAAAATCACATCATAATAGCCTTCTATAACCTTTCTAATTATGCCATAAATTTGAAGTAAAAACGGAATCAAATTTCTTTTCCCTCTGAAAGACTCGTTTCATTTCTTAAATTTGAAATATTTATTTGATACATTTTAATGAAATTTCACTCATAAAACAGTACAAATATACTTTTCCCAATCAAATGTATGATATTATTGCTTTTCGGGGAAGTTCATGGAAGATTGGACAAAATTGGAGGATAAGTCAAGGTTAGTTTTTTCATCATTTTAAGTAACGTGAAATGGCTTTTGATATTCATTCTGCTTTGCGTATTATTCGAAAATCAAATTATCATAATGAGAATTTAGATGTATTCGTGATAGTTTCAAATCTTCAATTTCGCAAAACTCTTATGAAATTAGATTCCATAAATTTAATTTAAACCAAAAGATACCGCTGTTCTCTCTTATACGATGATAATTGGTGCAATGAAGCAAAAATCTATATACAAATAAATCACTAATGCCATTCCTCTATTTTTCGCAAATTTAAAAAAATTTGCAAAATAATTACGGAAAATAAAAAGATTGCAAAATTTAGTGATTTCCTTCCTTTTAAAAATCCTTTTCATTCCATATGAATTCCATTCTTCGGGATTCCATTTTCTCCTTTATTCTATTTCATTTCATTTTATTTTATTTGAATTTCACTTTAAATTCTATTTAATTTTCCATTTCTTCTGAACCCATCCTGTTCACAATTTCTATTCCACTTCATTCCAAATTATATAAAAATTTAATCCCCCTTTTTTTCCTAATTCTATTCCATTCTATTTATTCTGTCTTATCCAAATTTCATTTTAATTCGAAACTATAAATTAATTAAATAGAAGATGCAATGTCATTCTTCGTTGTTACAAAATGAATATGCTCGTTAGCAACAAATGTGCTTTACATCTGCTTAATTCGGGAAAATGAAAAGGGAAAGAAGGGGTTGTAAGGTTCATTAATTATTAAAAAAGACAGAATTTACAGAACTAATTAATTAATTACTATTAACTAATTGGACAGGCCCCAAAAGAGCAACAAATGTCACTTTTTGTTGCGCTGAAAGAGATAAAATGCTTGTAAAAGAATGCAACATTCATCAAGTTGTAAGCGATAAACATTACATTTCCAAGTATACAGTTATGAGCTCGATAATAGGAATCAATTTGCAATCATTCAGATTGATTTAAGAAATTCATACTTTCAAATTCTAAGTTTAATATTAATATCTGAATTCAACTTTTATCCTGAAATTTTCCATCAAATTTCATCTTTTTAGAGGTAAAAAATTGCAAAATTTATTCGTTCGTTGGAAATTTAGTAATTTAATTTAAATACATGCGTGAACTTTTTGCATAAGCATGAACTTTTTTCTTAATTTAAATGTTCAACTTACATAAAATTTACAAAGTATGCAAAAAAAATTGTTAGTTTTGAAATCAAAAATTCATTTTCTTTTTTTTTTTTTTTACACAAAAAATGACATTTCAAAGAATGAAACTTGTCATGAAATATGATGTCGAATTATGAATAAAACTTTTGGATATAGTTAGTATAGTACTAATTATAATTCATTATATTATCAAAACAAAATAATGGTATGTAATTTAATCATTCGATATAATTGAGAGAGCCGGAAAGGTCAAAGGTTGTAGTTCACTTTTTTCTTGTTCAAGTTTTTATAGAGATAATTGCAATTCATTTGATCAGAGTGTACTTGTTCTCATATTTACCTTCGCACAAACATCTCATTTGTATTATTTGCATCACATATGCTAAGCACCAAGTGTTTTTAAGTAATTTAGTTTGAGTAAAAAAATTTTCTCTTAATATATAATTTCGATTCAAGTCATTTCATTCCTTCTGTTCTTTAAATGTTTAATTTTGAAATGAAATGGAGAAATTCCTCGAAAGCATCCTTTCTTCAAAGTACAACGGAGAAGGTAAAAACAAAAAAAAAAGAAAAGGAGAAAATTTGGAGAAAAAATGGCTAACTGAAAGATTTGAACAGATAAGAGTGCATGGAAGATGGCAGGAAGGAATACTAACAGTCGTTTCAAAAACTTTTCCATTTTTGAAATAACTGATGACTGACACATCTTAGCAGTTCTGGGAAAACAAATCATTGTCATTTTTCGTATTTTTGTTTGCTGTATAATGATAATAACAATAATGGCATTGGTAGTGATAATAATAACAATGAAAACAACAATAGCAAAGATAATAATATTATTTTTAATGATAATAATAATAATAATAACAAAAATAATAGTGCGTAACTTTGAGTTTTTATATTCGCTAACGAATAAAACTTATCCCTAATCTTTTAACTTTAACTAAATTGAACTGTTAGTATTATTTTGATGGAAAGAAATAAAACAGTGAAATATTAGAAAAAATCCTTAAAATGAACATTTTTAATTATAAATGTCCAGGATATTTTTATAGAATTCCTATAAATTAAATTAAATTTCTTTCTTTTGTCATCTTGTGCCATTATTATGTATTTGAGGAGTAATATATCAAATTAAAGAACAACAGGATGCAAAAGAGACTGTCGTTTTTATATGAAAATTGAATTTTTAAATTTGAAAATTGAATTGTCCTTTTCTCTTCCAACACATTTTCTATGCATTATTGATCCCTTTTGAGGAACGATGGTAAAGTGTAAAGAAGAGTATCGTAAGAAAAGGTAACAGAAGAGTTGACGATAAGTGTCTTAAAAATGTCAAATGAGGGTTAAGGACAAGACAACCTGGCCCCTTCCATTTAATTGTCGTCCTTGACAAAGTCATTTTTTCTAAACGATAGGAAAGATGGAAACAAAAAAAAAGGCCTAAAATCGTCAAGCATTCTAGTTTGTTTATATCCTTGTGTAGATCAGTATCGAGAACTTTATTGTTTGAGGAATTTTAAAACTTGAAAACTTTGCTTGTTCAATAAAAATGAAATTAAATGTATAGTTTGCTGAATAAAAATTTATAAAGTGTGTGGTAATTTAATTTTGTTTTTTCTCTCTCTCTCTCTTCTTATTATTTCATATTCTGAAATGTTTATGTTTAGTTCGTTTTCAAAGATTTTGAAGTTATTTTTATTAACCTCAAATAATATTTTCCAATATTTTTTACCTGAATAATGAGTGGAATGATTTCTTTCTGAATTCCATCGATCAATATGAAGGATGATACTTTTGGTGTCGGTAGTGATTGAAGTGGCTTGATCAAGAAATGATGCAGGGCACTGCTCTAGAAATGTAATTTATAGACGAAAATAAATTTCCATGACATTTTTCCAATCATTTCATCTTTTAAATGGTTTATTTATCAGTATTATATGCCTTCATTATTCGTTTTATTCATTCCATTGTTCGAAGTTTAAAATTTCATTTTATTGAAATTAAAAAACTCAAATATCTCGCATTTTCAATTTTTCAAAAAGTTGGAAAGGAAGACAGGAAGAGAGAGAATTTCAAAATCAATCAATGACTAAATGATATTGGATCAAATTTTCTTTTATTTATGATTATATATATATATGTTTGTAAGTGAATGAAAATGCCAAGTTGGTTGGAAATTCAATTAGACCAAAGATATTTCATTCTGATTGAGTGCACATTATAATTAAATATCAATCAGCAATTGTTAAAAGATTTGAAATTCAATTCTAAATAGACTTTAGGAATAAGTCCTAATTAATTTTTAGTTAATGTTTGACTGCTCAATCAATGAGCAATTTTAGATTTATTTGCGAACCGTTCCTAAATGATTTCCGATAAATATCCATTTCAGTATTTGAATAATGGAGTAGTGTTGTTTTTCTCTCGAAAATCTCAATTATTTGATTAAACGATAGGAAAAAGTATAATAGTTTGTTTGTATTTTTTGTTGGTGCTTGAGGAATGCTTGGATAAACAATAAGCATGCATAATGAAGAAAAGGAGATAAGAATTTAATAAGCAAATAAGCAATTGATTAAAGTAATGGATCGATAAGCAAACATAAATGAATGAAAAGGAAGTAAACATACCTGATGTGCTAGAAATGTAATTGATGCAAGTTTAGGGATGACCAAATTCGGAAAACGATTGACAAGTTGCCAAGCAATATTACGTAAAACGGTTCCACTTTCCAAGGATTCCGGATCAATCTTGGTGCAGTAATGTATCGCTGCTAGTTGTGGTTCACTCTCCAGCTGCAATTAAAATTTCAAATTTCCTTTCATTATACTATCATCCACTAATAGCATATTTTACTAAATAATTAAGAAACATGCATATATTACCGGCAAATTAGACACAATTAGCCTTCTATTCGAGATTAATTATTAATAATCTAATAATACTTAACATGTCATTTCTTCTGAGATATCATGCACATTGAATATTTCAAAAAGAAGCCAGTAGTAATTGATCATTCATTATCCGTTTTTGTCATCATGAAATTAATTAACCAATTATTCATGCAGTCAACCATTAGCCAAGTTATTAATCACAAAGAATTTAATTAATGTAATGATGTCTCTCTCGCCCAGTTTGAAATACGTTATCGGGTGATCGATCTGATGACCAACAATGAAAAGTCATACAAAATTTACGACTTCATCAGGCACTTCAGACAGTCTGATAAATTATTAGGATGAAATTTTGTTTTATCGATAATATAGCATCGGGAGAAAATTTCTGATATTAGCCAAATGAACTATTTCTGGCGAGAAAGGTGAAAAAGTGAGAAATTGCAAAAAATATCCCTCGAATATTCCAAAAAAAGCAATAAACCTTGCTTTTATTTCAAAATGTCAAATTTCATCAAACTATTTAGAGGGGAAAAAGTAAAATATGGAATAGCGGGTGTGAACTTCTATTCAATTTCTCAAAATGATCATATAAGTTTTGTTTCTAACATTTTGATTTCCATTTCGAGAACGAATAGTTATTTTCTTTCTTATTTTTTCTCCTTCTCATTCTAATCCATTCTTCAAGCTTGATTAATTAGTGTTAATTAAGGAAAATTCTTTTTTTTTTTAATATTACAGATGATCGATCGAGAACATGAAATTTGTTTGAACGTATATTGAAAATCGAGTTTTTAAACTCAAAAATGAAGTAATGTTTTCATCTTTGCAATAAATAAAAAATTTTCATTCTATTTTAAAAATTATTTTACCTAATTTCTTTTCAATCTTCCAATTTTTTTTCCTTTTTTCAGTGTAAAAAATAGTATGACTTTTAAAATTTAATTAACTACATTAAAATTGACCAAACAATTCGAATTTCATCTAAAACTAAAATTTAGTTTTTATTTCGCTCATTTTTTTCGCTGAATTTAAATTGATAAAATCAATAGGAATTCTTTATATAAAACGGCGAGAAAGGACAACAAAGACGGAAAAAAGTTGGAAAAAGATATTTTCCTAATGGCCGGTTTATTTTATTTTATTTTTTCAAGGATAAGAAGAAAGCGGCGAAGGAGAAGATGTGGCTTTAGCTCTTAGAACTGGTTCTATCCTCATTTCAAACTCGCCAACGAATCAGTTCCTTTTATTTTATTTTATATTTTGCTTCCTTCCCGTCATATTCCGTTATTATATCTGTTGCTCATCTTTCATAAATGCTATGAAGAAACCGCAACGAATAAAAATATTGCGCTTTATGGAATGGACAATGCCGCCAAGCCGACAAGAAAATTTTGAATTTCATTAAAATGATTCAATTTGCAATAAAAATGAAGACATTGTTGTTGTTACAACATTCATATCATTGAGTGACAGTTTGAGCCTTTAAATTATCGATTATTTGAAACAATTCCATTCAATAATTGACTAATTGATTATTTCTCTCTAACAAACACGCTAAATTGCTGATATTTTTGATGACACAAATTTCCCAGTCAATTTCGCATGAAACTGTACGAAATTTAATATATCCATTGAATTAACTCAGCATGACGCTTCGAAGGTGGATTATTCGAAAGGTTGTAAAATGTTTTATGATCTTTCATGGCCATGTAACAGCGATAAGAAAGAAATGGCAAAAATTTTCGTCAATTTTGACATCTGACTATTCTAAAATCATCCACCTGTCGAATACTCTTGCTCAAGTAATATCAATCTTTTCTGATTCTTTTTTTTTTCTTTTTTCTTCTTTCAGACATTTTTGATTTCCAGACAACTTTCAAGTTCTCGATTAATCAGTTACTTTAAAAGAAACAATATATAGCAGGAAGAAAATCGAGAAGTATGCAGTCTTAGAATAGATATAATTTAAATGAAAGAACAAATGGGAGAAAGAATAATAAACAACAATTGAAATGAACAATTAACTTTATCAGTGTGATTTCATCAGATTAGCTAATTTGCAGAAAATTTCAACGAAGCACTGCCATTTGAGTGCTAAGTTTGATTGGATAATTATAGACAGAATCTTTTGCTATATCTTCCAAATTGTTCGCTATCTGTTCTATTCCACAGTTTTCAGTTTTTAATCAATATTTTTAAGATTTCAATTTTAACTAACCGATTTAGCAAAAACCGTTTTCCCGCTGTAAGGCGCTCCAACAATCAACAACGGTCGATTAGAATGTGCAAGCCAGTGTCGAAGATATTTTCGTGATTCATTTCTCTCCATCATCTTCGCCAACTTTTCTCTTTCACATCATCAGAGCCATTTTAAATTCGAAAACTTATTAAAGCGAAATGTAAATATATATCTGAAAACTTGAAAGTTTTGCAAATTGCTCAGTAAATCAAATTTAAAAACGTTTAGATAATTGGATTTCATCGCAATATGAAAAGCAATAAACGAATAAACAAATGGATGATTGAATAAAACAAAATAGTTGTACAATTGGCATGAAAATAGTTAAGAATGATGAAAATTTGAAAACATTTCACTTCTTCAAACCTCTCATTTCAATGTTGAGAAAAGAAGAAAGAAAAAATGAACTACAGACAATGGCCACTTTCATTAAGAGCCTCGGCCAGGCTCTTTTTCTTCTTTGAATCGTTCCTCTCCCCGAATATTGGGCCATATAAAGGCAAACGGAATGGAGACTAGAGCAAGCCAAGAACCGAAACGAGCCCAGCAATCTTCCTTAGCTTTTGCCCTTAGTGGCGCAGAGTGAAAATGACGACAGGCGGAGAGAAAGTTGGCAGGGAAAGGGCGGAACCCAGAGTCCTTCTTAATAACCAGACTGCCGCCTGCCTGCCCTCTATCATCGCAAAATAATATATTTTATATTATATAGATTACACTTAAACACATATCTTCGCTTTTCTTCGCTAATTATCCAATTAATTAACGAACTTGAACTGTGCATCGTTCAAGGATTCGAATTACAAAATACACATTCCAATTAACTCCCTTTAATCCTAGCAATTTATGTGAATATATATGTCCGGATGTGCGTGTGTGGGTGCGCGTGTGTGGGCGGGTGCGTGAGTATGCGTGGGTGTATCCATTTATATGCAATGCTATAACGACTAAAAAAGCATAAATTCGCACTTTGGAAATAAAAATGATACCGAAAAACGACGAAAACGTTATCACTGAGTGTGTCTTTGTATGTGCATGTGTGTGTATGTTTGTATGTATGTGTATTGTGTGTGTGTGTGTATGTGTGTGTGTGTGTATGTGTGTGTGTGTGTGTGTCCTTTATCACAACAACAAAATCACATTTTGATGACATTGATAGATTAGATGGTAATAGTTTTATTCAACCTCAATAGTTAATTGCTTCATTTCGACAAATACTCATTTTATCAAAAAGTAAGCAAATGTATGTGTGTGTACGTACCTGTCCGTCTGTCTACCTATCTGTCTGTTTGTTTGTCTGGCTGTTTGTGTGCACATTATAGTTTTAAATATAAATTGAAAGATATTTGTAATATGACTGAAGTGAAAGGATGAACACATCGGAATGCTAGATGTGCGTACTATCAGTCGTTATCAGAAGTGATAACAAAGAAAGCGATGGATTTGATATTAGTTGGGATAATATCTTTTTCCTCTCTTTTTTAATCAATTCACATCAAGAATTAATTAGCGTTGAAAGATTTAAGGGGTGAGTTTGTTTCTGTTGAAGAATGAATGGACGAACTGTACTTCTTTTTCCAATCTAAAATTAGAACTTTAGAAGAGAAGAAAGAGTTAAAAATGCAGTTTTAGCATAAATAATGAAATTGAAAGCTATTTTCATAGAAAGATATATCTCTATGAAGCAAAAAGAAGGCACTTTCTCGAAAATTCCAACGGTGAAAGCGTGAGCTTTTTCTGAAAACAATTGTAATTTGAGACATAAAACTCAGAAATCTTGAAAATTATTCGTTCAACTAACTACAAAATAAATAAGCTTATGTAATTCCGAATGTTACATGTCAGATTAATCAGGCCATTTTTATGAAATTAGTAAAATTTTTTACAATCGCAACTTAAAAAGACATATTTCGCATATAAGCATCTTTCCAAAGAAAAAAAAAAAGCAAAAAAAAGTCAAAGACGTCAAAATATCCGGAAATTAATAACAAATCATAAGCAAACATTACATTAATGAAAGTATCGGAATGTTCAAAATTTGCGAAATGTAATAATAATTAAGTTACGAAAAATTTGTCGAGAATTATTAGATTCTTTTTTTCTTTTAATTTTTTTAGTTCTCAATTCTTGACAGAAACACTTCTTTTAGGTTTCGGAAGGATTAAAATTGTCATAGCAACCACAGTGAGGTAAATATTACAAAATGTCATGAGACATTTGTCTGCCAGCTGTCGTGTCGTGTTAAGTACCTACCTGTCACGCATTATAGGTAACGGAGGAGACAAGTGAGTAGATTACTATTCAGGACACTGATTGCTTGGCTATTACTATACTGATGGCTTTTAATTTTGATCAAACAACTTATAAGATTTTTAAAGGAAAAAGAAAGAAAAAACAAATTTTTGTGGCTGAACAGATTTAATCTAACTAATTCAAACAGATCTGACTAAGGAATATTTCGGATATCACCATCTTTGTACATTATTTGCGCCATCTTCTATTTCTGATTTTTAAGAAATCTACAATGCATTTGATAATAACTAATTATCAATTACTATCAAATATGCAGAAAAAAAAGAATCTAAACCGATTATGATATTTTTTTTTTTTTTAAACCAATGTAAATTTTTTTTTCTCATAAATTAAAATCTTTTTTTTTTTGAAGTTCCCAATTCCTAGGTAAATTTAAAAAAACATATGAATTGATTAATTCATTAATTATAAGCTATTAATCCTAAGATTATTGAAGGAATGCAAAAATGAAAGATTTCGAATGCATTACTAAAATACTAACTAAAATTTAATATCATGACTGGAATATAAATGGATTTTTCTAATTATAAAATCTAAACTTAACACTCATTCCTCGAGAAAAACCCTAATGTAATATTAAATATTATCTCTGAAATTCTCATTCTTTCAGCATTTTCTATTAAATGGCAGAAATTATACGAAATTTTCAAGACTACTGAAGACTAATCTTTTTTGCGAAATTTCAGCAACTAACAACAAGTTGGCAGAAAGGAAAAAAAAACAAATCTTTATTATTGAAAAATTTGGCGATCAGAATACGAGGAAAGGCATGGGAGGAGAAAAATAAAATCTTCCAACGAATCATTATCATGCATTTCTTCTCTCTCGACTTCATGTCAAGAAACTTTCCTCTTTCCAATAAATCATCAGTCCCATAATTTGCATAATTTGAAATTTAAATATGTCGTGATGCCAGACCTACGGATTGGCACTGGTTTGGATGTCATCCAATGCAACTTGGCACCTTTTACATATTGTAATTCTAATAAAGAACAAATAACAGACACAGCTATTACAATCTATTTCCATCTTCGTTGATGATTAATTAAAGCATAGGCTTAGATAGGCACATTAAGAAAACTTTGTTCGTCGAAGTGAAGGAATATGAAGAAGATATGATGAGATGTTAGTGCAAGGCTTATGTGAAGGACGCGAAAAAGCAGCAATTAAGCTAATAACTTTGAATGAAAACTTTCAAACTTGAATGTTGCCAAGTGGAACGAAACATTCCGAAGTTGGAATTCATCATTCAATGGTGACTGAATGGGAAGGAAGGAATTATATCGGATGATAAATATTGATTGTATCTACATCACTGTGAAATATTCGCATCTAATCGAAGAGTAATTCGATTTCAATGCAATGCAAACCGTTAAAAGGCAATTTAAGAAGGAAATTGGCAAAATTTAAAGATAAAATATATGGAAATGTATGCAATTCAATTTGTTACTAAATAAAGATCGAAATATGAATGTTATTTAGAGGATGATGAAACGAATTGATACTGAGAGATCGCGAGAAACCATCCGAGAACACAAATTTCGATGATTACGAGATGAAAAGAATGATAGTAAATATTTAGAAAGGGTCGAGGTAGTATTTTAGCAATAGCTGGATGAATAATCGGAATTGAATATTTGATTTGTCTCTTGAAGTGTGAAGCGAATCTCATGAAATGGATTTTAGTTCCGATCAATTGTTTCTGTATTTCTTCTTGTTCTTTTTCCGGTAATCTTATCATTAAGCTAAACAGAAAAGTTCATGTACAATTCTGCACTATATTTATATTTATACATATATATTTGTTCCCAGCGATGGATGACAAATTTTTGTTGACACAGTGAAGAAGCAAGCAGCTAAACTAAAATTACCAACAAATGATGACATTTAATGGCACATTAAGCTGAAGCCAAGCTCAAATACTACTGTGATCTAACAATTCATCATCGAAATTAGCGTAAGCCTGAATTAAATGGCCAAGAATAGGCCAAGAATGATGAAAATGAAAAATAAGCAAACAAAGGGAACTGATTAGATTTGAATATAAAATAATGACTAATATATTGCCGTTATTGCTGAAAATTATGGCAATAAAATAATATTCATTCGAAAATGATAATGAAAAAGGAGGATAATGGTCAGGACTGTTACTTTTAATTTTCTTCTTCCCAATTATTCTTCATTAGTTATTGATTCCAATTATTTTAGTTACTTTGAGTATCAATTTTTTTTGCACGTCAACTTGTAAACTGCATTTCAAATTGAATCGTTTATTCCCATAAATATTTCCAGACCAAACAAATTATATTACTGGAAAAATTATTTCGAAGAAATTTTTATCAAATCTCACGGGATGCTTGAGAAGAACAAAATGAAATAAAAAAAAGTATCAAAAATGGATTTCACTTATACAATATATAAAAATACGACAAGAGAGGATAGGCATTTTTTATTATTTCGAAAAAATTTGTACAATTAGCTCTCTCCTTCATTCTCTTTCTTCTAGTTTAAATTCTCCTCTTTCTGGAAACTTCAAAGAAATTTCAAACTTTGACATAAGCATTGAAAATGGCATAAATTAAAGAAAAAGTCAAACTTCTACAAATAATTCTTTTTCAATTAATTTCAAAATAGTTTACTTTCACACAGTATACGAAATTTTTTTATCTTTTATTTATTTCTTTTAGCTTTCAGTTTGTCCTTCGCCTGAAGCATTTCAAATAAAAAGAAGAAGTTGTTCGATATTGCACAAACGAGAACAGACTTTTCCCGATTTATTTTAAGCGTAAATCATTCTACCGCATATTTCAGGAATCTTTTGAGCAAAAAAATAAGAAATGAGAGAAGAAGGTTGATTTTAGTAATGAACTGATCTTACAGTGATTTATTGCATACCGAAATAAAAGAAATTTATTAAAACCGAAAATTTGAGATGACAATTGTGAATTGCGGTACGAATCAAACTATGTTTATGTGGAAAAAAGAAGGAAAAAGATTGGATGATATAGATCGGAAGGAATTTTTGATTTAATCCTTAATTTGAAGATCGAAAATGGAAGGACTAGAATTGATATCTGATCTAAAAGGAGCTTAATTCATCCGAAAATGTGAATTTGTAAAAAGCAAAAGATAATCCGGCAAAGGTGAAAGAGAGGAATAATGGAACGAGATGAAAGATGATGAGGGGCAAGAGGTCATCGAATATCAAGGAAGGAATTGCGTATAAATCGAAATGAAAAGAATGGAGGAATATCGAGGAGTATTTTAACACTCCTGTGATGGTCAAGAGCTCTTCAGTCCATGGTCAAGTGGAGAAGAGAACTGAGGTCAGTTAAGGTTCACGAGACAACTTGTTAGCTTTGCCGATGTTCATCACTTTATTGAATATCCATTGTCAGTAGTCTAAGAACTGAGAGAAAATATCTGACTAGAGTGGCGAATTTAAAAGATTTCATTTAGGTTTTAGCAAGGAATGTTAAAAAGTATCAATGAATCGAACTGTCTCCTCAAGTCTGCCAGAATGGCTAATCTAATAAAAGCAAATGTCATCCTCAAATGATTTATTTGTGAACGACGGCGAGGACTGCTGCGAGGAAATAGTTTTAATTTGTGACTGTTGCATAAATAAGTAGTAAAGTAGCACTGAGACAGAGCATCTGACCAGGAAATTGAATAATATCTCTTTTTTTGACCAAGTTTTCATCTTTTTTTCCTCATTACCTCCTAGGTGCGAAGGTGCGAACTCTTTCTTGTACTTTCTCTAATGAAACGAAAAAATTGAAATAATCGGAAATGGATGATTGAATGAATGAATAGATAGATATATGGAATTTGAACAAAAAATTATCGCTCCATTCAACTAACAATTGAAATGTAAGATTAAATGCTTATGTTAGAATATAATCACCAGGAAAAATATTTTCAATTTCCAATTTTATAAATTTATGAAAGAAAATTAATTGTAGCAATGTTCGAATATATAAAAAAAATTAATTAATGAGTAGCCATTTCAAAATCATTCAAGTTTGGAAATTCAAAAGCTTATTTCTGCCAAGGCCGTCTTCATTTTAATTTACTTCTTCCTGAAAAGTTGCATCTAAATCTGTCGATGTGGCGGATTTTTTAATTTAATTCATCTAATCAATTTTTTTAATATCATTTTCAACAAATTTGCCTTAAACTAAGTTAATTCGACTGGAATGGAAAAATCCTTCGAGAATATTAAGGAAAGAAAAAAAAAAGTGAACATTGTAGCCTGAAGAAAACCTATGCGACAAATGAACTTTGTAAGACTGAAATACAAAATTGTCACCAAATATTGGCTAAACTGATGTTGATGATGAGAAGAAGAGATAGAGAAGGAAATTTGATAAAGTGGAAAATTGAGAAAATACTTGTAAATGGAGAATGGAAGAGAAGGAGGAAGAAACTGTTTGACAAATATGTTGTGAATTATGAGAATACAAACAAAATGATATCCGAGGGAAAAGTTTCAATTGTTGAGAATAATAATCATCTTCGCATTTATTGATTCATTCGTGCCAAATAGAAAGCAAAATACAGTGAACTCTTATAAATAGATCGAATGAATAATTCAACTTCAACTTGTACTTTTCAGGCAATGATTGCAGAATTATTGACAAATAATTGAAAAACGATCGATCATTTGTTTCGAGCATTACATTTAATTCGAGAATATGAGGATTTCTCGGGATTCAGCTATTCTGAGGATGACGAATCTGACACTTTACATGTATCACATCAAACGATAGAGAAAGAATCGATCTGAATGTTGAAAGGGAAAGTGGTGATGTTGCTGAACTGAGAGATGAGATAATGAAAGTGAATTATGAATTGTCCCACGACAGCTTTATTCCCAACAGTGTTCAATCTCGAAACAGTAAAGCTGAGTAAATATTGCAGAAGTTTAAAATCAATCGGCAAAACGGGTGTTCTTTCTGTGTAAACAATAAAAAACTGACCGAACGAAATCTACAGTAAGAGGAAAAGTTAATCTGCTGACTTAGTGAACTCTGCCAAAATACAAATCGGAATTTCATTTTTCAATTCATTCTGATAATGATAGGTGATCATTTTGAGTAACATTAAAAAAGTAATAATGGATTATTTCGAATCAAACAAAGTGCCGGAATTGTTTTCGGAATCTCTAATTGCTATACAATACATTCAACAATAGCGAATGATTTAGAGATCGAATTCAGTACAAATAAATTTATTCGACTGAGAATTGTCACTTTTTTCTTTCAGTTAGACACAAAAAAGACACAATTTTTTCAATCATTTCATTCCATCCTTCCTTTTTTAACAGCTGTTGACATAAACTTTGTCTGGTGACAATATAAAATACATTGTTTGCATACAATGATGAATAACGCAAATGTTATGAATATTCATGCTTTTTTGAGAATCCTTTCTGAAATTTCAATCTGAATTTTTAGAACAAAAAAAATTGAAATATCAGAGAAAGGAAAATAAAAAAGGATGTGAAATTTCTATTCGATTAAATAAATTTATATGGGAGATTGTTTATATATACAAATATATGCATGTAAAAGTTATGTGTTAAAAAAATAAGGAAGGGACTGCAATCTTCATATGTCACTTCGTATTTACCTAATGTCAATAAATATCGAAAAGATGTTCAAGTAGGGAGAAACCGGTTTCGGCCTTATTCAAATAGGTTTTGTTCTCCTAAACGGATCAATTATTTCAATCATACCAAACTACGAAATTGATATTAATGATAATAAAAAAAAAAAAATGAAATGAATGAAATTTATAATTTCGTTTTATCCAAATTCAGTGAAATAATATGGCACATTTTACTGGAAAAAAAAAGAAAGAAAAAATTTTGAATTATATTCTGAGAACAAATTGCGGGAACATTTAAATTTTCGGATAAAATTAAGATTTTCATGTTTTTTCATCCTTCTTAACTTTTTATGAAATATAACGAAGATTATCGCAAGATAATATGCTTATTATCAGTACTTGCCAATCGTATATAGCAATCGTTTCAAGTAACTTTTAAGATTTATCAAGAATATATCAGTCATGTCATTCACATTTTTCCTCTTCTAACAAAAATCCATGCATATGTCATATATAAAATGAAATATTGAAAGGCAAAGTTTTTAAAAACAAAACGATTTCCAATCAACTAGTCGTAATCTAATATATCAATTATGTAGTTCCAACATCAATTCGTTGCATTATACCCATCATTTTAGATCATCTTACTCTCAGTAGCATTAAATGATTATTTCATTGCATAAAATATCATTAATTAAAGAAATAAGAAAATTTCCTTAAATGTAGCGGAAATTATTGTGAAAATAAAAGAAAAAAAGAGAAATAGTATGGTCAGTTTTTTTGAAACTGAAAGAGAAGAAAAGCTGAAATTACCTTTTTTGATGAAGAATGTGGCATCGAGGAGCAATGAATCGGGGTAGAAATAGAAAGCATGAATCATAACAATTCTTCCGATTTTCACGACTATGAAATCAGAAAAATAAACGAAAAGAAGGAGCTGAGAGCATAAGCTGCGACGATGCGTTGCTAATTCAGCTTTTCTTGGCCAATCCGAGAATTGACACCATTATTGTCAACCATGGAGACGAGCTGGGATAATGTGACCAGAATGCCGGCAGTGTCCATTTAAATAGACGACGAAGATAAAAGATAAACTTTCATACTAAAGATCGAATCCACAACCCTGGCAATGAACAAATAAATGAAATTTGAATTGAATAAGAAATAGCCACTGAAATAAGTAATCAAGCAGATATATTATAAGGAATTTAGAAATTTTAAAAGAAAATTCTTTCTGATGAATGCAAGAAGAAGGATTGTTGTGGTAAAAGATAATTAAATAAATGATCAGTTGAACTTTAAAGGAATCATTTAAATGAATAAATCAGCGAAAAGATAAGAAAATTAGCAAAAAGAGTTAAGTTAATCATTTAATGAGAAAGTATTGCAGGGACATTCTGATCATCAAAAAAATTCCTGTTGATTATTCGATCTAGTGAAATTTGAAAATAAAATCTCCGAGTGTTTAAAATGTAATGACATAAATGCATGGATAATATATGCAAAGTAGAAATTATGGAAATTTTACATAAATATCAACAAATGAGTCATCAATGAATCGATAAATGTGAGCAAAGTATATTATGCAGTTTATGTAAGAAGTGATTTGCGTCACTTTCCGAATGATCATTTGCGGTGAATTCGTAAAGTTTTTCATCAATGTGGAAGTAAGTTAAAAAGAAAAGATCAGACTGTTTAGCATATTTGAACTAATTCTTTCTTTCTTTTTCGCTGGTAATTCGATTTTGTTTTCTCAATTTCGATGGGTGAATAAACTTCAAAAATGAAAATTCCCCACTTTTAATGCTTTATATTAAGTAAATTTCTCGTTCAAATTTAATTGCAAAGCACAAAAAAATAAAAGGAAAAATAAAATTTCGGGAAAACTAGATCAATTCATGTCATTGAACTTAAAAAATTAAAATTAAAAGGAATAAAAGAATTTGCATCAAAGTTTTCCTTCCCAAAGATTGTGACGCATATAATTTTGTATAAATTTATAATGGTAATAACAATGATAACGGAAACAGTTACGATTAATAACTGATGATAATATCTATACAATAGAAAATAAAATATTGAAAAATCGGGTCGAACATGTCATTGAACCATTAAAATTGATAAATTTTAATCATTCTAGCAATTTTAAAAATTAAAGCTTTTTTTGAATGTCTGAAAAATGAATTTAAAATGCTTTTTTTGAATTCCATATAATTATTAGCAATTGACAATTTCTTTTTCTTGATTTTCTTCTTTCGATCTACTAATTAAATTTTCGTTGTTTCATTTAGTCAAAAATGTTGCGTCAAACTTATGCATCATTTTTGAAATTAAATATTATAATGAGAATGAGTTGTAAATCAGGTAGTAAATTACAAAAAATTTGATTGGTAGATGAGTTGAGATTTTCTTGCGCTTGAATTTCAAGAATCATTCATTTCAAGAATAGAATCATATGGGATATTGAACAGAGCATTTTCGCTATAATGGATGTAATATCATTGAAATTATTTAAAAAAATAGATTGCTTCCAACAATAATAATCACAATTTGTATTTAATCGTTGATTAAAATTTATAAAATTGGAAACCAGATTTTTTTGTATAAAAAAGGAATACAATTTGCAACGAATCATACAGTAATTAATTTAAAAAAAAATGAAATCAAAAAAAATTTCCAGTCTGTCAGACAATCAAATTTCGTTAATAAAAAGTTGCATGAAAAGTTGACTGATCAAGTTTTATTTTATGGATGAGATTTACGATGTGCAGCCTTTTTTTGTTGCTAACTTCATAAATCTATCCAAAAATGCTTGACATTTTCCGCCTTTCAGATGATTTTTTCCTTCTTTATCCATTTTTCATCTCTTCACTTTCTTTTATTTCAATCTTTAGCATTCTATGGCACAAACTTTTTTTTTTTTTCTAAGGAATACACATTTCTCAAATGTTTTCAATCCTCTAAAAACCAATTAACATGATAGGAAAAGATTCAAGCAAATGATAAGTCTATTTTGAGATAAATTATGAAAAATTGCCATAATACTATTCTGAAATTGCATTTCAATATTTGTGTCTTTGGAAAATTCGGAAATAAACGAAATTTGTTCTTCAATATTAAAACAAAAAAGAGTTTTCGTGAAAAAATATGAAGTAATTTGAAATTATGGGGCCTGTGAGGCGTTTATTAGATGTCTTCAACATGAAATAATTTATTTAGAATTCTCCAAGTTCCAGAAATTTGAATTGAGGAAATTTGAACAACTTAAAGTATGTACTTCAATTTCATCTCTGATAGAAACTTGGACAAAGAAAAGTCAAGAATTATCCTAAATGAAAATACCTTTTTGGTAATTAAAAGAACATAAAAATTGTGCTTTATTGCACAAAATCTATTCATTTAAAATCTATTTTAAAAGAATTTGATGCAAACAGAGAGAAAATTGATTGATGGTCGAATTCAGCTCTTTTTATCCAAGCAGAATCTCTAATCGAAGTTTCTCTTCTTTTTTTAACCATCTCTTACTAATTATGGCCTTTGGAATTTCGATATTTTTAGGGAAAAATGAAAGTTTTGTTTTTGACCGTGAAGGAGAAATTAATGAAGAGAAGTTCATGTGATTAATCAGAGTTGATAGTGATGATAAATGGCATTACAGAGATAATTAAGGATTGCATCGATTTGATCGGAAGTTCATCGAATTTATAAAAGAAATTCCAGAAACAACAAATTATAGGTTTTTCGTAAAATTGCGTTGACACTTTCAGGATGAAGAATACATCTGCGAGCTGATGACTTGCGAGTCGTAATAAATGAGAAAGTGTCGTCTTTCTGTCCGTTCATATTTTTCATAACTGGAATTATCGCAGCGATATCTTTCAAATTAAGCTGATTATCTTCTCTACTCTCCTGCAAAAGTTATGTGTTAATTGCAGGCAAGACTATACCAGTTCTTGCTTATTCTGAATTTATTCTTATACTTCTTCCATTGTCTTCATCTTTTTGATAATATCTACGCAAAAATCAGCGTAACTTTTTCACTTTTCTCGCAAATTTTGAAGGAACAAACTCTGCGAATATAGAAAAATTATTCTAATATGAAGATTATTAACGCATCATAAGTTCTAATTAACCCGTAGTTATTTGATAGAATAATATTTGTAATGATGAAGGATTGCAAGTGTGCAAGCAATTCTGGCAAGCAACGCGCTTTAATTTGCATGATAATGGATTCGCTTATTCAAAGAAAATATGATAAATTAGGCGATAAAAGATGAAGAAGTGCATTTGTCCTTAATATTGTTAAATTTAGTGTGAATCAAATGTGCAGATGTCAAATGCTGTGATAGTACCATGCAGGGGTTATACGGCTTTATCACTAAAACATTCAGAGGAATGCGTGAATGTCTTCCGGAAACAATCAAAACAGGAAGATGTTGATCGGAGAAAGATATCAGTGACATTGTCATCATTACTGATATTAGCAAGTGAATGCTAATATTATTCATTCATATGTAAAATGCCATGCAAAGGATATAAATTAGGTGGTGAAATGTGACAAGTATTTGAAACTTTCCAGATGAATATGGAAATTGCATAGTTTGTCCTTCTGGCACAGTGGAATTAACAAAACCGAATAATAATTATATTATTTCGCTTCACATATGTAGGAAGAATAATCTGATCTTTCTGCACTGCTTGACAACTAATGAACCAACGTGCGGTTCAAATTCCGATGACTGAAAAATTTGATTGGTAATGAAAATTCATCATAAGTATTCTAATCATTCAATATTCAAAACTACATTTGTCATCTCAATATTATCCTAAAAATCCAACAAAATAAGTCAAAGAGGAAAATACAACGACTGCAATTCAAACGTAATAAATTTATTCAAATCGAATGCTCTACTGACACAAATTCAACTTTCGCTCAAACACTCTATATGAAATATTGAAATGATAAAATGATGTGAAATGTTATTCATCCATTATTTAATATTATGATAAATGATAGAGATAATTTATTCACTACAAAAAAACAGAAACAAACATCATGAACATTATAAAAAAATGTGAAAAATTTGAAACAAATACTTGACGAAGGATCACCATCGATTACGATTCATTTCTGAATTACAAGAATGCATGCATACGTATAACAAATTATTTTCTGAAAATACCGCTTAAAAATTCTTTAGTATAATGAAAATTAGTTAAAAGAATCTTTACGTAAAAAGATGAATCACGTCGTTTCTTCTGTGATTAATATAAATGAAACTCCGAACAAAACATCAAATTCCCATGTGTTACAATCTGTTTCACTTTC
The DNA here is from genome assembly GCA_000499405.2 of Onchocerca volvulus. Classification (NCBI taxonomy): domain Eukaryota; kingdom Metazoa; phylum Nematoda; class Chromadorea; order Rhabditida; family Onchocercidae; genus Onchocerca; species Onchocerca volvulus. The sequence continues at coordinate 16,241,192 of HG738139.1, forward strand.
TTATCATAGAATATAATCTTGGCCACAATATCATATTGTCTTTCTTTTTTTAATCTTAAATTTTAATGTTACGGCACAGAATTTTTGGGAAAAAAATGACACATTTTCAGTTTACAAAATAATCAAAGTAATTTGATGGTAGTACCCTTCTGGAAAGGCTTCTAACGTAAGATGACGCATGAAATGAAAAGTTCAGTCGGTCCAAATAATTCTGATGAAAAATTAATGACCACTTGCTTGGCTAAATAGCAAATCTGACTATTAGGATGCTGTAATCTCTTGAAAGAAACTAATTCAATTGATATGATAATTTCAAGATTAGACAATATTTGTAGTGTTGAATTTCTATGGCATAAGTACTATAGGTTATTACTGACAAGAATAAGTTGTCGAAAAAAAAGAAACAAAAGTACTTCGAAAGAATTTTTACATTCTGTTTTTTGTCACTTCAAACAACGACTATAATATTAATTGACAGATCCATCAATATATGCAATCTTTCTACAAATAATAGAAATAAAGTTTTACGACCAACGCTTTTCAAAATGTAAAGATGGAAAATGGCCATTTTGATGGATATGACCAGCGATATTTCTATTATTATTTTTTGCTAAGTTATTTCAAATTTTTATCCGAAGTTTGAAATAAACAAATTAATGTTTGAATGAATTATTCCAATGAGTTACCAGTGATTATTTATCATAAAAGAAAGCTCTGTAAGTGTCAGCCAACGAGAAAGCATTATACTTCTGATGCATATTTGATATCTTTTTTTTTTTTTTTTTTATTCCTAATTTCAATTCATCCCAATAAATTACATTTTCAGTACGCCTGTTTTGCTTGATCTCGTTGTAACATGCTACATGACACATCGTTTCAACAAATTTTGACACCTTATTGCATGTTTAGATGAATGCTAGAGAAGGTAATTTAAAAGAATGAATATGATAAAGTCATGAAAATTAATTTGGTAAATAATTCATTGATAATTAAATGGATGATGACTAATTTAACAATGTTTATTCAAAGAACCGCGCTAATCGGATTTGTTCTTCATTCTTGCTAATACTTTATTTCCTGTCTTTTGAAGATACAACTGATATGATAAGAAAGTCAACAAATACATCAGTTGCAGTCATCAGAGTTGAATCATGTCATTTTAATATCTCGGGTATAATAGATTGTAATATGATAATAGCTGACTTGTGATAGTTTTTGCTTAATTTGCCAACAAGTTAATTAAGTTTTTCATTACTTAAAAATGATATTCTTTTATTAAATAAGCATTGACATTAATTAAAAAAGATATGCTTGAATATTTTAACCAAAAAATTTTATATATAAACAATCATTCCATCAGCTATTTGCTTAATTAATTGTATTAGTTGTATAATACATTATTTGACAAAATTTTCTTTGTCGGATTGATTCTCGAAGATGTACTAAATGATTTTCTTAGTTCAATTGGTGATATATTGGTTGAAGAAATATGTGATAAATCAAATCGGAACAAACTGATAATGTCATTTCTAATCAATAAATGGTATGAATAATAGGAACATTAATTCTTTTGGACTCTCTTAGCATTTCATTTCACATTTGCTGCAACTTTTTGTTTCTCGCAGTGAATGAAATCAGCAAATGTCTTTTTTTTTTTTTTAATTTCATGAAACTGCCATTACTTACTATTTCCATCTTCCATCCAATCCTTCCGTATTTTCAGGAATGCAATTTAGAAACTTCCCAGGAATATCTTCTTGTCCACAACTTATTTACTTAAATTTAAACTTATTGCATAGCATCCTGACTCTATTGCATCATTTCGTTGTATTCTACTGAGTTAGTTTTAAATCAGAAAGAAAATAAAATAAAGATTTTGTTTGTTTGTTTGCTTGTTTGTATAAATATTGATTAGAGATTTTGACTGACAAGAATCTTATGCCACCTGAAATACAATTCCCTCGGTTACGAGCAAATAACACGCAAGTAATTTTGAAAATAACCGAATCTAAGATTACTTCAAATCTCAAATTCCACAAAAACATAACTTTTTTGAACTTTTTTCGGCAAATATCAGAAGAATTGAAGCAAATTTGATAGATGTAAAGTCTCATGTATTGATTGTTCCCGAGATCATGCATTATGCATTACGCAGTTGCATACTGCAGTATCTGTTAATACGATACACGAAAGTATCAGAGAGAAGCTGACTCAAATATTAACTCAAATTTTGCAATTTGTAAGATCATCGCGGCCTTTTCCGGAAAGCAAGTCAATGTAAGTTGCATTGCATTGCACACTGTTGGTGGTACTTTTTCGATACACAAAAGAAAAGATGGAAATTTAAATTGAATTCTCAAACAATAATAATTAGCATAGCGTCAATATTTGATTAAGGAGTAGCAAGCTTAATTAATGATTACAATCGCTAAATAATGTAAATATATTGTTGCTGCTACTATCACTGCAATTGACATGCAAATAGCAGCAAACAAGCCAGCAACTTTACTGCAAACAAAACAATTACTTCTTCAGTTAATTCCCGACAACATTTACAATTTATCCCAAAAAGTGACTTTTATTTATAATATTTTTGGTTCCTAACAATGGATAGCCATCGTTGCAGAGACTGATAATGTTAGAACTTTTATCTGATAATCATAATGGAAAGAATGCATAATCTTAATTTCATATTTATTAAATCAAATTTTTTATATATCAATCGATATTTATAGTGGCATCAAAAATATTTTTAACAAATATTATTCATTGTTTAAATCTGACAGAATAGCATAAAAATTGTGGGGAATAAATTTATTTGAAAAAAGAAAATTTGTTTGAAATTTACATGTTAAAGTCATGTTTTGTACATGATATGTACCAGATTGATAGATATTTAATAAATATGGAATTTTGATTATTAGTTGATAAAATTCTATTCACTTCATTGTAAATTTCTAGTCAGGCGACATGATTTCATTATTCTATTCTAAAGTTTTCTCACTAAAAGTCTTTTTATCATCAAAACTAATTTTTAAGCAAGTATTATCAATTATGATTAATTAGATGCTACTAATTAATGAATGAATCAGTGCTATTGTTGTTGCTATTAACATTGAAAATATTTGACAACAAACATTTCCATTTGTTGTCACATTCTTATGCATTCTCTTCATTCCATTATTTAATTTCAAATCAATCTCATCTCATTACCCTGTTATCTTATTGTGTCTCATCAAGAACAAATCGAATATTGAAGACTTAGAATTAGTTAATTCAATCAAGCTCATGAAGAAGAGCTCGATTGAAATAGCTAATTAAGGAGGCCACACATTTCTGAATTTTTAAGCAAATCTAGGAGGATATTAGGAGTATTTTACTGGGAAAGGAAATCGAAAATGAATGTTATATATGTACTATATTTTGATAATCGATATCATAAGCTTTTTTCATACACTCATATCACACATACTGGAGATGAATCACCGCTACAAAAGATGGGATTACTGAAAAATGACATTAATCGCCGGTTTCAATGTACGAAAGATTTTGTGGCGCTTTTTTCCATCAAAAAAATTCTCTAATTTATGACGAAATTTTCAATAATTTCTGAAATCAATTTTTCCTCGTACTACTATTCTGGGATTTAATTAAATAATGGCCATGCTGCACAAATTGTCCTTTCAGGTGAAACATATCTATTCATCACTTCCATAAATATTTACAAAAGTCAAGCTTGCTATGACAGAGATGAGTCAGTTGTTAGTATTGAAAATCAATGAAAAAGTGCTAATCGAAGAAAATAAGACTCGTTTGAAATGAGCAATAAATGATTCCATTGATTTATGAATTTTTCTCACAAATATCTTCCATTTTCATCATTTTTAACAATTTAATATTCTCAGTCAACACTGAAACGATGAATTCTGAAACCTCGCAGATTCTGTTCAAATTTTAGGAGCAAAATTATGTTTTGCTGCAAAAGCTTAATAATTTTAATTTTCAACTTCATTTTCTCATAATCGTTATTATTACCTGTGACATGCAGTGTGTAAACATTTATTATCATTCTTTTAAGCTAATTTTATTACTAACAGTTATGGAATGTAACCATCATCATTGTGAATCACCATGCCCGTTGATGGATTCAGAAAATCATTTCACACAACTTCCCACATTTCTCTTTTTATGCTTTTAATCATTTATTTTCCAGATTTCTGTTCCTATCAATTTCCATTTCCATTCGATTTTATTCATTTCAGGAATGCAAGAGAAGGATGCATGGATAGTATTATGACGAATGGGATCAAAGATACAAAAGTCCGAAACGATCTTCTCATCTGATGTATGATTTCATTTCATATTTCCAAATTTATCCACACATTTTCAATTATTCGAAATGTGGCAACGAAAATTGTCGCTCAAAATGTTTTTTGGTTTGTATCGAAAATGAATAAATACGCCTTACTTGATTTTGTTTGATAATTCGATAATGATTGAGACATATTGATTTCGGAAATTCCATGTAATTCCTTAAAACCAAAACTAATTAAAATCAAATTATTTTGAAATAGTTGAACAAATTTCAATGTATCACAATGATTCAATTGTGGCTTTTCATCGCTCATCGCTTGTTAAGTACAATGCAAACATACAGTCATGTGGTGATGATGATTTGAAGCGATAAACAATACGTAATATATTTCTTAGATCTATTGAAAATTACTTAATGCCTTCTCAATCATCTATTTCTACTATCTGTTTCATCATTCGTCAATTTTTAATTGTTTGAAACCTGAGATCGTTAAATTTTAATAAATTGATTATTCTTTTTCTGGAAACTTTTATTTGATTTAAGATATTATATTAGAAACGGAAAAGATTTTTGTAATATTTCAAAGTTTTACCGTTGAAATATTGAAACATGTTTTGTCAAACAATTTGTTAACTTTTAACGCGTCTTGATTACTTTAATGTGAACTTATTTTGTCCGTTACTCGTACTTTCCCTTCAGAGGTGACTAAGATTCGGTTAAATAACTTCCCGCGGGTATGTATAATTTCCCAAATGCTGTTTATTTAACGCTTATTTACTGTTCGAATTTTCTCTTGCAAAGAATAATACCCAAAGATGTTGCTGCAGCAATTGAAACACAATCCTTACTTATTAACCGATACGTCAAGACCGTGAAGGATTAATGAATGAGGAGAAATCAGTTGGATTGATCTAAGACATCACAAATCCGGAAATAGCATGAAGAACTCCAAATCTCACCACTTTTTTCTGTTTTTCTGTTCTTTTCTTCCATGAATGCTTATTTATCGAGTACTGTATTGACATGTAAATGACAAAAAAAGTTTCTAGTATGAAACTTAAGTTTTTTGTTCATTTTGCTTCTAAAATTGAATTGGTGTCAATACATATAATGCCAAAAAAAAAGATAAATATTGATAAACATGAAATTGAATCGATAAATCAATACATTTGTCTTAAATATTATCTATTTGTGACGAGATATCGCTTCGTTTTTTTATTTGACACTTCAAATTGTTGATGGCAGTGGCTTTTTGGGATTAGAATTGAAATTGAATCAAAATTGAAATATATCACACGTAGGGGATTATATAGAATTAGTACGTAGGATACTATCAGCGTTATAGTAGAAAAAAGAAAGTATTGATCATTTCGGACAATATATTTCTCTAATTTTTAATTGAAATATTTGAAATGAAGTAATCAAAATATTCATAGTAAGATGGATAATAAATCAATAATGCTACAGCATGACATGAATGACTAGCCAGTGCAAATGATACATTTATAGATTTTCAATGATGAAGAGTAGATTTGTAATTTTTATTTCCATTAAATTTTGAAAAATTTAAAACCAATGTCTTCTTTTATAATTTCTTATTAATTATGCATTGATTTCAATTCTAAGATTGCTATCGAAGAAATCACTGAAGATTTTTCAGACATTTTGTTCCGTTTTTTCATTTCCTGTTTCATTTCATTCTTCAATAATATATCAAATGAAATTGTTAAAGTTACCGCATTTTGCAGATACTTGAAAAGCAATTCGGCTATACAAGAGAAGAAACGAAAGTTTACGAAGAAATGAATTTGCAGGTGGAACAGTTACCTCGAACGAAAATCAAACAGTATGGGCAAGATTATTTATCGTTACCAGTTCGCCAAGAAAGTTATGTGTATGTTAGATGATTATCATTGATAATTTCCAACTGATTGAATTAAATTTTCCAAATTCAAATTTTTTAATCAATAAACTTATATTGATATCATAAATCTAGGAGCAATTAATAAATTAATAAATAATTTTCAGCGAAATGATAGCACAATAGTCAAGACATCATTTAGTATCATTTAAATTAGCTGATTCAGAGCAAAATTCAGTTTTAACTTCAGTTTCATCAAGCTTAATTGCAAGATGAGAAGAAATGGAATGGTGATTAGTGAAAGCATTATCACAAAGATTAAGCTAAATTTTCAACTAGAATAACGTATTTCCAATTAATTCACTGGTGCTTAATTATAGTTGCAGCAATGTAAGTTAACTGACAATCTCATAGTAATATTTAGTTTTCAGTCATCGATTAGAAATCAGTGAACATGGAGTTTATCAATCATCTTTTGGATATTGCGGTCGAAATAGGCCATTCCTAAAAAGTGCGATATCTTTCAATAAACAACAAAAATATCATCAGAAACAACAACAGCAGCAGCAACAGTCGTACAACAATTCTTACAGTAATCGCTCATCAAAGAAACGAATCTTTTATATAAATGCAAATTTTGAAGTTTTTACTTACTTTTACTCTGCATAATTTAACGAATAAATCACACGACATCTTGCAAACGAATAATTCATACGATATCTTGCATTTTGTCTTATTTTTTACTTCATTACTCTAATCTTCTATTAGTGTTTCAAATGAAACTGTTAACAATGAAGCGTTTCAGAAACAATTAAAGGTTGACCGAAATTCAAATTATTATTGGTAGGAAAATTATGTGTAAAAATATGAGAAAAAATGATATTAAAAATGGAACTATTTAAAAGTACTGAAAGGCTTAATTATATCTAAAATTAAGTATCACATTTTCACGATCATTAATGATAACAATAGGAAAGAATTAAACAAAAACTAAAAAAATTGTCATTAGAAATGATTGTTGATATGCTTATCATAACTTTCCAGTTTCAGCCCACCAGTTAGAGATGCCCCAACCGAAGGACTCCTCACTTCATAGTTTTGTTGGCATTTACAAAAGTTCCAATAATGCAGCGGAATTCGTGAACAATTTTGAGCAATATCTTATCTTTTGCTTACCGTCGTGTTAGTGAATCACTTTGCTTTCGCATTAATATAATTAATTTTTTTAACTATGATTATTTCTATTCCATTTTAAAATGCTTATCTTCGATCAATTCAATTTAATGATAATCTACCAGTAGTTTAGTTCACTAATTATAATGAAAAGACGGTTGTACACAATGGAAACAGTAGAATTATGCCGGAATAATTATATGATATTTTCATAACAATGAAACTATACTCTGATATTTAAATTGGCGATATTATAGGAATAAAATTTGACTTTGTTTGAAAATTTTGTTGAGACTGACAATGTGGAAACAGTGTTAGAATTTCGCATTGAAATCTATTCGATAAAATTTCAGATGTTTGGATTGGATTGATGTTTCTCTTAATCTTATGGGGCCTTGTACATATAATAGTTGGTTAGTGTTACAAAATTATTGCAAATTTTTATAATAAAATTTAACGACTGAATAAGACAAAAAAAAAAAAAAAAAAAAAAAAAAAAAAAATGAGTAATATGACTTGTTAATTATTGAAAGGAAAGCTTAAATTTCTGTTTTGGTTATTAAAAATTAAATTTTAATTGTTACATTTATTTTCTATTGTTATTTTAGGTACTATCAATTTACCGTTTTGTCCATCACGTCCAATGATCCCAATATTTTTAATCATCATGGGTTGTTTGTACATTCTCTGGGGTTTGTTACGAATATATGCCTTCTGGCCACGTTCACGTGTTGATACGTTAAGCGTTGATTTGACTTGCAAAGCGCTCGAGGGAATAATAATCATAGCCATGCTTGTTTCGCTTTTCCTCGGTAAATTATAAGAATGTTGTAAGCTAACAGATGTTTTCTTTTTATTGATGGTAATTAATGAGACAGATTAATGTAAGACAAAAAGTTAGCTAAGAGAAGGAAATATTTTGATTAGTCAAATTTCAATGAAAAATGTTGGGATTTGTTACAAAAAGTCTTAATTTATCCCATAATATTTTTCAAATTTTTAAAATTTGAAAATGAAACAATAACATTTTATTATGCCCGAATCTCAATACATATCTGAAATTTATGATAAGCCAGTTTTCATACTTGTAACAACCGAAAATTTTTCCGACTTTCAAATTATAAGCTAATTTTTTACTTAAATTTGAAATTAAGTTGTCATTCTTCAGGTTGCATTTGGATATACGGCCCAGAACAAAACATGCATTTCGAGCGCGTTTACTTTCAATCTCATTACTGCAACCGTTTCGCTTACTGGACAGCATTTATCAGCGCTACTTTGCATTCGATGATAATTCTGCTAGCATTATTATTTCTCTTTTGTTTGCTCTGTGTTGCACTATTAAATGACAACAAATAATTATAAGATAGCATGAAATTTCATATCGAAATTAATTAACTTATATATGCTATCTTTCTGTCAAAACTCAATAGATCTTTTGAAATGAAATACTTGTTCAATGCGACAAGAGCAATGAAATATCTCCATGAATGCTTCAAGTGTCGAACTTTGAGAATTCTTTTTTATCTGAAATTCATTTTATCTGAAATTCATTTTATAAAAATTTAAAATCTGAAATTTCAGTTTGAAAAAAATTTGATAATTTAGAAGTAAGATTATAAATTATAATTTGGTGCCTATCGTAAAATAGAGTGGTATTCTGGAACCGATTTCTAACCGCTAGTTCCTATCATTGGATGTTGAAAGGGATTTCTTTAATCTACGAACAAATAAAGTTTCTTAATCCTCATCTAATGGAGTGTTGAATATCGCCTTGGTCTTGGTATTGAATTCATTTGATCCATACTATCAGTTCATAATACCAAAGTAAACAATGCAAACTTCCTTGCAATACTAAGGATTATAAATAACGAATGGCCCGGAAAAGAATTTAAATTGGGACGGCCGAATTTTTCCGAGTCTGCCGGCTACAGAATCAAATAAAGAAAAAGTAAGATTTCATTTTAGAAATAAACTGCAACAAAAAGAGAGATGACTCACTTGAGCATTGTTTTTTCAATGCATGCTTATGATGAGAATTTCATCCATTCAAATTTTTAGATCACATTTTATCATGCTTCTTTACATCTACTTGTCCATTCTCGATTCATCCCATATTTTTTCAATTAGTCAAAATAATCAAATTTAATTAGCCAAATGGAAGCAAAAGAAAAGCCAAGTCATTCCTGAATCTCGATTTTTTTCGGTATTTTGACTCAGTGTATCTAGATTAGATATGTTGCACTATTTAATCATAAGACAAGAGATTTTAAAATTTTTGCAGAAGTGCAAGAAAAAGGCCCGATATGAGCAATTTCATTTCAACAACAGAAAAGTCCACCCAAAATGTTGGTAGCACAGAATCCTCCATTTCTGAAGCTAATCAACCGCTAATTCTAGAGAAGACAATATTTCAAAAAGGGAAAGCTAAGAGATTCAAATCATCGATAATTTAGCAAATAATTTGTTGTTTGAAGTTTTACAGCTCACACTTCTTTTATATATATGTATATATATATATATAGAGAGAGAGAGAGAGAGAGAGAGAGAGAGAGAGAGAGAGAGAGAGAGAGAGAGAGAGAGAGTCATCTTTCCTTAGAATTTTTTTTGACAGCAGTATTATATAGCAAAACAAGAACAGAAGATTTGGCAATTTTATTGACATTGCTAAATTGGAATTGATAAAAACTAATGCAAACCAAATATATCTTTTCTTATTATTCAGCCTAACTTTGCATAATTATCAAATATCGTTACTACATATTAACTTTTTTATTATACGACGAAGCAATGCGAAGTTTAATGAAATATTTGAAAAACAAACACATGTATGAAGTTTACTATTGGCATTCGCAAAATGAGCTCAAACCTGCCGTTGTATTATTATTATGGAGAGTTGGGATTTTTTTCTACCCATCTATTATTTATTGCTCGTGATTATAACTGTTGAATAGTTTTCTGTTCCCTTCCGAACTTCTTATCAATCTCTATTGAAGTGTTATACTATTTATCTTTAATCATGATACTGATTATGATACTCTTCATAAAAATTTCTGAATAAATGACAGTATATGCGCCTTCCACAATATTTACGACTTCTAGCATATTTCCGATTAAAGATAATGGATTATTTGAATTGCATAATCTAAATCAATTTCAGCAACACATGTCATCATACAAAAATCATCCATTCCAGTGGATTCGATAAAAATTTAAACAATGTTCCCCACTAGTAATCCACCTTTTACGACACCTAACGCTCAACAAAATGTCAATAATAGTATGAATCTGGCAGCAGCACTTTACTTGCATCCATCATTGGGCATAGCAAATCAGGCATATACTCAATTTTATCAACAGGTAATTTAAAGTAGAGTTTGCTTCGATTTCAGATATTCGATTGTTATTCATATAGACTGTTTGGTTCATATAAACTGATATTATGTAAATTGAATATTTCTGTTAGTATCCAGTAGAAGAATATTTTTGCAAATATTAATGAATTCATGTTTATTTGCCGGAGCTGCCATTTGCAAAACTGATGAATCCATATTTGTTCTCTGAAATAATCTTTGATGAATATACATTTGTTCCGAAAAATGTCAATTTGTTTTAAAACTCAATGGAAATCTATTCTCTTCGAATAGGAAAAATCCTCTGCTGTTTAAGAATGAGGAGAACTCGTAAATATTTCGATGTTCCGGCATTTATATTTATTCAAGTTGTTTTTGACTTTGCTTTTAAGTTTTGTCCACTTCTAGCTCAATTGTCAAAATATCCTATATTTAAAACTTTATATTCAGGCTCAGAGCCAAGTACAATTAACTCAGCAACAGCAACAACAACAGCAGTTGCAGCGCCAATTCGAACAGTTGGTTGTGGCCCAAGCAGCACAGAATGCCCACGTTCACTTGCAAGCAATTCAGGTTCATTTTAAATCATCAAGTGTACTCGATTAATCAAATCTCGAATTTCATCGATGTTTTGTTTAATAGTTTCTTGTGAAACAAGATAAGTTTCAACGCTTGAATGACGTTTAAAATTTTTGTGGTCAATTCCATCAATTTATTTATTTTTCTCAGCAGCAGCAACAACAACAGCAACATGCATTTCAAAATCAGCAAGCCCAAGCGCAGAATCAGCAAAAAATGCAAGTTGCACAACAACAAGCACAACTACAGCAGAGTCAAGCACAAGCTGTTCAAATACAACGCTTGAATGCATTACGGCAGAGCAATCAGCATATGTCACATTCCCATTCGATTCGAGGATCTATGCCTAATATTGTAAAGTCTCGTCAGGTACTATATTAATGTTCTTATTCTTACATTTCTGCGAAAGGTCCTGTCGAAAGATTTAATTTTCTATTGAAAAAAAGCGAATATGCGGAACTGTGTAACATTTTATGAGACTATTTGCTTTACATTCCAGTCTTTCTAAAAAAGATTACTTCATTTTATATATAGAGAGTAGAATCTCCATTTTCATCCAGAAATTTAAGTTCTCCATAGAAAAAAAAAAAAAAAAGAAAATCTTTTCGAAGTCGAGTTAGACCAACGTAAACTGCCAGTATAATGAATGGTAAAAGATGAAAAAATCCAATAATAATCAGTAAAAATCCAATAGAAATCCTTTCATTTATAGGAGATCCAAACTGAAGCGGATGCTCGCCGGCGACGTTCATTAATTGCAGATTTCATGGTTGCACCCAACCCAGCTACATTTTTAGGTATTGTTAAATGATATTTTATGTGTAATAATTAAACAGTGCAAAAATATAGATGGTTTGTTGATTTTTCAAATTTTCCTGGGAAATTGATATTTTTAAACTGCAGTTGTCTTATGCCTTGAAGAATATGTTTATAAGTAGAGGTTTTTTTATACATAGCTAATATCGTGCGTGGATTACAGATGAAAGAAGACGTTCGGATTCTATCAGTAGTGGTGTATTCGGTGAAATGAGAAGGTCGGAAACGATGGGCAGTGAATTCAGCGTAATCGCTGATGAGACAACGGAACGCAAGAAGAATTCAATCACCGACCACTTAGAAGCTGTTGAAAAAGAAAAAAAGTTTGTCGATAGCCAGATCACTATCATACAACGTAAAAAGGTATTAATGATTATTTAAGGACAAAATAAATCCGCAATTTTTATTAAAAATGAGGTTACTTATATACCTCATTTGTTTGATGAAATAGTTTTCTTCGAATCACATATTAATTGAATTATGTGTTATGATTCGCAGGAACAGTACGAAAGTGAATTGGCCAAAATATCGAGTGATAGCACTGATAATGATAAAGAAAATGATGACACTGCTGAAGATATTGATTCGATGAGTCTGGTTGAGAGAATTTATGCTGAAAATCGAAAGAAGGCATTTCGTACTGAAGCTCAAATGCCTACTACTCTGGCACCTTCATCTGCAACAATTGTGAGTTCATTTTAAATGCTCTAATTTTATATGTAAATATATAGATAATATGAGATTATGTTTAATACCAATCATTTTGTTGATGTAAGTTCTGAAATATTCAAGAAATTTCTTTTTATACTTGTAATATTGGGATTCTTAATAAGGTATAATCAATGGAAAATGAAATTTGTTAGCTAGATGTATGCTATATTATTTGTTAAACTGATAATTAAACTTCTAAAAACTTTATTATATCACTTTAGCTGATAATAATAAATTTATCAAGAAGTTCTTTTATGTCGATTTTTCAATAAGGAAAAGGCCTCTTTAAGTTGCTGGCAACGTAATGCAAGAAATTTAGAGAAGCCTACAATTCAGAAACGAATATATTTTCAAAATTAATAAATGTTTATAACAATGTTTGGACATGTTAAGGCGGAGGCATGACATATTTAAAAATGATTGAATTATGACATCTTTTTGTGGCAAACTTTCATGTTATATCAGTAAAGATTAATGCAGATATATTTTCGGCTGTAATTTACTGCTCATTGTTTTATAAATCATACGGTTTTATATAATGCACACGCTTAAAACATTTTATAGAACCGAAATTTTTCAGTTAAGACCAATTTTCAGCCGCAATATCGAAATCCATGGGACAGTCCTCTTGTGCAACAAACGATTGAGCGATATAAAACAGTGAAGCCTTATCTAGTGAAAATGCTAACAGAACATCGGCAAAACGATTTGTTAGCTCAGAAATATCAGATTGAAAAATACAATATGTTATATGCAGAATGGTTGAAGAAGGATGAAAGATATTGCAAAAGTCAGAAGAAAGTGTAAGTTTTGCTTTTCATTTGCTTTCCTGTCACGTTTATTTTCATTTGCTGTTCACTTGTTTATTTCAGACCATTAGAACTAAGCAGAGTAATCACTTTGCTTATTTCTTGTTTTATTTTTTACAGTGCTCGTGATGAGAAGCATCGCGAAATATTCGAAAAAACGTTTCCGGAATTAAAAAAGACGCGAGAGGAACGAGAGCGATGCGGAAGAGTTGGACTATTATCCGGAGAGCAGTTAGAACAGGTTAAATTAGTTTTTCTAATTACTAAACTTATTTTTTAATTTCTAGAAATTGATAAGGTTCAATGATAAGATGGAAATGGCATAGTTTAATGGCTTAAAAAAATTCTATTTTTGGGATAGTGGTTACATAATTGAATATCCAGGTCTTTTTTGTTGGTCTAAAAATCAAAGCTTAATATGTTATTATAGTTTGCTACAATGTAAAGTGAAGCTAGATATTTCAGGCTGTACTATTCATCAACAAAAAGGGAAGGATAGGCGAAGCATTTAGTAAAAATGTTGGTGAGAAATAGAATAATTGTGAGAAATGACACGTTTTTTTTTTTTTTTTTAGAATTTGTGCTCTTTTAATACTTAATTATCACGATGACCTTAAATAAGTTGTATATGATTTCCTGTGCATTGATTTCTATCTCTGCTTTTGGTAATTAACTTTAATTATAGGATGAAGAATATAAGAGACGATGTGCAGCTGCAGCTTTACCACCAATGATGATGAATTCAAGGATGCGGAATGCGCCATTTTATATAGATCTAAATGGTGTTGTCGCAGATGCATTAGATGATCATAATGCTCATATTGAATATTTTTTGGGGAAATGGACAGATGATGAAAAACAAGTAAGACAAATTCTTTGCAGTTTGTAAAATTGTCATTATATCATTATTTCTCTCATTATTATTTCAGATTTTGTAAAGTGAAGACAAAAGAGTGTTCATTTTGATATTCATCGATTTTTTTTTTCTTTTTTTTTTTTTTCAGACTTTCAGAGAGCAAATTGTTACATATGGCAAAAATTTCGCGGCAATAGCGGAATTTCTAGATCGAAAAAGTGTAAAAGATTGCGTTCTATATTATTATTTAACCAAGAAACGTCAGAATTACAAAGCATTAATGGGGAAGAAGCGGAAGAAGCCACCAAGATGTTACAAACCACCAGTAATGCCTCGACTTGAAGAAATAGCATTAAAAGCACCACAAGATGCGAATGATGTCACCAGTAAGTTTTTTTTTTTTTATTTAATATTTTTGATTTCGTTTTCCTAAAATCTCAACATGAAATATTTTTTTATAGACATAGGCGGAATCTGACGGTAATGAATCAGATCTTTTAGAAATAAGATCTCCGAGCTGTGCTAATGATATATTTCCAGAACTACTATGTTATTTCATTGTTCCATATTTCTGATGCTGATAAACAGAATTACATGAGTGTCATTATGATGTGAAATCTAAAATATATCGATTTCTGACCAACCATTCTGATTCCATAGACAAATTCATAATGCAGATTGATTTTAAATTGATTTTATTTAACTATTAGGCATTAAATTGTATTGTCATATTGTGATCGCACTATTATATTCTACATTTGTAAACAAAATAGGAATGAAATAACTTTTTGTTACAACTAGAAAAGATCTTTCATTTGCATTTCTGCTTTATGAGAAATTGATGCATTTATCTTTAAAATTAAAGTTAAAGTCATATTTAGATTCCCAGTTATATATGTATCAAACTGCTTTATGGTGGCGCTATTGTATTAATGTAGTCTTAATTTGTAACTCAATTTCAGTTGTTGGTTCACGAGAACTTGAATGTTGTATTTGCAAAGCGAAAATTAATAGTGGTTCAAATACTGGTCGAATACTTACTCGTTTAACTTTGGATGCATCTGGTTACGATGCCAGTTCAGCAAATGAAATTGATATTTGTGTCTGCCAGAAGTGTAAGGCAAAAGGAATTAAACCAAAAACTGTGACGTACGTCTTTAATTTAAAACTTTTCGGATGATAAAATATCATTTTCAAAACTTCATAACATTTTCACATTAAATCGTGAGATTTGTTTTTCATATTTTTTCTTTTCGATTATGTTATAGACGTTGCCAAATTGGCACATGCCATAATCCTCGTCGAAAAGTAAAACCAACGCGACCAATGCCAGTAAAATGGAAATTGATAACGGATGAACAGAAACAATTTTTGATGCATCAAATGCTGATACCGGAAGATATTTTAAAGTGTTGCCCTGCTTGTCATAAGAAGATCTCCAAACAGCTGGATATGGTAAAATTTCTAAATACTGAAAATGTTGCAGTATTACCAGAATCACCGAAATCTCTTCATTTCGGATGATTAATTCAGATTTTTCCCATGATCTGTTTTCATTTAAGTCCTGCTATTTTAAGTGTATACCTTCCTGTTTTTCTATAATTTTAAATTTCTCTTAATGATTCAAATATTAATTTATTTCGTCATTAATTATTCAAAAATAAAAAATAAACTGTATAAAGTTGTGAAAATTTCAGGGAGAAAATTTTGCGGTTTTCTTTTTTTTTTTTTTTTTAATTCTTTCATTAAATCAGTTGTATTTTTTTTCTTTTTAGCTCATCGCTGGTGAACTGGAAGAAGAAATGGCTTTATGGCAGAAGTCTTCTGATGTTATATGGAGTGCTGAAGAAGTGGAAATATTACACGCTACTGTCAGCTCGTTGGGTGGGAAAGATTGGGATACAGTGGTTGAAAAAATGGGCAATAAATATAGTGTCAAAGTATGTTAATTGTGAAATCATCTGCAAGAAGAATTCTAAAAACGGATAAAATAATGATTTGATGATAAATTTCAAGTTTATTTACTATTTTCATTCTAATAGACTTTTTTCAATACAGCAATGTCGAGAACAATATGAAAAGATTCGTGTTATGGAAAGCGTTAAAAAAGAAGCAGAAAGTGAAGATGATGTTAGCGAAGATGATCGAGAGAATCCACAGTTGCACGAAGCTACTGCTAAGGTTAAGAATGATATTGCTGGAGTGGAACTGGATCCGAGGTTCGCGCTTTCCCTTCTGTAGGTTTTTCTTAAATTGTTTAAGGAGGTAATTATGAGGGAGCTATTGAAATTTTGCTGAGAAGGAATATTTAAAAGCTAAAAACGACAAGATAGTTAGGAATTGGTTAAAATCATTTACTTTGATATTGATTTTTGTTCTTTATTATTCTTCCTAATGTGTAATTCTTCAACAGATTTTTCCTTCATAACTTTACCGTACAATGCAACATTTTAGCGGTGAAAGCAGTGCAACATTGAGCGCTGATGAAACAGCCAATCAAGACGATTGTGTTATTCTATTACCTTCAAATGCAAAATCACCGTCAACATATTTATATAAACCAAGATTTCGTGGTACTTCCGGTTTGAATTCAGAGATTCCAATTTTATCTGCCAGTAATTCCCATTTGGATTTGTCACAAGTCAGAAAGGAATCAGAAGTGATGCCATCTCCACTAACATGTCGTAAATCTGATGCAAGTGCTTCCTCATCATCGGATTTGTCGAACATGGATGATGTCGCAAAAACGACTTCCCTACCATTACAATCATCCTTTGGTGGAAGTGCACTTCTTGCAACACTTACTTCATCCACTCCAGATTCAATACCAGCACGACCTTCTGCTCAAGTTTGTTAAATTTTCTACTTTTTTGAAAAAACTCAGTTCGAAATTTAATCTTAATATACCATGAATGGATAACTTTATATACTGCCTGAATTGCTGAGTATTAGGCTAAAGGGGTATGCTCAATTGATACTATTACCATCATCTCTTTCCGCTTTGATGTAATATATAGGCTTATTTACTGTTGAAAATGCAATTACTTATTTAGTGGCAGACCATTTATTGTACGTAACGAATCAGAATAATTCGAATTATTTTTGAGTAGTAAAATTCAAGCAAATTTATAACTCTTAACAATGAAAGTAAGGACTTTATTCGTCCTTTGTTTAAATTTTTTTTTTTTGTGAAAATTGAAATGCTGAATTTTCTTCATTCAATATTAATCCAGTGTTATTGGCACAATTAAAACTGTGTTATCTAAAACAATTGCAAAGGACTTTCCTGCATTTTCTTTAGTGATTTTTTGAATCTGTTACTTGCTGTACCATCAAATTCATCTATACAATATTCCTTTCACATAGGACAACTTCATTAGATATCGCTTTTATTCCTGCTTACGGTTTCTCTGTTTATATATATTGCAGAATTTTTTTTTTATTTTACACAAACTAAAAATTTAAGGTGGAAATCGATAGATTACCTCAGTGTTCAGTTTCGATAACGAGATCGTCAACCTCAGCAGTCACCCAGTCAGTTTCATCTGCACTTGGAAATATAGTCAGAGGTTCGATCACTCAAGGTTCATTGCTTTTTGCTCATCTTCACTGGAAAATTATCTATCATTTGCATATAAATAGTTCATTTCAAAGACTTAAAATACTATAATTGTGACAAATTAACTTCGTTCAACTTTTCTGTTGTCATTCAATTAATGAAAGAGCATTACAAAATTTAGAGAAGTCAGTATTCGCGATAAAATTGGTATTTGTATGAGAAGATCATTGACAACTAGTGAAGTTCGAAATTTTATTGGTGAATTTTACGTTTTTGCAGGAACGCCTGTAATGAGATCGTCGTCATCACCTACCCCGAATAACGATTTGTTAGAAAAAGTGAAACAAATGCAAATGCTTTCTGCTGGAACAGTCGCCACCGGAGCATCTTTAGCAGCAGCAGTAGCAGCAGCCAGTAATATTGTGACAAGTTCCACGCCACCACTCCTTACACCAACATTGCAATCTAATGCAAATGCAGCTGCTGCACTTCCCTTTTTACAGAATCCTTTGGCAGCAGCAGCTGCTGCGTTTCCTACTGCTGCTTCAGATCCAAATATGTCATCATTAGCTGCTTTCTATAATCAACTAGCTGCATTGGATCCTACAATGCAAGTGAGTATCTTTTTTTCTTCTTTAGAATAATGTAAAAATGTAGTGTCTTTTCCTGTCAAAAAAAATTGGAAATTTGAGGAAACTTGCAGTTTGCATCCTCATGGGCAGAAGCTTTCAATAATAATTTTTTTTTTGTAGTATGCTATGACAGTGAAAATAATGCAGCAGGCTGCACAACAACACGAATATGAACGTCGATTAGCTGCACTACGAGGTTAATATCTTCTAGTATTCTTTTTTCCGTATTATTTTATTCTTTCTTTTGAGCTGTTATTGAGAGGTAAATAAATCCATTATATTTAAAAAGAAGGATACCTAAAGTACCACTAAATTTTTTTTAGCAAGCAGTGTGGTAGACCAATATCGACAACAGGCTTTAACTTTGGGTCTTTCTGAGCAACAACAGCAACAGCAGATGCAAAACAGTCAGCAGCAACAAATGAATGCATTAGCAAATGATCAAGCAAAACTTCTGGTAGTTTTAAATTTCTTATGAGAAAAAGAAATAAAGAATGTCTTGACTATGATTTTTGAAATCATTTCGATTAATCTTAAAATTCAGTTCTGAAAATTATATTGGAATTTTTTGCAGTTATGGCAACAACTGATACAGCAATCGACTAATATGAAGCCGTTACAACAGCAGCAACAACTACCACAAACAATATCACAATCAGTTAACTTACAGCGTACTGCAGTGGCAAATACATTGTTAGCTGCAACTTCAGCATCTACAAATGTACGTCCAGCGGTTGCAGATCATTTAAGCGGTCAATCAAATGCTGAACAGCAACAGCAACAAAGGAAACAGCTTATTGCATCAGCAACAGTATCGTCAACAATACCAACAAATATGTCAGGCAGAGTTGCAACAGGTAGCACGGAGGCAGAGCGTGCAAGCATGCAACCACTTTCATCAACAACTTCTCAACTCTACAATGATTTTCGTAATGCTGAACAAATGCGTAAGGAACTGGATGAAAGTGTGCGACAGTTGGAGGCTCAACAAAAACTTGTAAAATATTTTTTTGCTTGTTTATTGCTAGCTCAGTATTTAGACAGTGATAATCCATTTATCGTGAAGATCGGAGAGACAAACATATAGCAAAAATCCGCATAACGTTAGTTACAAGGCGAAGATGCAATGAATATTACGTCGACTTCAAGAAAACATGAAACTTATTGTTTATATTTGTGACAGTTCTTTACAATATTTGCAAGAAAATTTTACTCTCAAAATTTCATCGCGATCGAGAAAGGTAATAAATAAAATTGTCGAATTACGATAGCAGATTAGATCTGAGACTATCAGCTGGGCGCAAAAGATACTGACCAACTTGGCGTGGAGATTCTGACACAAATTTTTCTTGCAAAGTCATGTACATTTATTACTTCAAAACATCTATAATTTCTCTTTTGTTACGGGATAAAGTTAGGATTGTTCTTTTAGTATTTTAGAAATAGTCCGAGAAATATTCAGATATATTATTTTGCTTCGTTTTAGCAAGATGAAATTCGTTATATAGAGCAGCAACGAAGGCGGGTCGTAGAAGTAAGTTTTGTTTTGAATATTTATTTGTGTTATATATTAGAAAAATGAATTTGATAGTTCCATGTCTTTTACATTCATTGATGTAAAAAATCACAAACAAAGAGATTTTATATTTGTGGAATTTGAATCATTTACTTATTAACCTGCTTGAGTAATGCGGAAGATTGTCAGAAATTGGTGAACTCGAATTCCTTCGAAAACTGCTACATATTTTTTTCATTGCAAATATGGTTTAGAAATTGCTTCTTTCTGTGAATTTCCGAATTTCTTCAGGAAGAAGCCCGTATCAGTGATGAATTAAGTCGAGTATCGGAAATTGAATATCCACGTGCTGTGCGATCACAAGATGGTGAAGCTGCACGTGTTCATTTGCAAGCTATAGAACGTCTTAAGGAACGACGTACAGCAGTGCAGCATTATTTGCGAGCTTATGACGAAGGATTAAAGGCACTCAGTGGTTAGTTTTATCATCCTTTAGGTTTTAACTTATTCAAGAACATGTCTTATCTGCAATCTCATGATTTTTACTATTGAGCATGATATATTATACGTTCCCACTGGGCTTTTATTAAATAATTTTTTATTTTTCAAATTATGCTGATTTTATTAGAATTTTAGGGCAAAATTTTTCATTTCCAAATAATATTCTTTTTACTGGTTTTTCAGGAAGAAATGCATTAACTTCTGCTAGTCCTTCTGGAGTAATAGTGAGAGGTGTGGGTGATGAACGTACTACTACCAGTGGAGGTCCTGTTAGCAAAGGCGCCATGAAAGAGTTTCCTCCATCGGTGACCAGGATTGGAGTTACTTTATCTTCAACGCAAGCTGTGTCTGGTCAGAGTCTTATCGGCATAAAACGAACTTTGAATGATTCTGCACTTGCAACAGCGGTTGAAGGACGAGTAAATATTGATTTATTCAAAACATTGCATTTCTAATTTAAGTATATATTTAGGCTTATTTCAAAAATTATTTGCTCTAATGAATTGTTTGTTCTCTGTAAGTGTTGAGCACTTGAGATATATTTAGGAAGATGTGAAAGCAATTATGATTATGAAAGTGATTCGAATTCAAATAAATGTGCTTCTCATGTTTTTTAGAATTTTTTTTTCCAGAATTTCATTTCTCATAATCCGCATTTGCCATTTTCTTGTATTGTAAATAAAATATGAATCAGATACTGTGAGATGTTTGGAAAAAATCTGTATAAATTTTGATAATAATATTTTGCAGCTTACTGGGCAGAGCGCGTCAAACGACTCAGTGACGTCTGAAGGAAGCACAACAAATCGTCGTTCACGTGTTGATCCTCTCGTATGTCGGAAAGGTTAGTATTTCGTAATCATAAGTCTTAGTTCATATAGAATATAATTTTTTTTTTTTCTCACGATTTGGATAACTCTCGAAATCTAGTACGATCAACTTCTTATAACAGGTAAGTGTACCGATAATTAAAACAATATTCGAATGCAGTGATATTTATCAATGATTCAGAATAATACTCTGTCTTTATAGGATTGGACAGTACAATGTTTGATTCAGGACAGACATCACATTTCCGTGCACACGGCCATAATATATTGATTGACGAGGAATTTAATCGCACTGAGCATCGAAATTTGCAAAGCAGCTGTGAAATTAAGCGGAAATCAGGTAATTTTGAATTCAAATGATTTTTTCAAATTCAGATGAGTGAAAAGGCATTATGTCGATTCGTCTCTAATACTTCAGGCCAATTTTCGGAAAAATTATTTGATGTGAATTTGGTTGTGGACTGAAAATTTTATAAAGAAAAAAAAAAAAATTTCAAGGGAACAACACAAAATAATCCATTAATTTCGCTATTTCGACTCATTCAGTAATTTTTTCTATTAAATGATCTTCAGGTATCCATACCGTCTATCTTCCATCTTTATCAGATGTCCATCATGCGCCGAGTGTAAAAATATCTGCAACAAATCAAAAGCGTATTGGTTCACCAACGCTCACTGCAGCTTCGAATTTCAGTTGTACTACGCCTAATAACTCCGCACCTACATCTCCACATCAGCAACCACCTGCAGTTTCAGCAGCAGCCATATCTGGAACATCTCCAACTCAGCAACAACAGCTACATTATCCCCATTTCATGCCTACGTTGTCGCAGCATCAAACTAGATTTTCGTCATCACAAGCCACCTCTGCTTCATGTACTGCAGCCGCTTCTCCACATACACTTTCAGCAGCTGCCATCCTTGGTCGCCCATCCGTAAGTCCTGTAAACAGTTATTCTTCTGGAATACGTACTCCAGTTTCCACACTCGTTTCACCGCGAACACCTCTTTCCATCAATCCAAATCTGTCTAGTTCACATTCTGCACATGTTTCACCACGTAATTCGTCAGGTGTACGCGTGCCAACACCTACCGCTTCATCTCCTTTCCAGGTCAATAATATTTTGCTAAATAAAAATGGTTAATAATATCTAGATAAATTTAGAACAATTTGCATAGAATTTTTTTTACCTTTGAAGTTTCTGAAATTTCTCACTAATAAGTAGAAATGTTGGATGTATGAAAGAAGAGCTACCAATTAAAATTTTTAGATGAAATATTTAAGCCAAGTGCATGCGATTGGACAAACAAGAAGAGGGCTAGTAATATTCTGACTGTCTTGAGCAATTGATGAGACTTTTCTTTTTAATTTTTTGATTGGAATTTGATCATGCACGTTGTAGGTTATTATTAATAGAACTTGAAAAAATTGTTTGAACGTATTATGCAGTTATGTTGAAGTTTTTTTTTTTTTTTCAGTCTCACAAATTTGAAGAAAGAGTATTCTTTTTGACCATTGAACTGGAATAACTTTACTAGATAAACAGCTTTCTCTTATGTGCATTATTATATATTTGGTAGTACGGTTGGGAATTGTATCATATTAATTTTTCAGAATTTTGAAGTATTTTCCTTGTTTTTTCGTGAACTCCATTTATAATCAACTTTGATTCTGTAGAATTAACATTTTCTTTTATTTCGTCTTCTGTGTTCTGATGTCATTATAAAGCAAGAAGCTTCATTTTTTTAAAGGACATTTTAAAAAATAATTTACACTGTTACAGATGTCTATATTGGGAACCTTATCACCCAACGTATCATCGCAAAATATCTCCAGTTCGCCGACGTTCCAAACACCGGCAGCTGTTCCTGGAAATATGTTGAACGCTTCGGTTGCTTCGCTGCTTGTAACAACCAGTGTAGATATTAATGATAATGATGCGAAAACAACACTTACAGCTGAGGTGCAATATGTTTTCCTTACTAAAAGTAATTGTAGTTATTTTGTGAATATGAAATTAAGTAAATATGTTGTTATTTTAGCAAATTATGATAAGTAATTTCAAATATGTCTGAAAATAGGTAAATCTAAGTTTCATGATAAAAGCAGATTACAAATTGTACGGGTAGTTATTATAGAACGAAGAAAAACCAACCCTCGTAGAAAATCAACAACGTTCGGAATCTGTTGCAGTTGTCAATTATGAACCGCTGTCACCTGACACCTCCGATTCTGCACCTACATGCCAGACAGGTTACTTTCAGTCTTATTCCTGAAGTAATCACTTTAGAAGAGATTTAGGATAGAATAATCCAATTTTTCTGTATTAGTTGAAATCATTGACTCTATCCATTTCTGATTTATGAATCGAATTCCCTTAAATTTGAAGTCAGATTCTCAGACTGAAATTCCAGTCAACTTTTTTTGGACGATTGCAAAATAGAAATTTTGAGGCTCTGCTATATTGCAAATTGATTTTGGAGCAGAAGATTCAAAGAATTTTTCAAGTTAACAAATCTTTTTTAAGAATGATATGAATTCAAAAATATTTTTAATAAAAGAGAAGTTAGGTTTTTGTATAATATATGATGGATAAAGTGATAATATAATACTAGTTTTTTTATGATTTAAAAAATTAACTGAAATTTTCATTAAACCCAAGTTTAAGTCAAAATCTATTAAATTTTTGTGTATTTCGTAATTTTTTTTCGAATGGATTTTAGACAGTTCCTCCGATCAGGCCACAAATTTGCCTCTTTTTTCATTTCTGAATTTGCCGGATAATGGAAATGTTACACTGAGTGCTTCAACTATTCGACCGGTTACTTCTTCGCCAGAAGATTCCTCGCCAAATACGCGAAATATATCAACAGCAAATATTATTCCATCTCAGTTAATAACAACAGCAATTACGACGAGTGGAAGCATGGTGTTGCCTAGTAAGCCACCACCGCAACCGACCTATGAACCACTTTCCGATGATGATGATTGATATTAATCAATTTCCTTATTTAATCGAAATACTTATCTGTCTGTTCATTTAGTTCATTTTGTCACTTTTTATCATAATGTTTTGGTGTAATAGTTGAGTGAGATATAATTCAATCTTCCTGCTACAGCTGTTACTATTTTTATGTTAATGATGAATTTGCAGTAAAAGAAGTTCTGCAAATGAGTGAAGTATGAAGTATATGCAGTTTTATGGATTGCGTTGCAGAGCATTTCTACAGCTTAATTATCTACTGTAGGTGAACGAAGCATTGGTTGAAAATTGAGAGCTTTCGTGCTTCATATTTTTGTTTCTGAAATTTAGTTTGGTTTCCTGCTAGTAAAATTTCGGTGTATTTCGATGTCTTTCTCCATGTTTGTCCAGTTTTATAATCTCCATTGTTTCCAATCCTACTTGCTTTTTTTGTTTATTTCATTTCGTTTCATTTGCTGTTCATAATAACCTTCTTCAAACTTGCATGTTTGTGTACATTTGCTCTTAGAAATCATTCATTTATTTATAATAATGCCCCATATACGCAAAAAATTCAGGAAAAAAGCTCCCTTTTATAGTTTGAAATTGATGCAATAAGTAATAAAGAACATCTTCGACTAAAGCGGCTTTGTTTTGCACAGTTTCTGCAAAATCTTTCGATAAAATCCTCCAAAGTTGCTTTGTTTTGTTTTTTCAAAATCATTGTGAAAAAAAAAAAGCTCGTAAAGCATGCTTCTCCTTTTTATTCTCGATTAAATTATATTGATAATGATATTTTTCCTGTGAGAATTCTGTGACGAAATGCTTGCTTCATTTTTACAATCATTAAGTTGTGTTATGATTTTTCAAACTGTGTTTTTGTAGCTTTTTAAAAGCTAATGTGATTTTGCATAAGAAGTCTTCGAGAAATTTGATCGTAATTACCTAAGGTCAGAGAGAACTACCAATCTTAAATGCTCTCTTCAACCTCTTGGAAAAGATCTGCCACACATATTGCAAGCTTTCCTCGTCGATGATTCTGGTTCGAAACAGGCATGATTTTTTTTTTATTGCTGAAATTTAAGCAAAACGGTCTAGAAAATCTAATAACTGGACAAACATTCCAGGTAAATCGTGATAAATTCAGATTTATGAGTGATTTCGAACCATTGGAACATTACTGGTAATTATCAGTGAAATATTAAAGATTCAAATTACCATCCAAGTTTCCGGAAGGCCATCCTAAAAGCGAAGTCCTGGAAGCTTGCAAACAATAATTTAATATAAGTAATAACTGTTAGATAACGATCAGCTGAAGAATATTTCGCCAAGGAGTGAATGGCATGACAGTTACATCTCATTAATACGTAGTCTTATCTTTCTATGCTTAAACTTTCTTCCAATTAACTTTTAGCTATGCTTCGATGGATTTAGTACATTGCATCATTTCATTCGATCAGGCTAGTTTTAATGCAATCTAAGAGACAAAAAGTCATAATATGCCTGAAATTTCGATTTAATATCAATCATTTCAAGTCAATCTGTGATAAAATTCCTAGATATTGAGTAATATTTTGTGATCTAACAAGGTTTAATATAGTCGAAAATGACAAAATGATTTCATCCAAATAATGCATTACTATTGTCACATCAGATTGACATTATAATTTCAAATACTAAGCCTTCCATTGATGGAATTAAAATGATTTTGCCTCGAATCTGAATGCATTCATTGCATGCACATCCAAAGAAATGTGCAAGTTAAATATCAGATCGAGAAATGCGAACAGTTCATGGGAAATTCATTCTAGCAATAAAGATAAACAAGAAAAAATTAGACAATGCAAGAAGGGAGGAATACGTTTCATCAAAACTGACACCAAATTACAATATACCGAGAAAAACTTGTGGCTGGCTAGGACGTACACATGTGTGAAGAAGACAGACTGGACAAAAGAAACGGTCTGGTTGTTGAGAATGAGATTTTCTTTCGAAATACTGATTCAAGGACGTTTGCACTACCGAATTCAGAGTAAGACTGAATGACGGTTGATCTGAACGATTAAATTAATTTTAATGAAATTAAAGATCTGGAATTATCTGATTCTTTCTCCTACGAACGTTATTAAAATTGCTAGTTGGCCAAAATGAGATGAATTTTTCATCTAAATTGTGAGATCTAAATGTTTGTAAATAAAAAGCAAAGATTTATTATCTCATTCTATTTTTCTCAAGAAGTTTCAATACCATTTTCAATAAATAAAGAATGTTACATTGCAAGCTTCACATTCTAGTTTCCAAATGCTTGCTTATCTAATTGGTATAAAATATTGTAGAGGAAATATATGATAAATTTCTTTCAGAATTGAAAAATTTTATTTAAATTTAACGTAACTAGAGATGGGAATTATTGAGAACTAATTTTACGACTTATAAATTGCACGCAGATTCACCATAATGACTAGCACACGAAAATGCAGCTGCACGATTAGTGTTGCCTAAAAGATTTCACCACTTTTGTGACAAAGAAAAGAAAAATCGATAAACGAACCCAGCATTAATTAATCAGTTAATCAGCACAATGAATGTAATAATATGAAGTGGTTGAATGAAATACAATGGAATCAATTCAACTTTGATTTGGTTACCTCTTTTGGTACCACTTAAATTCGATAAATAAACTGATCCGTTCAATGATGAAAAGAATTGACGAATCAAATCCTGAAATTGAGTTCTAAGATTTTCGATTAATTTTAATTATTTGAATAAAACATAATGAATCATTGCATCATTGAGGAATGGATAAACTAAAGAATAAGAAATTTGAGAAGTTTGATACAAAATTATGTCCAGATGATCAGATGATATCTTTGGGATTACTACATTTGGCGAATAATAATTCATCAAAATCAAATATTTGAGGAAATCGAAGATTCCAGTAAGTCAATAGATTCCAATAAATTTCAATAATACAACTACAGCAAATTAATTTTTGACCGAAACACATTCTCAGCAGCGTTTTAAGTCTATTATCACTGAAATGGTATCGTTTTTGATTCCAAATGCTTGAATTTTCTTTCTCTTTTATATTAAATTTTCAGATCCAATTGTACCAGATCATCGTTGCCCTTGCAATAAGCCATCACTGAACAGTCATATGGTAATTGACGCATTGATATTAACACTGTTTTTCGTGCTATATATCGAGCAGTGATAAGCTGAATGTTATCAGGAAGGCATGGCAAACCAGCCAATAACGACATTATATCTGAAATAGCATAAAAATGGAGTTTTTGCGCGTTGCTAAGAGTGCGTGAAAAATTGTACAAAAGAAAAATTTGTACGTGAAAAATTCTCATTATAATTTGGTATTTTAACATTTATTATTAAATTTCTATTTCAAAATCTATTTTTTATTTCATATTTTTTTAAAATTAAAACTGATCACAAAACTTTACTGGAACTTTGTATGCTATGTCAATTTTTATATCTGTCTTAAGAGTTCACCAAACGAAATTCGTTGATTTGTCGAACCAGATAACGTTTGATTAAGGTTGGCTTTGTTTGGCAATTATTCAGTCTCACTTTGACTAAATTTTACACCACGAAATGAAAGAATGTACAATGGCGTTTATGACAGTAATGGTAATGAAGGGATTATTAAGTGATAGAAAATAGCTCAATGGAAATAGTAATTGGTGAGAAAAACTAGAGTTGCAAAATGATAGGAGTTGGATTGAGATTAAAGTATTACTTGAGTATTCGAGAAAAGTTTGACTGATTATTAGATATAGCTATGGTATTGTGGCCTGATGGTTCTCTGGTAATCACTGACAACAGTAGTCACTTTAGCGAAATGATAAATAAAATGATAAATTTATAAAACAGAAAGTGTTATCACCGGTTGAATTGGTATTTGATGATGAGAAGAGAGCGGCTGGATAAAGTAATTCCTCCAGGTTTTGTTGCACAAGCTGTGAATGATATAAAGTGCTCGTGTTTATTGGTAAACTGTCATTTTCTGATTCCTTCTTCTCGTAAACCATTTTCTCACCTCTATTAAAATTTTTCCTTTGTGATACTTTTGCTTCGAAAATAATTCGATATTTGAGATGTGATGGATGGCTCTGAAAGTTACAAAATCATCGGTTAATCATAATTCGGGAAATAACAAATGGCACTGTTGATTTGTAGAGCAAATTTTGGACCTCACTAGCTTCGTAATATCCTAAACCTTTGCCATCATCATTATGCATTTCTCGGTCTATCATCAGGGTAAGCACACCCTGTTTGGAAGTAACACCGGTCGACTGAGCTCCAAGAATAGTGCAGCGAAGTTTATCATCTTCTATCATTGTTTCAGTGATCATCGGATAAATGTTTGCTTCGAATTTCATCCTTTTATCATGCCTGCAAAAAAGAAAATTCTCATTATTGGCATTGATTAGCAACAGTATTAGAAGATAATAATATCGATCAAAAGGTAGAAATTATTGTGGGAAATTAGCACTATCAAATGCAAGCTGGCATAAAATTATGAAAGTTTTATTTCATACATACTTTTCGAATTTGTGTCTTTCTTTAGCAAAGTATTTACTAACTTCCGTTCTATTAAGTGTAGTCCGTTTACATCAGTATAGAAAGAGGCGCCACTTCGGATACTAGTGTTTAAATTCATAAAGAACGTGTGGCCAGGCATTAAACTGACATTCGTGAAGACATCAATTTGAAAAGATCGAGCTGAATCATCCGTCGAATTGATAACCGTGATACGGTAAGCTAACTGAGGAGATAATTGCTGCCAAATGCTTGAATAAATCGGGCCTTGGACAACGACCGCTGGTAACTGATTTCCATTTCTGATATTCTGCAGTATTACAGAAAAGTTACTAGATTTAACAAAACAAACAAATAACATTAACAAAATTATTGCTGAATAAATTTACGAAATAATAAATATGGGATGCACATTATGGACGAATAAATTCCTGAGTAATTTAAACAAGAAAATAAATAAATATGCAAATAAGCATATTTTGTATAGGTAGAATAATTTTAATCTGGAAAAAGTAAAATGACCTGAAATGGTAACTCTGCCACCATGGTATATGCACCACCGGAATCGGCGACCTGATTGAAATAGAAATCAAAATTTGTTTCCATGCTTCCATCATTGTAAAGGAACTGAATGATTACTTGTTCAGTGCTATTATAATAAATTATGCTTTCAAATCTCTTACTTTCTGATTCTATCAGACTTTCATACCAATTTAATTTAAGTAATTCCTTGTGATATTTGGTTCAGGTTACGTTCAGAAAATATCGATAAAGAAACAAGAGAATGAATGGAAGCTGACATTTATTTTCGTCCCATAAAAAGAAGATAACACATTTGATACTTCAAAATGAATTTTTACAAATTTGAAATAGCTGACCCGATGACTTTCATTACTGTTTATATTCCAATGAATGGTAAAAAATCGATTCTTTAATATAACAGTTTCATTTGAATGCGCCATTTTCGGACTGAAAAAAAATTCCTAATCTAAAAAATTATCATTTGTAATTTTTCGAAGATATTGACATTACTATGATTTCAGTTTAGATAAACATAAGCATTTAAACATAAGTTTGTTATTATTGATAGAGAATAAAAGCAAACTTATGTATTTTGAATTGTTTAAAACAAGTATGCCTGTATATTTTGCCGATGAAATTAGTAGTTGTTAAATTAGAATGATTTTTGTCCAACTGTATAATAATAACTGTTCGTGAAAATGAAATAAGTGGTACAAAAAATGACAACTGAAAAGATATTCAATCAGAATTAACTAGAGAGGAAATTTATAACTTCACTGGATCGAAAATTTAAAGTTACGAAAAGATTAAAAATTTTGAAATTTTGGCAAAATTTGAAAGAAATATTTGCCTAACATAATTTTAAAGTTTACTTCGAAAAGATCGACTTGGTTCAATAAAGGTACTATTTGCGTTGTTAATAGTTCACCGTCATGTGTTACAGTAACAAACGAAGAAGATATATTCAATTTAATTAATTCCATCGTTGAGAATGCTTTCTGATTCACAATTTGGATTTTGTAACTAAAAAATTAAAAATTCGAAGATAAAACGAATTAATGATCACCCAATAGGTTCTATTTATTATAGCTTCAAAACAGTCACATTTCTTTGTAAAACTTTTATGGCGGAATTGATAGAAATTTAAAACGGCATGAATTTAAAATTTTTTAAATTGCATCATTTATCAGGAGGAATATCCTATTTAATCAAAGTAAAAACAACTTTGTTGAGATGAGTCAGCAAACTTTCATTTTACTTTGCGGCTACTAATAATTTCCTAGCCATTGCAGTAACTTTGATTCTTTTATAATTATTAGATTTTTTTAATGAAAAATAGTAATTATTTGAATGGGTATTTTTGAATACCTTTCGATGTCATCGGTAAACAAAAGAGTTCTGCGAGGTAAATACATTCCTTTCGTTTTCACAGACACATTGACTAACTGAAATTTCATTTTCTTGAATACTGTAAAATGAAATTAAAATTGAGAAGTTACTGATTGTGAGAAGAATGAGGTGAGCTTACCATTGTTGTGAAAGTATTATCGGAAATGTTCAACAATCTTTCTTGTTCCCTCAGTATCGTATACAAAGCTGACCGTAATCTGAAGCCGAGCATTAATGCCTCACTGATAGCAATAAAAACGCCTTAATCACTGATAGACGACCAGCAATGCTTCAATCTCAGTTAACAATGTCACGATCACTGATAGCCAAGCCAGTTTCGTTAACAGTACCTCGATCACTGATAGTCAAAGATATTTCAATAACTGATAAGTAACTTGCGATGCTCCAAGCAGTAAATCATTTGTGTTATCTCACCTTAATAAGTAATCATCCATGACGTGACGTTTACTGGTACCTGTGATTGCATCATGATGTATACTAAGTGCCAAATTTCTGCGTGCCGTTTCCAAATCATTGTTGGGATATTCTCGAGTTGTGACACTTAGTAAATCTGCCAAACGAAGTTCTCTCTTTAATTTCAATTTAGAAATTAGTTTCATTTAATGAAACAATATTTGTCTAGATTTAATACATGCTTTCTAGTAATTTTTGTTTTTTCTGTTTCCTGTGAGATGTCAAAATGAATGAGTTAGTTCGGAAGAGCTTGGAAATTTTATACTTGAATAATTCTTTCAAAACGCTTAAAATATGCTCGATGATTATAGAAGCCAGTCCAGAATGGTGCGCTGCTGAATGCATTATCCATGTATGGGAAGAAATCTCCATCAAGCACAGATGCCCCTCTTTTGGTACTTCTCTTCAACGCATTAAAGTAGTTCGCTACTGTACCGAATTGCACCTTAAAGTTTGATTGACTTGAAGAAATGCGCTCAACTAATTAGTAATTGCTCTAGCAATAATCGTAATTAATCAGTAATTGGATAGCAATAAATAGATTGCTGTGTAATTTATCCGTTGGTATTATTGCTTTATCCTCCCTTGCTGGTATTCCCAGTAAATACTGATGCATTTAGACAATAAGCTATTTGCAGACAAATCTAATATTTCAAAACGGCTATTTGAGCTAAATACCTAACCTTCATGTTAAAGCGAGCATAATTTCTGTTGATATATTTGAATAACGCACTATAAGTACGATGAACTATTTCTAAATCATCAGAATGTGAATAGAGGAAATCATCGCCTGCAGCTACTAAAACAGTGTCGGAATTATAGAATGTTTGAAGTGTGCGATATTGATGTGCCATCCGTTCACCGCTGCAATTACTATTTCAATTTCACTCGATTTCTGGGAATTTTTTGTTCTTTGATTCAAATGATTTATTGATTGCATTCTAGTAACAACAGAACGTACTACAACGCAATTTGCTGGCCATTGTCAACCCGAGCCCGCTCACTGCAGTATGAACGAGATGTCTTGGAAATATCGAATTGGCAACAAATCGATTCATCCGTTCCACAAGCACTACTCACTGTGTAATATAGATTTGGCAATACGTTCACAAATGGAGCCCAGCGAAGTTGCTGCAACACCGCCAACATGAAGAGTTCTCGAAATACCAGTAATAAGTCGAATATGTTAATTCTAACTTGATCATTGGCGCAATCTGATGTTTGACCGCTTTGCTCGGAAAAATAATGCCGCACATTTCTACACTCCTTCGCTTCTTCTAGGATTACAAGAAAGCAAATTATAATTTTTACCGAATCCCAGGTTTGTGCCCAACGGAAGTGTAGATGATGATGCTGCTTCAGCACATTTTTGATATCTGTATTGATTCGACCTATCACCATCTGGTCAACACCGGCTAGCATCATCAGATATGGCATCATGAGCCCATGACCGAATGGATCCACTGACCTGTAATTCTTGACCTGTCTAAAGTGTAGTTCCTTATCCTTATCTCACAATATTGCTTTCCTTCATTTCATTTATTATATCTTTTTAAAGTATAGTTCAAAAGTGTAATTCAACTGACGAAGTTAGTAGCTGCATTCTTTGCATTTTGGTTCGCCACAATGATTAAAAATTCCTCATAGCTTAGTAATGGAATAAATCAATATTGCTATATTTTAATATTATTTGGTTTCAATATTATGACAAAATCCATTCGCTTGCATTGCGAAAAAAATGTCTGTTATCGAAGATCTCGAAAAAAATTTCCAGAATGGCGCCATTTTCAAAAGTAATGATGAGAAAATTGAAAATTTCAAGAATTATTCCAAAAAAGAGAAATACCATGAGGTCGTTGGTATAACGTTCAATGTCTCCTTTACATACTGATGTCCAACAATGATATTTTCAACAGCTTCCCAGAAATACGGTGTTGCTTCATCGTTCATCACCCAATTGCCACCACTAATTTCCAAGCGACCTTCTTCTGCTAAGCTGCAAAAGGAAACGATAAATTCGATTACTGAATTGAAAATGGGTATTTCACCGCTTTTTATATTCATTTTTTGAAAAAATGAATATAAAAAGTATCAGGCAACCTTTTAAAGTATTTCCGATAAGTAGTATTGGCTTCAGACCACCATCTTTCCAAGAATGACATTTCAGACCAGATGAATTTTAGCTTAGGATGTTTTCTGAGTGAGTTCACTATATTATTCATTATTTTTCGGACCTGAAGTATAAAATTTAGAATATCGAGTTAAAGTTATTATCAAAAATTAGACTTAAACTAAGTAATTTCAAGTAATTAATTTTTAATTTTTAAATTGAGTTCTAGGCAACTAGGTAATTTCGCAAGAATATCAATTATTTTTAAACAATGAAATCATCACAACTTTGCGTGAGAGTGTAACTGATTTATATACGATTGTAACTTCCTAGTACCGAATGATCCGTAGTACTGTAATATTCCTCAAACGTGTACAGCCATCCAGGGTCAACATGGGAATGCAAAATGACGAATACATTTAAATGTTTCGTTGCGTTTCGTTTATTTCGGATGAGTTGAATGTTGTGTCCTTTTACCTATTAACATTTTTAACAATTACTGAAATCGTATAATTTCAATTTTCTTCTATCTAAACGTATGTCTATTCTCGGGATTAATGGTTCTACAAAATTTCTAAATTCATTACCGTATTTGATTATTGTTAAATATGAATTAGAAATCAAATAATAATTATGTTAGTATTTTATTATGAAACATCTGAAATCGTTATTTCATCCTTATACCTACTGTAATAGTAGCACTGCTTAATCGTTCTGATGTAGTGCAGATATTTCTCATATTCAATGATTTCTGCTGTGTTTCACTTTCGTTCATTTCCATATTCTGGAAGCAAAAGTTCTAATAAATTATCCAATTTTTAAAATTTTGACGAAATTTTTCTATCTTCGCTTAGAATCTTTTACAAGACTTTCATGATTCATATTTTTCTTTGGCAAAATATTCTTATAGCTCTAACCCTCATTAAAGGTAAATGATGAGATGCAAATTCTCCAATCAGAAATATAATTGCTGTTCCGAAGACAGTCATTAACAATGCCATGCGCAGTTTTAACATTTTAACAGAAAAGTCAGTCAACGAGTGTCTGAAATTTATTTCAAGCATATCATTGATTCGATCACCTAATCTTTTTATCACTTTAATAGCATAAATTACACCCTAAATTTCAAGCACATTTTCTTGATGTAATTACTAAAAAAAGAAAATTATTATCAAATTATAACTGAAAAGATCGAGTTTCATTTCGTATAGATTAGTAGTAACGAGATCATCGAGTAAACATTAAGTTCGCGAATCCATGAAATTCTCGAAACTGAACTATCGCCAACCAGCTGTTCACACTCCGATCTCATACTTCCACCAATTTCTCTAGCAATTTTTCGTAAAACTTCCTTTTTTTCAACCATATGCGAAGCAATTTGCAGACATTTTAAATGCAACAAAAAAATCAGTTAAAGAGGAATCTATTTTAATTGAGGGAAAATGTAGGCGAACATATTTGGAGTAATTTCGAAGGAGGAGAGAAGATTAGAGATAGGTTGATGAGGGAAAAGTAATCATTTAAATTGAATTTAAATAATCCTATATGATTAATATGATGAATCGATCATCGATTGTACAATCGACTAGACAATCATCAGCGGTTAATTTGCATTGCTTGTTGAATTATTTGAAAAGAATATTTTTCACAGCAATGTTGCGATGTGTGTTTATGTTTCATTCATATCAATGACTAATTACAACAATGTTATTGCATCGCTCAATATGATACTACTAAAAATGTAAATAATAAATTATATTAGATGCATTAATTAAGGAATTAGTAAATTCAAATTACTGATTCATTTTTATTTCATGGAGAGAATGGTTATTATGGAGTGGTGAAAAAATAAGGTAAAGATTGAAATTAAATAACTCACTGCATCGGAACAATAGAAAGAAATGAAGGATTGAAATTATCATCATTTAGTGAGACTCAAGAAGTATTGGAGATCGTACGAAGTACAGTGCACAGTGGTTTCTAACCAATATACTTGTCGATTGGAACTGTCTCCTTTACAGATGTTCTGCAGAAATGGCTGTTGAAATATGAAATAAAGCTCAATAAGACAGATCCCAGGCCATATTATTCTTTATCAAGCAATAGATGATTTGACTAACGGTGTCATACTGGAATATATTTTTCAATTTCGGCAAAGATTTCGAAAGCTTTATTAAGAACTTCCTACAATATTTTATGTTTTTCAAAATGTCAACAATCATTTTAGGTTCCAAATTTAAGATGAAAATTATTCATGGATTTTTTGAATAAATAAAAATATTTAATATTTTATAGTAGATAAATAATAATCGATGAATGATATCAGAGTAATGAACGAAAAAATTGATTGTAGAAATGTAAGTTTAAAACGAAATTTGAGAACAACAGTCTTTTTAATAGTAAGTGAGAAACTATCGATTTCTTTATGAGAATACGTCTTCTGTCAAAAATTGGTTCAAATAACTCAAAACAGTAATGACGCAATCATCAAACTTTTGATGTATTTGATTCATCAAAAGTTTGATGAATTGTCTCGGAAAAGAAGTTTTAAACGGCGAGTAAAAAGAGCATATTACTTATCGAGGTATAAAAAAGTAATAGAAACAGCTTCAGAAATATCGAAGTGATTTTTTCCTATGAACTGTTTCAATTAATAATGGTTTTCTGATTATCCCATGATACAATTACAATTACTTATTTGCATCATTAATGATTTAACTTAATAATTCATTCAAATTCAGAAAATAAATAAATAATATTTTTAAATATAATGAAATCCCAAAGTGTCGGGTGTAAAAGATTACAAATTCAAAATTAAACATATCAAATGGAAAGAAAAAATATTCGCATGATTGAATTAACAAAATTATAAGATATGCTTCTTGAAATTGTCAGTTTCGTTTCCTAAAAAACTTATTTATACCATCATATTGTAATTTTTTTTATTTTTACCATAATATGTATTGATAATTAGTGTGAATATATGTTAAAGTAATCTTTAAGATTGATCTGAAAAACTGAGCGCATTTTAATTTATGCATGTATAATTATGAACTGGCTGTTAAAATCAGAATTTACTTTCTATAATTTTTTTCTGTTTTTTTTTTCTTTCTGTAGCTTTCCATACTTTCTCTAGTAATTCTCTAAATAAAATGAACTGATGAAATTGAAAAAACGATGGTAATTCTATAAAATTTTCCTAAAAAAAAAAAGAAAATTTCACCAATATTTTGTCTATGAATGATGGAACCGAACCGATATATTCTCGAGAAAAAGCTTCATATTTTTAATTTCTTTGATGTGTAAAAATCTTCAATGTTTTGAGGAGGAGCGACTCTTCAAAATATGTATTTAGCTGTATAAATATTATTTATAGATTTGTGTATAAATATACTTCAAACTTTGGAAATATTTTGATGAAATTCCCAACCAGTATTTTCAGATGTGATTATGCCATTTGAGTTTAAATAAATGTTCTGGAAATGCTCAAAACAAAAAAAAAAGAAATATATCATGAACTTTTAATAATTATTCATCTTATATAAGAATACATCGAAAGAATTAGTTTAAAAATTTCAAGTTTTTAAGAGCACAATTAATTTAAAATTATACAAGACTATATCGAAAGAATTAGTTTAAAAATTTCAAGTTTTTAAGAGCAATAAGTTTTAAATTAAATGCTGATATGATATTTTGAATCATGATCATTGGTAAAGTAACAAATTAATAATATTCAATCATTAAATCTTTCTATGAGCCGTATCCAATGAGTCAAAATATTTTAAAACTGAATATACAATAATTCTACATTAACTTTAATAAGTAGGATCGATAATAAAGACAGATTTTTCAGTCTTGGATAAAAAATTATGAGATGCGAGATTCAGAAATTTCAATTTAAAACATTTTGTAATTTATGCAACCCAATTTTTTTTGTCGTGATAAATACAGACTGATGAATGTTATTTACTGTCTTACCTTTGAATATTATTGAAATCTAATTTCAAAATTACATAATTGTAACAAAAACAATGCTTTAGATATATTCTTCGTGAACTGAAGTCAAAGGTCAGAATAATCAATATCTTTATTCTAATAGTATTTTCATTTAGCTTTTTCTAATATTTTTCCTTTAAACTCAGAGAATATCTTTTTGATTAAAACAGAGTTACCTAATATTGTGAAAGGCTTGAAATTTGGATTGAGCTGTGGAAGGGACAGATTTATATTAATTCCTTTATTCACAGTGATAGTAATCGAAGAATATATAATTGGTAGTACAGAGAAAATCAGACGTGTAGTGAAGTAAATTGGATGATGTCGGTTGGGTTTTTAGAGAAAAATAGATTGGGAGCTTGGATAGGAATAACGTAGCTTAAGATCGTTCAATCAGAGCGAAACCGATTCGAAAAAGAATGAATAAGGAAAAAAATAGTTTTTTTTTGGAATTTGTTGGGGTATTTTAAATGTTGAGAATTGGGCGTGTTGGGATATAATACAATAATAAAATAATTTTAAGAAAGGAATTGTTCACAAAGAAAAAAAAAATGTTACGACAGCTTAATTGAATTCAAAGATGGTTACAGAAATACAAACACAAGATTAAATGACTTTATTAGCTGTAAACGGAAACGTTTAGATGTGGTTGTAAATTAGCATGAGACATGACACACAATGAGAAATAATTTTACAAATGATGACTTATTAGAAAATTTTACAAATTTTTAATCATTTGATCATATAATTATCCATAATAATTAGTTTTAGTGGGAATTAATTTCGGATTTCCCGAGACCTATGGCTTTGTCTTCAAAAATCTCCTTAACGAACATTTTTCGTTTTTTTTTTCTGTTCTGATTCAAAAATTTTCTTGATTTATGTAAGCGGACTGTTTTTTATCAGAATAAACGTGTCGTTAGCAGTAATAAAATAATTATCATTCAATTATTCATCGATAGCACTACATATTGCAAAAGAAAAAATGTGTCATAGGAAAGTTTTATTGATGGACTGGATATGGACAATACACCGGTATTATAAACTCAAATATAATAGTAAGGCTGGTCTTGGCATATGAAACTAGAAGCATCAATTCCCTTCTGCAAACAAGTAGCAATAATAGTATTTACCATCAAAAATGAGATAGTCATTGGGCCGATGCCTCCTGGTACTGGAGTATAGTTTCGGCTTTTTCTTTTATCCCATCAAAGTCAACGTCACCTATGAGGCTTGGTTGCCCTTCTGTGTTTACACTATTTATGCCAACGGTAATTACTATTGCGCTTTTTTTTATCCAGTCTTTTTGAACAAATCTTGTTATACGAGTATTGAAATAGAGGTATTAATGGTCAAAAATGAAAGAAGAATGGCAAAGAAAAACCGAGTTGATGAGTTAAATAAATGCAGAGGATATGTTATGGAAGATAACATTCCTTTTGTGATTTTTACAGTATTCTAGACATGACTCATGGGCGTTGTTATAAAACCAGAACACTTACAGGAATCTATGATTTTTTACTACTGAAGATAAAGCAGGGGAATCTCAACAAAGATGAGAATTAAATTAGATATGTTAATTAGTTCCACTTATTTATGTTAAAGTTGGAAAATCAGAGAAAAATCATTTCATGACATACATTTATATTTACTGCAAGTGATGAATCATGGAAGAAAATTTTCTAGAATACTGCACTTTGATTATTTGGACATAATTTATGCTGAAATTATTTCGCTTTTTCCTACACTAAATAGTGTTGCTATCGAGTGAAATATATTGAATGAAATTATTTGTAGATTTATTAATTAGTAATAAGGAAACAAGCAAAAAAATTGAGAAAAAAAGAGGTCAAGTTTAGTAAATGGTAATGTGGGAAAATATATTTATACAGTTGATAATTGTTTGAATGTGTTGAATAATCAATTTGTGTATCAAATAAACACATCGCATTAGTTTATTAATTATAGGAAATCACTTTAATTATAAATTTGAATTTGAATTGGAGGAAGGGTTTTAAAAGCAATTATTCCTTTTTTTTTTTTCGAATATAAACATTTTAGCATTACAATATCGTATGAAAATTATTTATCAACCACTGACTTATACCATAAAATTCTAAAATTTAAAGCTAAAATTCATTCTGCTGATTTTAATATGTACATAAAGTGTGCATGTATATATGAAGAAGTGTAAAATACCTCTATATCATTGATAGCTTATGTTATTGTATCAGCAAGTTACTAGGAATGTTTTGAGTTTTACTGTAGGAGAATTGTGAGACTTAGGATTCTGTACCAATAATACAAGGCCAAAATAAATATAGCTTCAAATATCATAAATTCAAAAATCTCTTTTGAACTTCTCTTATTTTACTTCTTTAAGATCAAACATTATTTATTTGAAGTACTATCTATCTAATCACCTGAGAATATTTTGACAATTATCAGTTATATCAATTAAAAATTATTTCGTTGTTACTTCAAGTGATAGATCATTACACTGTTACGATATCACTCCTGCTTCTTCTTTTCTTTCAACATTGTAGTTCTGTATTGTTTTTTCCTTTTCCTACTATTAAATCTTTATTAATTTAAACTTTTATTTTGTTTTTTTTTTTAATAATAAATTAGCTTTTTCAGTACATCAATTATGTACCTTTGAATCTAAGAATTCTCAAAATTTTCCAGAAGTAAAGTGGCCCATGGCTTCAATATGATGGTTGATGGCTAAATTAATTGGATTTCAGTAAAAGCGAGCATACTTTTTTTTTACCTTAAAAAGCAAAATATCCCAACAGAAGCAATTTGGTGAAGATTATCAAACCACTAAATTGAGTCTCAGTGAACATTCGGTTCATTTTCTTCATCAATTAAAACCAATCGATAGATCAAACTAAACTAAACGATCATACTACTCAGAGGAATTGAAAAATCTCAAACAAATCAAAATATCCTAACTTTTTTTCGTAATTCACATTTTTAAACTTAGTCCTAAATCGAATTTGCACTCCATTGTTTGCCACATCATATCATATTATAGGTCTGCGCTTTAAAAAATCAGTTAGAAGTTAAAATATCTAACATTTTTCATTCCCTGCACTATTTCATTCTTTGCATGACTTATCTCCAAATATTCCCGAGAAAAATGGATAGATTGCTTTTGATCATGACAGATTAACAAAGTGCTTCTTTGAGACATTATCAAAAAGCTTTGTTAAACATTTTAATTTTGAAATGCTTCGGTTTTGATAAAATTTAATATTAATACCAATATTTTCTTTTTTTTATATTATAGTCTACCAAAGTACTCTCAAGAATTGTAAGAGTAATAAATATATGCATGATACATAAAATACAAATAAGCAAGCGAAGTTGAAATTTATTTAAATCCATTTCGAATAATCATTTTCTTTTGAACCTTAGCATATATAAAGACTGGTTGGTAGTACATCGAAAAAGATTTTTTAGATATTATTAGCAAATGAGACTTTTTCCATTGAGTTTTGCAAAAAAAGGTACTGTAAGCAGTTGTATGCATCATCTTGATAAAGACCTTTTGAATAATCCAAAGCGACTGAAATAAGCAGAATGATCAGTGTATGACTAGCGAATAAATAATATCGAAGAACAGGAAAATATCTTCGGAATTTCAGTTTTCAGTTACAAAAACTTCTTTATCGAAATCATCTGGAGAAGATATTCCTTCAGATGACTTCAATGAAGAAGTTTAGGTCCTATCAATTGTTATGCTAATAATATTCATCAGAACATCAAATTTAGAATTAATTAGCAGTTAAAACTTTCATTTTCCAACTAAGTTCAAATCTCTTCATTAGCTGATCGAACTTTTCATAAAGCCTCACTGCAACTTATTATTGGTGGAAAGATGCTGTTCATTCTCCATCTCGAATCCATTCACATCATTGTCAACATTTCTTCTACGCATATGCCTTTTCTCATTCTTTTCTTAACCATCTAAATAAGAGAAAGAAACGGAGCGAAAATTGGAATCAAAAAGCAGAAATGACAATTTGATATAATTTCTTGGATTCCCGCTAATTTTATATTCATACAACAAAACAATCTATCCATTCATTCCTTTTTTGACATGTTTTATAAATGCATAAAGCTACGTCCCATACATTGATTGTTTAAAAGTATTTGAAAAAGAAAAATGACGAAAAATGAATTATAATACATAAGAAAGTAATAAGTTTCATTACAATCAACGCAAAAGTAATAAACAAGAACATACGTACCACAACAGCTTTTATGATTAAATGAACAATCGATCACCTTTATTATTTATAAATAGAAAACATAAATAACAACACGTGATGTTTTGTAATATAACACATGTCATATTTTAGTTGTTCGTCAGTATTAGGAATGATGAACAATCAAATCATTTTCATACCACTGAAAGGTAAGAAATCACTGAATCAATAAATTTCATCAAAAAAAAAAAGAAAGTGATATTGCTTATTACTATGCAAAACACGGATGCGTAATCATATTTTGGATCGCATTTTCAACATGATCTACATACTCCGTAATCACTTATCTTTCCAAAGAACTATTACAGAATATATGGACAATATTTTCCCTAAAAATTCGTCTGTTGAATAATTTTTGCAATATTCAATGTTTTCTCTATTTCTAGCCATTTGCATGACATTAAAAGAAAACAAAGTAAGAGAAGCGATCAACAAACTTCATTCAGAATCGAAATTGCTAATCGAAAGTATTTTTGCTGATTTAAAATTACTAGAAAGTATGAAAATTTCAAAAACTTTGAGAAATTCACAGGATTGGTGTGAACGAGACCATAGTATCGGATTCGGTTGTTAAATGGAACAATAAAAATTGAGCTGCTGAACCTGAAACGGTCGAAATATGAGAAAATTTAACTCATTAAAACTATTAATAAAATCTAAATTTATTTTCAATTCCAAATCCAACTGTTTAAATTTCTAATTCAGATTAACTTTCAAATATGCTTAAAACTTGCCATTCTCATTCATTTGAATTGTTAAACTACGTACAGCTTCCACCAGAGTGCAATCTTTGGAAAGCTGCTCACGGACAGCTTCATCCTTAATAACGAACATCAGGAAATCAATGGTACTCTTGACAACATCTGTATCTTGACAACCCAATAATAAATCCCAAATCTGATACGAACTGCTAAAATCCATTAATTCATACCAATATCGGTTTCAGAAAAATGTAAGAGATAAAGAATTGTAA
Organism: Onchocerca volvulus; assembly: GCA_000499405.2. Classification (NCBI taxonomy): domain Eukaryota; kingdom Metazoa; phylum Nematoda; class Chromadorea; order Rhabditida; family Onchocercidae; genus Onchocerca; species Onchocerca volvulus. The sequence continues at coordinate 16,283,964 of HG738139.1, forward strand.
TTATAAAATTTTATAAAGACGAAAAAAGTTAAATTCATTCGAGTTTTCTTATAGGAATTCTTTACTTGTGCAATGAAAAATGTTAAAACTGAGTAAAAATCCAAATTCAAATTTATATATCATGAAATCAAATGCATGAAAAATGATTGATAAGCGTCAAAAGAAAATCGCTTCAATTAATGCTAATTCTATTCAAGATGGTAATCTTCCTATCATTGAATAATTACTGTTTTTGCTGTTCTTATAATCAATTATGTGATAAAAAACACATTAAATGCACCATGAATATCGGATAGCATTGCCAAAGTTGGTATTACAGTTTGATAGAGAAATGAGTAAACCGTATGCCTTTTGAATTATTAATTTCTTTTGAGGATTTCCTTTCTCATCATTCTGTAAGTAAGATTCAGTTCTAAAACTATTTATTGATTCTGTCTTTTTTTTTTCTTCACAAATTTGAATAAAGTGAAGGTACCAATGGAATAAGTATGCTTTGGTTAATATTAAAAAAAAAATAAATCGAATTGAGCAATTAAAAATAATGTTCCGAATTTTATTACACATTTACTCATAGCATGATATTAGCATCTTATTAGCTCAATTAATAAATACATCGCCCTTAATATATAGGGGAAAAAAAAAAATCACACCTCTATAGTATTTGCAGTTGTGGCTATAATTTCAAATAAGACATCAGTTAAGGAATTGTTATCAACGCTGATATTAAACAATATCGGAGGATGATTCAATTGATCTGCATCTACCAGTCGCGCGAATAACTAGAAATTTATTTTTTTCTAAAGTTGATAATCTTATCCTCAACAGTGTTTTAGTAATATTGATAAGAATGACAATCGTATTTCACATATCCTCAGATGTGTGCAATGAAATAAAAAAAGCACTCCAATTATATATATATAATGAATGAATAAACAATAAATAAATCAATACCAAAACTGATAAAAGATATTTAAGCAGCATTATTGATATATCCAAAAATAAGGACTTACGCTCATTACATGTAAACGTGAACTGAGATCAACAGGATGAGCAAGTTCGTATAGAAGTAAACTTGGAGCTCCTTCAAATGTTATCAACTGAAACATTAGATATTAGTAGTGCGTTCAATTTTTTTTGATAATTTTGAGACTATTCCAACTAATAAATTAATTAAAATTTCTTTTAAACTGCATAAGCATAAAAATATGTGCCTGACTATCTGCTCGTCAACTGTAACTGTATCGTTTTTTGGATCCTTTTCAAATTTTCGCAAAATTTTGTCAGTAAAAATATTGAGATTAAATAGCTACTCGAATAATGAAAATTATATTTACTCGTTTTCTGACACTGATATTACGTTCCGGTGAAGAACAACCACCCGTAAAAACATGTAAAGACCACAGCATTGAAGAAATTAAATTTTTTACTACAGCTTCATCGCGTCTTTTGCAGTAAGCTTGTAACAAATTGATCGTTCCTTCAATAATACCACAATCAGCTATGAAATCCTGAAATTTAACTAGAAGAAATTTCGTAATTACGTAAGACTTTTAAAAAAATACTAATATTCAAATTATTGCCATATGTAGATAATCACCAATAAGTTCCTGTAAGAAGTAGTGTTTTCAATATGTATGATCAATTAGACGTAATAAAGTACCTTATTAGCATTAGAACTACCGCTGCAAGTTGCAGATATATTCCCGAGGAAATCGAAACCAACATGTAAGAAATACGGATTATTACGAAAAATACCCATCATACTGAGTGTCCGACTAATTGTTTCACGTAGGTCAGCATTTCTTACACCATCTACATCGCTAACTACTCTTAAGCAAAGCATTACGTCAAGAGCGACACGTTCGGAGCAATTTGGATTTGCCAGAAGATATGATATGATCTGAAATATTAAAATCATAAACTAGGAATTGAAAACCCTTTGCTTGCATCAAACAAATTAATTTATTCGAATAATGAACTCAGGAACCCATTTCTTTTTATAAATTAATAGAATTTAATTGCAAACATTAATTATATCAATTTTCTTTGCAAATAACATATCACAAATCATTCAGTTTGTTGATTTTACGATTAAAACTGCTTAATATCTGTTGGCATTGTTACACTCTGCTCTTTCCTTATCATAGTAAATGCCACATTTACCTTGACTCCATCAAGCTGAACAAATTTCTTAGCGTAGGAAAGATCAGTTGAGCAAACCATCGCGAAAATAGCCCGAGCTATCCTATATACCACCGATTCATTCCCTTCTTTCTTCAATAATCGTAGCAAAAGTTGAATGCCACCTTTCGATTCGAATGATTGCTGTAATTTTACTTTCTTTTTCCTCTCTTAATTTTATAATCTGAATAAAAATTAAAATATTTGTTCCTTTATATTATTTGAAAAAAAAAAAGAAGGATGAAGTAAATCTCTTAATGGTACCATAAGGATATCAAATGATTCATTCAAATGGCTTAAATTATTAATAATTCGACTGGAAAATTAATGAAAATTTTCCACACAATGGAGAATATTTAATTGAACGATTTAATTTCGAAGATTTTATTAAATTAGAAAAACATACATCATAATTAATAATTATTCAAGTGTAAAATGTTATGTTTACTAACCCTCCACGTATCGCTACCATTAAAAACGCGTCGAACAAGATCAAAAACATATTGTTTCGATTTATAAGTATTAATGAAGTACTGATCACCCTTTTCGTCCATTTCTTTCATCACGCGTGTGGTACGAGCGAGAATCTCAAATAATGAGAAAATGATTCACATGAAAAGTTTGAAAAAATAGAAATTTCCAAGTGAATAGAAAAATAAAAACTTGATTAAGTCTATCAGGCTTATCAAATTTAAAGTACAAACAATCAAGAAGTACTTACGTAAGTAAACTTGTATGACAGGTGAAGTTAATATGAGTAATTAACAAATGAGTGAATAAGACTTACTTGTTCTTTAATATCTTTTCCATATCGATGTCGATCCACCATTCCCACCAACGAGTGAACGATATTCAAAGCATATTTACAAGATTTTTGTGCAGGACTGAAAATTCCTTGTTAAATATTGCGTGTAATGATTTAACTCTAAATAAATGCTAATACCCAATTAATTATGTAAGTTTAAACACAAAACAGAATATTTCAGTCCGTGATGATTGCTAATATCATTGTTATTTCAGCAAATCATAATAATCATGACAGGATGATCTACGCGATTTGGAAGTATAAAGTAATAGACAAAATTTTTAATAAACAGTTCAGTATCAGAAAAAGTGAAACATTTAGAAATATTAATAATCCAATTCTATCGAGTAATCGTTTCCGTAAAATTTTCGATATTACTTTCAAAAGGAGCAATTTCTCCTTATAAAAAGAAAATGTGAGAAACTAACTCCATCCATCGTACAAATGTTTCGAGCAACTCATCCGGATAATGTACCATCCACTTAAAGAATCAGAATTATTGAAACTTATCAAAACTTTTAATTTACTCTAAATTATATGCAATGTCTGTTACTTCTCCACCAATGGTTCGAAAATTTGCCAAAATTTTAACCATTTGTCGCATATAATTTGCCATAAAACATATTTGAAGTAAAAATGAAATTTACTTTTGACATAATTTGTTTAGTTTTTCCATCAGCAGAGAATCGTGTCATTATTCGTAAAACTGTTTCCACTATCTAAAATTAATGACTTACAAATTTTGACTTCATCAAGATAGCCTGATACAAAAAACCTCTTAAATGTAAATTTTGCGATAAGTAACAATTAAGGATTTCAATCTTTGTGAATCTCTCTGAAAAAAATTCAGCTTATTGATAAACCACCAGATCCATATCTCCAATCCATATTTCCTATATGTTTCAGTAGGGCAACTATACTTTTGAGATTTGAGAAAAATTCTCCGAAAATAAATTTTAAAAGTTAAGAACTGATGAAAAGCTAGCATCGTCCTCGGTATCATTTTGTCTTAACCATCGCTGTATCAAAATTTTCATCATTTTTTCCAATTTATCGATATCAGCCCGCTCAAAATCATTCCTTGTTGCCATCATAAATACGGCGCGCACCATTTCTTGTGCTACTTTCTATAAATCAATTTCAAGAAATAAAACAGATTAAGTAAAACAATATTTTTGAAAATCAAAAATGAAAATGGAAGTAATAATTTGGCTTCGTTATAATATTTATTCCAGATTTTACTGAAATGACTGTTGGATTTGCTTTTTTTCTTCAGAATTTCAAACAGTGAGAGCTAAAATTGCAAAATAATAAAATATTCAGTTAATTCCTAATCCAATGATAGGCTACCGATTTAGAGAGATCCAAAGATCTAAATCTTTTTAAAGAAATGATTCTGTGCGACTGATTTTGATCATGGCTATTCCAATGATAATATTTGTATTTAGCTAATTCAATGCCCAATGTCAACTTTTTTGGCTTAAATTAAGTGTTACGCTAGATACTGGCACGAATATACGTAGAATTCAAACCTAAAATAGAGAAGAGTCAAAAAATTTGATTTGATTCAATGGAAACATACTTTATCGGTATTGTTTACGTGAGCAGTTATTTTTTCGATATATTTGTTGACAGTTTCAATAAATTTAATATGATCCGGTCCCATATTTTCGATACAAGAGGATGAGGATGATGGTGCTGAAGTATGCATCTGCGCTCTCTGAAACTTTTTATTTTTATTTTTTTGGATGGTTTTATGCTACTTTAAGTCTTTTTTTCTTTTTTTTTGAGCATTTATTATTATGTGTTGTTGTTAGTTATACTGAGTTCTTTAACTGGCTTTTATTGCTTGATACAATTTTTTTTTTTTCTAATGAAGTTTTTGTTTTGTTTTTCATTATTTCAGGTTACAATTAAACTTAAATAAATTTTTATATTTACTTATTAGTAAAAAAAAGTTGATATTTGTTTCGGTATTAAATAAATATTAACGTTTGCCAGAAGTGATAACATGATTAACTGAATTAATTAAATAAACAAATAATTACAGCTACTTTATAACACAAAGATCGTCATTTTGGGACAATTAAGTTCATATATAAGAATATTTTTGTCCCAAATTGCAATTTAACATTTTTCAAACTTCACGTACCAAATCAGCTAATTGCCTGAGTTCGGTAATTTGAGTGTTGACGCTCAACATACTCATATCTTCCGTTGCACTGCTTACGTGACTCATACGCGACACTGACATTACTGATGATGGCTAAAAAAAAGGAAAAAAGACGATGGCTGACATAATAATTCGAATTTTTAATAATTTCAATCATATTTTGTGTTATAAAATTCAAAGTCATAAAACTTTCAGTAAACGAGCGAGTAAAATCTCCCTGCTTTTAGTGTTCGATAAAAAACGTTTTAAAGAATTGCAAAATTGATAAGCAGCAATACCGCCGATCCAGTCCTGTAATTTTGCTGCTGAGGATAACTGATAAAGCGATGATCGTTCATCCAAGCTTGAGTATTCATTATCTTCCGATTGTCAACCGTCGATACTACTCGCTCCGGATATTGTGATTGAGGTAATGGTTGTGATAGTTGCTGTGGCTCACATTTCATTTGGGTCCTCATTGGACTATTTGGCATTGAAATCGACGGATATGGTATGCTAAATTGAAATAATTTCAAAATCCTACAAATAGATTAGTAGTTGAATAGAAAGGAACTGAATTATCAACGTATCATTACTATCTTCAATTTTTTATGAAGAAAAAACTATCCGAAATTTAACGAAAAGTTCTAAAAATTTCATTTCCAATACTATTTTGCATATTAAAAAAATAAATGTTGAAAGATGCCATTACCGAGATGCGGGATAATGAGATATCGATGAGTCGTAGTAACCCGCAGGATGATGGGATTGTGGAATATTCGGCAATGGCGATGGCTCATATGAAGTTGTGGGTATTTGCGGGTCGTATAGGGTCACAAGTTGTTGCTGTTGATCTGTTGAATAAGTTCCCTGACATGATGTGTCCATGCCAAATCGCTGGTAAGAATCTGCAAATTTATAATGATTTTTGGTAGTTATTTCCTTCCAAAAGAGATTTACTTAGATGAAATTTAACGCAAAATCAATTACGAGCCAATTTGATGCAAAATAGTTCATGTGAAACTTGGCATGTATTAAGTAAACACTACAAAGAAATGAGATGTCACTCATGGATATGAAATATGTGGTGGGTTAACCCTGAATAGATTGCCAGCTGCTATTTTTGGTTTGTTATTTGCAAAAAATAAAGGTCATTTATATTTCACCATTTGGAAAAATCCAACAGAAAATTGCCATTTCAAATTCAAAAGTTCAAAAAATCCGGGATGGCTCACTTCCTGTCCATTTATATGGCCAACCCATCAAAGTGACAAATGATCATTCATTCATTCATGGGATTTTTCACCGTTACACAACTCATCTGACTTCACGGAATGTCCGCCCTGTCTTCTCTCTCATCCGATAGTTCTCCTCGTCCTCTTCCCTGCCGTTGCAGATCATTAAGCCCAGAACAATGGTAATTATTCCTCATTCCATCTTATTTTCAAAAATCAACAAATGTCACCACACACATGTCATATACTCTCCTCTTACACATAAATAGATATGATACATTGAAATTTCGAAAACGAAATATCGTGTCCTGTGGAAAATTCGTCTTCTGTTTGCAACAAAATTGAAGCATTCAGACAATTTAAAATAAGGAACTGAATCATTTTCGATTAATCTTGGTCTTACTTCTCAAGTAATCTTACAATCATATAAAATAGATGGCTGGCCCAGGTTTCTGGTTACTTCAGTATCGAGGTTATATATTTCGACAGTCTGAATTGACTTTAAAGCTACTGAAGTTATGAGTATGGGAACAATGCAATTGCAATATCAAATAAAGGAGTATCAAATTTGGGATAAAAGTTGTCATATCAGTAACGAGCATTTCCATTAATCGGATAAGATGATCATCGACAGTTCAGTATCACCAGCGGATTGATATTCATAGCAATGAGATAATATGCTGAACTGTTCGCATACACTGTTATCGTATGTCGATAACATTAACCAGCCAAGATCGTTCCCAAAAAAAGACGTGACGTGATCGTCTCAGTCAACTCCGTGGTGTGTAACGTGTACTGTAGGTGAGGAACTGTTGAACAGGAAGAAAGACGATGGAATGAACTAGGAAGCATACGGTACTTCGTTCAACAATTACTTTAGACAATACTATCACACATCAAATTATGCAAATTTCCCGAGATGGAAGAGAAGGTGGAAGGTGGAATGATAACGGATTGTACTGCAAAATGTGGGTAACCAAAACCGGAATTGGACTGAAGAATGCATTGCTTACCCATCAGTCATCCATTCATTCACATTTTCAAATTTGAATTTATGCCCGGTTATTTGAAATGTTGAAGAGAGTGTGAAGATAGAAGGAGAGAGAGGGAGAGAGAAGTAGAAGAAAAGCAGGAGTAAGAGAAGAAATTGGATGGCAAAAGGGAAGTTGAATGGCATAAGAAAGGGAGAGACGAGAAAGGAAGAGAAGAGGTCACTTCTTGAGAAGGAGGAGGAGGGAAAAAGGGTTGAACCTCAAATTAACCGCCAAAAATTGAGGAAGAAAGTGGGGAATGGAGGAGGAAGAGGAAGGTGGGGGAGGGATATGCCACCTGTCGCCAATTCATCAATAAATATATTTCATTTCATATATACATGATAGATAGATAATCTTAATTGCTAACACGCAGATCTGTTCTTCCTAATTATTGATAACTATAATGAACTGTGCAAGCATGCAAGTATGAAACAAATGCTGGCTGAAATTTAAAGTTTTAATTTCAGGACGTAATTAGTTGGATTGCAAATTGGAGGAAGTATGGAATCGTATAAAGATAGCTATTCCGAATATAATAATTTGAATTTCAGATTATAGTAGTTGAAAGTTTTTGAAATTTCGGATATTGTTCCAGCAGTGTTGCTGAATTCCCGAACTATCTACGTGATGATAAAATCCAGTCAGTAGTCTCGGAATCACATAAGCTCATTAAACTTCATGTGAAAGATGAATTGAATGAATTCATGAAGCAAACACCTTCGATAAATGATGATTGATTGATTCATTGTTTTCGAGACTTCTAATGATCTCAAATTAATTTCATGATAGAATATATATATCAATCGAATAAGTGGAATCAGATACCCAAATGCAAACGGTAGCGGAGACTAGCCATTTATATAGAAGACACGGAAGAATTTACATGAATAGATGCATGTAGGCTTTTACGTTATGCAATTTCTCATAATGATCCCAATCGATTAATTCTAAAAGGAAGAAAAAATCAAGCACAGTTAAGTCATTACTGTATGGAATGAAAAATGAAGGATAGACAAATGAAATGAAAATTTTTAAACGAAGGAGAAATTTTTTGAATTCGTTTTCGCCTATTATTTCACTGTTTTATAAATAACATGGCGACAGCCTAATTCAACCCTATCAATTCAAAATTCAGATCGAAATTTCCCACAAATCTGCTCATACTTATGATCAAGTGGCATATAATATAATTATTTGTTGTTAATTTAATTAAATCTTTGCTATCGCTGTTCAAATTATTCAGACTTATGGTACCAACAACGAAATATGGAAATTTCGATGGGAATACTTAGCCTTTCGAGAATCATCGGTGAAAACGAATTATTTAGTGGAATAAAGATGAATGGGAGGATAGGTAGGGATAAAAATAATGATTTCTTGTAGCTGTTGCTGCAGAACCATAATGGACAGGACATGGGACATAGTCATTAGATGGAGGTGTCACTGTGGTCTTCAAGATCAGAAAGATCGGATGGGATCAAGAGAGAAATAGAGAGAGAAAGAGAGAGAGAGGGAAAGAAAAAGGGAGGAAAGGACAATGAAGTGGGCAGTTAGGGGTCGAAGGTTAAAAGCTCGACCTAACCTATGGTAATTATTACCCCTTTTTTCCTCTTCAATAAGCATATATAACACACATATATGCATTATTCCTGGAATATTATAAACCGGTGTAGCTCATGATGCCCCTTCATCAAGTATAAATCATGAATCTTCCAAGAAGTAATGAAAAGATGAAGCAAAGTTAGAAATGACTAGATGATGCGATCTGAAGTAGCAATTTAAGACTATAATCGACTCAGAATCAAGAATTCATTGCGTTAAAGTTGAAAGCGATAAGAAGATCCGGTTCGGGCTTGGCAATATCTGAGTCGTGAAATGAATGAAAAGATTCATCTTTAATATCATGATTAATGAACTTAACTGATTGATACATGCCAGTACAGTCTTTAAATTTCGGATAAAGGGAAGATGAATCGAAAATTCTTGGTAAGCCTTATCAATAATATTTGTATCAAGTTTCCATACTTTTTCTTCTTTCATTGCTTGTTTTAATTATATGGATGATTTACATAGACACTTCCAGAATTTCAATTTCGAAAATCGATGGCCAACTACTTTCCTTAGCGTGAGGTCATTTATGATAACTCGAACCTGGTTTTGCACTAAAGATTAAGGGATTACATTCCTTTGGCAACTGAAATAGTGCATTAATTACCATTATTCAATAGGACGGAGAGATGGAAGGAAGCAGGAATTTCTGCTTGAAGTGAAAAAAAAAAAGGCAACACAGAAGTTGCTTGTCTTCATTTTCAACCATCTGATACTTGTTCTCAAGATTCACATCAAAACTTCGAATTTCGAATACTTTTCCGGATCTCATTTCGAATTTCCCCATTTAATTTGATATACTCGCGCGCTCTTGCTAGATATACAATGCTATATTCCTAATTTTGATCCAATTTCATCATTCAATGTTTGTTTAAAAAAACGAGCAAGCAATCAGTTCCTTTTATTCACATGAATCAAGAAATCAACAAAAGAATAGAAAAAACACTCGGTAAACTGGTTAGAAACTGCGGAAAATGTTTTTTTTTTTTTTTTTTTTTTGTATCCAAGCGAGTTTACCACAATTTTTTTGGAGAAAAATGATGCATAGTTTGAAATACAGACATTATTATCCCTCCTCGATATCTTAATTATTCAGTGACAGTCCTCAGATCAAAGCAACAATTCGTCATCTTTTTTCTAAATATACCATGCAGATTCTGATAAAACCCTAAAATATCCAATGCGTACGAAAATCAGTTCATCTACATTGTGAACAAGAAACTGAACCATGATATAAAAGAATTATTCGAGTGGGAAAGAAAGGAAAAGATGAGGAGGAAGAAATATAGAAAAATATTCTCAAATTATAAGCTAGACATGCTATTTTCTTCCACTGTAAAGATCTGTGTAATTTCATTTCATTTTTGATCATGAATTCAGGAAACCAGAAACTATAAAGTCCTTCAAGTTATCTAAATCTTATTTGAAAGCAAATTCCTGGTCACTTAAAATTTTTAAGACCAAATATTAAGGATCATCACTTTTGAGGCATTATTATAATAAAATCGACTTTTAAGCAAGTGATAGCATATTATACGAATGTGCACCATAAAAAAAAAACTATAAAAAACATCAAAAGCGAGGTACCACACAGCTAAAATCTAATAATCACTACTAAGATTTGAAAACTGAAACTGAAAACTTTTTGCTGGAAGAAAACTTTGATATCAGCACAAAAAAATCAACATTTGTCCTTCGAGCAGAAATGTTTGAATCAAGGAACCCCGAAAGTTTGATGTAATTCATGATTTAGAAAACTATAAATTTGCTAAACTTGATGAAAAGTTCAAAAAATGATCAGAAACAAAAGTATATCGTAAAGAAATAGCACTTTATCTTACTTTAGAAACATGATAGCTATGATAGTAGCAAAATAGTGAGCAAAATTACCTGTTTACCTGAAAAACGAACAGAAAAAAGGAACCTCAAGAGAAAAAACAAGAGAAACAAAATAATATTAATGGAATGGATAGTTATCTTCGCAGTTCCTTAAAGTGATAAACAGGGATCATTGAAGTGGAGAGTGAGAGTGAAAATCAAAGAAAAGACAAAATTATCATTCAAATCAAACAAAAATTTCGAAAATTGGTTCAAAATTTTCTAGATCGAATTAAATCGTTCGATCCAAAAAATTTTGCACAAACAACAATATTGCCATCCAATCAAAAATATCCCACTTTTGCTTAATAAATCTAAGTAATAAATGAGCTATCATAGCACCCAACATTTATTCATTCATATTAATCTCGTTGTTCGGTAAATATTCGAATGAACTATTCCGACGAGAACTTTCGCTCAGTTCATCCATACTCGTTCTCCTGGAAAGAGTATTTGTATTTTAAAAAGTAAAATATAGAAATTGTAGCTGATATATTATTTGAAAAACTAAATATCAATTCATAAATTTTCCTTTAATCACATAGTTATTCAATTTCTGTCAGAAACTGAACTTTTTAAATTTCTTTTAAAATCCGAATTCGAATTTAATTTAAACCTCGAGTAGTAGAATTCAACATCACTTTCTTCCAAAGCATTTCTCTGTGCCTCTTTCTGAACACTAGCCTTCACTGCGGCTTCCATTAACTTCTCATAATCATCACTTACTAAACCGCAACCCTATAAAAAATGCCCACAAATATATCAATTTTTTAGATAGCTAATTCTGAAATTTGAAATGAAATTATATGCTAATGAAAATGATAAATTAAAAGATGTAAAATAAACCAGGGTCCATGGATACTCCAGAATTTGCGAGGCTGAAAATCGTTCCTCAACGTCCAGTTGCAACAATCCCTGTATAAGGCCTTTGGCAGAATACGAAATTTTATCCCAAATGGGTGGCGGAAATGAGAAACGTCCACTTAAGATTTGTTCGAACAGTTGTTCCTGACTACCACTAGCACTAAAATACCTAATTCTTAATTGTCCATAATTTGGATGAACATCTAAAAAACAAAATAAACTGCCATATTCTTCCAAATCACTAATTTAAAATTCAATGTATTTGAAAAAGTTGTATAAATTTTTAGTCATTATTTCAATTTAAATAGAGAAATATTAATAATGCATCAGTTCCTAGACACATTGTCAGTTGTATATATTGTCAGCTATATTTATACATTAATCCATTTGCAATATTTTTTGCTAAATATTTCATGGCTTACCTTTGGAAAGGTGGAAAGCCACATAAAAGCACATAAAGGATGATGCCTGCAGCCCACAGATCTACTTTGTGATCATATCCAAGCTCCGCAAGGACCTGAAAACAAGAAATGATAATTAATAATTCATGCCAAAAATTGTTCCGGTTTTTTAAAATTAGTCAAAAATCAATCAAAAAAGTTTTTTTTTAGCATATTTCCATCTATTTAACATAAAGCACATAAAAAAGATGATTTTACTTCAGGTGCAACGTAGGTTGGTGTACCGCAGATCACTCTTAGCGGCTCTTCATTCATTTCCACGGCCAAACCAAAATCGGCCAATTTCAATCGCAAATCTCCCGTATACGAACAGATATAAACCTTGAAAATTTTCAGAAACATAGACAAAAAAAAGAAGAAAAATTCCTGAAAATATTTTTCAGAAATAAATCCATTAGAAGAGTATTTTAAAAATGATACACTTTAAAAATAGAAATTTTTTTTCTTTTCTTTTAACTGACAAAAGCAAAAAGCTTATTGATTTAATTTCTAGTAATAATTCACTTACAGCGGTAATACGGAAACAACAAATTTTCAGCTTACCAGCAAATTTTCCGGTTTAACATCACGATGGACTATATTTAAATTATGCAAATAATCAAGTGCAGATGCCAAACAATTTAATAGGCCTGCAGCACATCGCTCAGTGACATGACGTACTTGACAAAGATATTCGAATAAATCACCACCCTGAAAACTTATCTCAGGATATAAAATATAACTATAACTAATAAAAATAAATGTTTTGAATTTAGAAACAAAATAATAAATGTTTTTAATTTTCATGAAAATCAATCAGAATTAAATGAAAAAATAGATCGGCGTACAAACATAGAAATAATGCATCTTTCGAATTGTTTGCGAACTGCTGCCAAATTTTACCCAATAAATGCTACTTAACAATCATACATAACCATTAATACTTGTAAGAGAATTAATGAGAATAAATATATCTCTATCCAATCAGTTCTTCACAACTCTCATAAAAGAATTATGAAGGATGGGAGTTAGAGAAAGGGCAAGAGAAAAAAAATGATTACCGTAATCAGCTCCAAAGATAAATAAAATGATCCTTCAAATTCCCAACAATTGTGCATCTGCACGATAAATTCATGTGAAATCCTTTGCATTATGGCAATTTCCGATTTAATCAACTCTTCCTTTCCGATGATGTTCTCGTGACTAATTACTTTCAGTGCTTTCCTTTCTCGAGTTCTCCTGAAAATATCCAGAAATTAATTAGGAAAATGAAATGAGAAGAAATCAGAATGGGACCATGAAAAGCATATGAAATAGTCCTGTAGAAGATAAAATCATAACAATAAACTAAAACAAGAAACAAATAAGTCACTTTTGCAACTTCCTATCAGCGTGATCTTTCATGCACGACACAGAAAAAGAAACTTGGAAAATCATGAGAAGAAAAATTGTTAGAAATAAAATAATACATTAATTATCAAATTTAATTTTACATTTTAGACAACAAAATAAATTTTTTTTTTATTGCGACAGAAAATAGTTTTGTTTATAATTCCTATAGCAGAATATGACACCTGAAATGACTGAAAAAGAAGTTATATAAACCAAAACAAACAAAGAGAAAAATCCATACTTGCACATTGTTTCATAAACCAAAGCTGTATTACCATCACCGATTAACCGAACCAAATGCATAACATTATCAAGAAGTAAAGGAAGATGTCGACCTGCAAACTAATCAAATTCACACTATTTTACAGTATTGAATATTAATATATTTTAGAAAAAGTATTAAGACACACTCATTTCGGAATCCGGAACTATACTTCCAGCACGATCTTCTCGCAAAGTTTCATTCCTTGCTGGCATTCTTCTTCGGGGTGGTTTGCCACGAGGTGTACGTGGCCGTAAACTATAGAGCCTTTTGGATTCTGGAAAGAAAAGAAGCTGAATTATTTTTTCAGTAGAAAAAGATTATATCATAAAAGACGCTATATTAAGACAGTCTCGAATCATTCGAAATCATTTATAAAAATATTCATGAAGGAACAAGCAAAAAAAAAAGAAAAAATTAAATTCCATCTCCCATTACGAAAAGATGTAGCCAAACATCACCTTCTGAAACAACGTAAAAATCATCAACGCTCATTTTTTCCTTTCCATATGCAATAAACACATCATCTTCACCGAAAAAATCTGACAAACAAGTAACCTAAATATATCATTATCATACCACCAACCACTTTTAATAACGAAATTTTGCCGGAGAAAATTTGATCAAAGAAAATTCTCTGCTTCAGTTTCATTCCAGATCTCTATCCTAAAATTAATTAAAGAATTCTGCACTTCCTGCCTTTCTCTTACTTCAATATTGTGCTTCTAGTTGTAAGAAAAAAAGTAAATACAAACTTAGAAGATAAGAAAGATAATTTTAAGCTATAAACTCAAACTCCGTTTTTAAAAGTTATTCACAAAAATATCATTAAAAATTTGAATGCATAATAAGTCTGTAACATGTCTAATGAAACAATAAATGATTAAAGTAACAAAACCATATCCATTAAATACTAACTTCTTTGCCATTAAGCGCATATAACTTTCGAACTGCTCCACTATCAAGTTTAACCACAACTGTTATGTCCTGGATCACCTTAAATAACATATCGTTCTAAATTTCTCAAATTCGCATTAAAAAATGTAAAATCAAAGAAATAAAATTCCAAAAAGATCATTTTAAAAAAAAGAAAAAGAGATAGAAGAAAAAAGAACAACTAACTTGGACGAAAGACCTTGCAGTTCGTTTATTTAATAAATGCCGCACAACACGGCGTGGTTTAACGCCATTTCTAATAATAGTGATGATTCTTGGATAAACAAAATCATTTGGTTCCTGAAATATCAACACAATATGATTGTCTATGTTTGTGGAATCCACAAAATCGTCAAATTTGCAAATACCCAAGAAAAATGTTTGAAACATACGACGCAAAATAAACCTGCTTCAAGGGTGAATTCACCATCAGAGGTACTGGAGAAGAACCAGCCAATGATATACGCCAAGTTGGTTCGCGAGCATTCTCGTAGTCAACCCGTTTGTATATCTCCGAACTGAAATTGAAAAAATTCATAAAAATAAAGATAAAAAGACTGCTATAGTGAATGAGTGATTTGAAATGGAATACTAAATTTTGAAATCTTTTAATTCTGATTTCTGGGATTTAGAAAACTAAAGCAATTCGCCAACGAAACGAGGACTAAAAATTTTCTCCTCTAATTAAAAATATAAATCATCCTTCCTGACTAAAAAATACTTATTATTCTTAGGTAACTCACCTTGAACAAACATAACTTTCACCATCTTCAAAATCTTCCAGTGAAGACAATTTATGGGAACCATCAAGAGAGAAGATATAACGAACACCATGCGGTAAATTGATAGCATCAGTTAGTGTTCTCGTTAGGTCGCCCAGAAGGGCCTGGAAGGACCGCACTCTTTCCAGCGATATTGCATACCACATACCCTTAAATATCAACAAATAAATACTTCAAATATTTAGGTAAAAAACAATCTTTGATACTAAGCTTGAAAAAGTCGAGAAATATTTCCTCCATTTCTTTCTTCTCCCTGTTTCATTATTACTTATAAAAGCGCTTTTTACTTAATTTATAGCCCAGTGTTAATAGTACAAGTTCATATCTGAGCCATTAGAATTTTTTTATAAATTTGAATTAATACCGAAATTAAATGTGATTAATAATTATCACACTGAAGATGAATAAATTACTTTGAAATATTGATCACCGTTCCGATAAAACCGGACACGTTTAGCTTTACTACCAGGAAAGCAACGGAAGGGCACTGGCGTTACTGGATTGTGTGAAATGATGGAAACAGATTGTTGTCTAGCAGATGTAGTCGAAGGAGGAACATCCGATGCTGAGGTACCTTAAAGCAATATTATATTTTATCATTTCAATTTTAATAAGTTAATCTTGAATACAATTTAAATTTCGGAAATTCAGTTTAATTCCGAGACTGCTCCTTAAATTCTCATGATTTATAACAAACAAAACAATAGCGGAAAATAAAAATTCTGAAAATCGCTATATCAGAAATTTAACAGAATCAATCTCCGCTAGAGATGAATGAATTAATTGTTTAAATGTAATGACTCAACAGAAAAATTCTTGAAAAGAAAGCCAAAAAATATTTTTTTAAAAACAAATCTTTAACTCTGTTTAACTCTAAATGAATATTTCGTCGTGCTAGTTAATTTAAAGAATAACTTCTTAAAGAATATTTTATTGTAATTAATCGTCTTGAGAAAATAAAAAATCAAACATAAAAAAATGTTGAATAATTCCACAAATTTCACCCAAAACTCCTGCCCCACGATGGGGAAAAAATGGAAGAGAAAAAGAAGGCAGTAAATAAGTGAATGTAAGTTTACTAAAGATTTTTTAAAATTTAAAGTTAAAAACTGTGTCTCTACAGCTTTATGCTTATGATGAAAAAACTAAGCAATCTATGACCATTATCACTTTTTTACATGAAAATATATCAAAAACAAACTGGCCGTCATATCCGTTGCGGAAATGATAACGGTCCCATCAGTATGGGACATATCACACTGTGATTGCTGCATAGCGGTACTGATAATGGATGTTGGTGAATCCCGTGATTCTGATTGTGTCGATTCAAATGCTGTCATTGAAGCTGTGCTGTCACTGCTACTTGTGCAACCATTGAGTGATACATCATATACCAAATTCTACAGAGAATGAGAAGAATACATAATGATGAAGAGTCTCTTCACTGATTATTGCTGTAATTTGATTCAAATATTTTCGATCACAGTACTCCGTCTACGATGTTCACATCTCGCGAGTTATAAATCCATGTTTTTTTTGTTCTTTGACTGTTCAGTTCGTCTTCAACACACTTCCTTTTTTATTCTTTTTTACACTTTACACGCACATGCAAATAAATGATCCAAATCGCAATCGTTTTTTATTATTTTCTTTTCTTATCCAATTAACAATCTCTAACTGCAACTAATTTAGAGCAGTTCCTGATAATTTCTTTACATGTGTCAGCAGGATGATGATTTCAATGCTGCAGGCTTAAATTTAGAGAATTGTCTTGCTGCCCTCTCTAGTTTCCGTTATCGGACAAAATGATGCAATTTCCGAGCTCTTATATAATTCAGGGATATCATTTCTTCATCCGACCTGCTTCTGAATATTTCTCAATAACAACAAAATAACATAAATATCCCTAAACTAGAAAGCTATTTGCGTCAATGCTTTAAAATGTTGAAACAGAAGGTTTGCAATATTTGACGAATATTCCCTACCATGATCTTCCTTCAAATGAAAATTTTGTGATTTGAAAAAGGAAAAGTTCTAAATGATACCCGTCTGGTCGGTGGATTGCTTCGTGAACTATGTGGAACGCTGTGCAAGCTTTCCAAATCTCTCGTTTCGTGCCGTCGACGAATGGAAAGTCGCGGTAGAGTATTTCGTTGTGGCATAACCTTACTCATGATCACATTTGGCATTCGTATATCTCTACAGAAGATAAACTGTGAAAAAAAAAAAAAAAAAAAAAGGAATGAACGTAAATGAAATAAAGTTACGATATACAAGTCTAGTACATAAAAGAAATGAAGCAGAATTTGTTGAATCCATGCAACGCGACACGACAAGACATGGCATGAAACGATGTAATTGGCATGATACAAAAATTAATTCATTATTAAAAAGAAAAGAAAGAAAAGTAAAATGCAATTTAAAATTTTAATGCTGATGTTTCACAACAAATATGATATTTAAAATTAGAAACAGATCGAAAAAAAAAAATGTGTGAATGCGAACACTTCTATTTTTCAACAAAATAGAGGTGTTCGCATTCACACATATTTCATCAACACTCTTATCCATTTAATTCATTTTTCAAATTTTTGTGTGATTTCATCTTGATAAGTTTTTATCATCTTAATATAATAAAGAAATTTTTATCTGTCATTTTATTCTTCTAATTCAGTTTAATCTTTCTTCCCTTTCTCCTTCTATATCGGCTTCCTTTCTATTTCACCAAATAGTTCCTTTTCTAATATTTTCCTAAAAAAAAAAAAAAAAAAAAAAAAAAAAAAAAAAAAAAAAAAAAAAAAAAAAAAAAAAAAAAAAAAAAAAAAAAATTGAAATTAGAAATAAAATAGAAATCAAATTAGAAATCAAACTTTACAGAGGAAAAAATCGAAAAAAAAATTTCTCAGTGAATCAGAAATATAATAATTATGGCATTTATAGTTCTTTTATCATTTCCTAAGATGAATAAAATTCACATCAATAAACTTTCTGATTCCTTTCAATTACTCACCTACTGATTATATTAATTATTAATACCACCTTTGACAGGATTAATGTATTACCAGCAAGATAGGAAAGTGGAGATGTTTCCTTTCTAACATTTGCTCAAAGGAAAAGTAAAACTTAGAAAGGATATTTGCCGCATACATGCATTAAAAGAAAATTTCCGCGTATATGCATATTCTTTTTAAATAAATGCTCAAAACACTGATATAATGCCTTCTTATTCATACCTTTTTTTAAATTAATCAACCGACTTCACAAATGATACTAGAATGCAATATTCTAAATGAAATGAAATTATAGCAAAAATTGGGCCAAGAATTTTGTAAAAAAATGGGCCAAAAACTTTGCAAATCTAATAACAAATATTTAATGTAGCAACGAGAAAAAAATGATAATAAAAAGAAAAAATGATTGATTTTTGATAAATATTGAATGCGGTTGATCTGAAAGACCAACTACATCCCCTTTTTGATTGATATACAATATATTTGCCATAAATGACAACATTTGATAATATAAACTAGAAAAAAAAGATGTATGAACTTAAATAAAAAGAAACTAATTTTTTGAAGTAGGAAAGAATCCAAATCATCAAAATCAAATCATCCATCATTTAAAGTTTTGATTTAAAAGCAATATTTGAATCTAATAAGTTTTATTATGATTAAATGGAATTCAATTCCAATAAGTTGTTTTATTACAATAAAGGCTGGAAAGATACAATAACTATTAAACCATCCAATGCAATTCGCACAGAATGATTTAATATCTGAATAAATCATTTCCCTAGATTCAATTTTACCAACAACTTCCACCTTACACTTCTCCAGATTATCATGTACTGATTCTACACACATTAAGCATGCTAATTCCACTTGTATCTAACGATTAAGCTATGTGATGCATAAAAGCAACTGAACCATACACCACCGAAAAATATAAAATGCAATAAATGTTTCTTTCCTTCGGTGATACAACAGAATTGTGTAGCAAACCGATATGAACTTCACCATCATATTTCAATCCGGAAACAAGAAATAATACAATAGCAGAACAAAGAAAGGATGGATGGATGGGATGACTGTCAGAGAAATAGAAAAAAAATCTTATCAGCAAAGAAGATCGTCTTCTGTAGCCGGATATCTAAATGAAAAAAAAATGAAATGAATAAGGGAGAGAATTTCTTCTTATCAAAACGAAAACAAATATGATTGCGTACAAATCAGCTTTTACTAATTTTCGTTACTTTAAAACATGGAAAAACTAATAAAATTGGAGAAAAGTGATCTGAAATTATCATCTATCCCTTTTTTTTGATACAATTTACGAGTGATGAATAGATATAAACAAGGGCAATGAACGCCAGCAACAACTGCGCGCATAAACGTCTTCATAATAGAATGTTTTCATGTTTGCAAAGCATTTCATAGAATAATTGTGGGAAACGATGTAAAATGCACGGGAAATGTTGTCTTTTATCATCTTCGCGGAATCACAACTATTTTTCCTAAATTGACTCTGAATAACAAATAAAGAGAGAAATAGAACAACAGGGAATAAGAACGAAAAAATACTACGAGAATACTGTGTTGAAGCGAATAAACAGGGATAAAGATAAATAACACGAAATGATCGGAAATACGAAAATAAGAAGACAAAACAAGCAGAATATAATGCGTTATGCGACAAAATGCATGAAAAGTTTGCAGCTTAAGATGAGAGAATTTAACACGGTCCAGAAATGACACACTGACATATTCAGCAAATTTGCTTTGTTAATTATTGCCGCTATTCTCTTCATTTACTTGAAACTTCCGGAATTATTGAAGTATTCTATTTTTTGTGTGAATGGTTTAAAATTTCAAATAAAGATTGATCGCACTGAAGAATTCTTTAAAAAAAAGAAATTTCAAAGCTGTTGGTGAAATCCTTCATAAAATAAGCAGAAATGAAATGACATCTAGAAGAATTCCTTCATTAATTTAAAAAAAAAGGAAAGCTCTAGAAATAGATGTAAAATTTTATACGAAAATAGAAAGAAATAATTATAGGCAAAAAGTGGATATAAAAATCTTCACAAGTATTTTAATCTGGGAACAGGAAAAAGTTTTCGATTTATAAAATATTGAGTTAGCCTAAAAATCAGAATAAAACTCAAGTGAAAGATGAGTAAAGCTTCACTGTTTTTTTTTGGGTTTATTTTTTAAGGTTTGTAGGATCTTTTTTATTTCCTTTTTTGTCGTTTTTGAGAAAAACAAGCAATTTTTTCCTTTCGTCTTGCAAACATCCATAATTTTTTTGACTTTTTTGACAACAAGAAAATAAAATGACAGAGAGCAAAATTATTACTCTTCAATAAATATCGATTGCATCCAAAAATTATCTTATGTAACTAATCTAATTTTAATTAATAATTCATTAGTCAGTTCAATTTTAAAAGAATGATTCATGATTGGATAGAAGGAAGCAATTCTCATGAGCAACCATTCCGTGGTTGCTCATGAGAATTGTGTTGGTGCCATTTCGAAGGAAATAATTTTCGTCATGGCAACAGAGAAGTGAAGCGACAGAAGTCTTCCTTGAATTACTCTGCTCAGAAGTGAATGAATCTAGGAGAAAAAGGAAACTTAACTCTTGAACGAGCATGGATGCCTTCTGAAGGTTATGGATTCTGTTTCCGTCCGAGGAATACTGCAACATAATCAGACGATATCGAAGTTTCGAATAATGTTGAGTCAGTTATGAAGAACGATATAAGAGAGCACTGATGACTGAAACGTTTACTCGTAAAAAAGGCAAGGAATATGAGATTGCCATGGTTCCGTGATAATAGGATGATTGGTAGAGAAATAAGCTCATTAAAAATGGAGCATAAAAATAGGAATTTTAGATGAAATGAATACATCGCAAAAGTGTCGTAAAAACATCATCAAGTAACTGTAAAAAGGGACAACTTAAAATCGAACACTGTCCGTAGTGTTCCATGTTCCATCCAAAATAATTGCAAATATCGTTATCTTATCATTTCCTCTTTTATAAATATTTCAAATGAAAAGCGATTGTAAGGAAGTATTTGTAAATAAGATGGATATATATATAAGTGAAATCTTTTCGGAAAATGATATCTTGGAAGACAATCATTTCCGGATCCGGATTATGCTTCTGTTCGATCGGGATATAACTCAGCAATTCCGTTATACGTATTCTGTTCAGTGTAATAAAAGTTGAAATGTGAAATGAATGAGAGTAGAGAAACTATGGCAGTTGTATCGTTTTTCGAGAATAAACGGATTTTTGAGATAGCAACAAATAAAAAATGAAATATGCGAATGTGCTGGCCGTAATTTGAGAATTCTGAAAGCATGCGAGGAGAGAGAGAGTTGACTATGCATACGGACGGAATGTTTGTTTCGCTTGATTAAAGACTATTAAGAGAGAGGGAAGATAAAAGAAAAAAAGGGAGGATGAAACGGAGGAAAAGGAAATTCAATAAAATTTTTGACTTTCAACCATTGTTACGACAAATTCTGATTCTTGGAAAGTTCATCTGGCGACATATACACAATTCACAAACATTACCATAACAATCTTATTACAGTACTATCTTCATATTCATTTTTAATAGAAATATCTCTGGAATAGTGGCCCTTCCTAAATGATGGCAGTGCCATCACTGATAATATCACAATTGATAATATAACAGCCAATGATAACATATTACAGAAGGATTAATGCGAGATGTTGGTTCATATGTCACATTTTGGCTCTTCATAAGCCTGAAAAGACGGTTTAGTAATATGGGTACCATATTTCTCCTTTTCCAATTGTCGTTCTGTCCAATTGTAACACATTTACCGGCTGTTTCATGATGACTCAGGCAAAATTCCAATTCGAAACAATGTCTATATTGTTATTTGACATTAATAATGAATTGTTTTAGTAATTAGAGGAGAAAAGCGGCGACATATAACTGACAACTAATCAATAAATGATAATTGATGAGAGTATTTGTAATAATGTCAATGTTATGTTAACTATAAATGAGTGTGCTGATTGTTAATGTGTTGTACTTGAACAATAAGTTATCAACAAATCAAATCTAACATATAATTGTCATAAACTTCGAACCACAAATGAGATGAGGCTTTATTGCTTCCAGACGAGTTGCTCTCGTTTTGTTACAATACAGCAGCAACGATGCATCATCGCACATAAGCGGTCAATAAACAAAATGAATTCTCGAAAAGATTAAAAAAGAAGTTTTCGAAAAGTGAAATTTTGCACTCTTCGATTTCAATGCAACGAATGAAATAGCGATCATACACACAATGCATACAGATTGGCACTGCGATATGATAAATACTAAATGAATCATAATGGAATCTGAAAAAGAATATTTTCCGGCTATAAAATTCGTAATGTATGGATTTCTGATTTGTTCATATTGACTACTTCATTAATAACGACGATTTATGGGTTTTAATACTCCTTAAATTACCATTAATTGTAAAATTTTTCGTCGTTTGGCTACTTTTAAATTCGGTCTTTTGGATTCGATCATCATCTGATCACAACAGACTGGCCTTTGGCTGATCACTGTGCTTAATTAGAGCTTAGGCTTTTTCATTTTTTAGAAGAACAAACGCTGTTGATGCGCAGTGAAGAAGAACTAAATTATCCACGCAGCGAAAAGAAACTTTCCTCACTTTGGTGTACAATAAAAGGAAGAAGAAGAAGTCAAGAAAATGTCATTCGAAGATATTTGGGACAACCAAGCGGAATAAAATGCTGTCCTGAGAAAAAAGTGGAAGGAGAGAAGTTGAAGATTGTGGTGGTCATTTCCAAACAATAAATGTTTCTTCTATTGTTACTCTCTAAGCAATCGAAAACTTTGTTGTGGGGAGCAATGATCGCATCTTTGCAATGAATGCATCCGATGAAACTCGATCATCTGCAATTGATGATAGAAAGGGAATTTTTTATCAGCGATCTGATTAATGGAAGATAAGACAGAATTATCTCAAGGTTATCATATGAGTCTTATTTCTAGAAAATTTCAATTTAGCCATGATTCGATAGTACTAGATTTGTAATAAAACTAATTTGATAAATCCTAATTCATCGAATGATTCAGTTGTTTCCATCCTTCTCATCGTGATGAAAATTTTAGTTTTGTGAATATTGCCACTTAAAACGCTGTCATACATAAAGTCAAAATCACGAAATAAAAAATACAAAAGTATCTCAAATACTCTAAATAGTTATGAAAAACGCTTGTGATACGATTATTTTAAAAAGTAACAACTTAAAAACTTTGTAAATGTTCAATTGCAGCCTGAAAACGATGAAATCTCGAACGATAAAATATGTTGGAGGTGATAATAACAGTAATGATAATATGACAGAGAGGAGGGAAGAATTGGGCATATGATAAGAAGAAATGATAATAACCTGTCAGCATTAACATTCATCACAGGACAGCAAATGCTGATAATGCGAATCGACATAACTCAATCAACTGCCATTTCTGTCCTTATCTTTTGTCAGGAATGCATACCAGTATTGTTTGACTTAATTGACGGGATGAAGAATTTTGATGAGAAAATAAGCAATCTCGATAATGAGAAGTCGAGCTTTATCATATCAGTAAATTGATACGATGTTTATCTTTTTCTCTCACCAACTATAATACAGAAATAAAAAAGACATTCTACGTTGTTTATTTCTTATTACAATTAAAAACATGCTGCGAAATAACATGAAATAGCAAAAGACAATTGAGGAACGAAAATAAATCATAAATTCTCATTAAAAGCATAAAAGTCTAATTTAAATTTGATACAATTTAAATTTTAAACAACGAATCTATTCCTTCCTTCTATTTCTGCAATAGTCGTAAAACAGAAATTGCGGAACTAGAATGAGTGGAGTGACAATAATGATGTTTGATTATAAAATCAAATAAAAGATGAAGAATTGTAAAATTGGTGAGCTCAATTTAATCTTCTCATAGTTTCGAAATTTTACAAACTAACTGCTCAAAGTATTTCTTTAGTAGGGAAAATTTTTACAAGAAAAGTAAAAATAAATCTTTGTGTACGAAAAGAGAAAGAATTAAGAACAGTGATAAGATAGAATGATAAGAACCAACTGATATCAGGGCTAAACCGAGCACCAACTTCGCATCCTTAAGCAAGTGAAAGCAATTGCTGTCCGTTCGTCCGTCCATCCATCCATCCATCCATCCATCTCTCCATCCGGTTGTCTGTCTCGATGGAGTGCTGATGGATACGGCGGCGCCGAGTATCTGTATTGATTTCAAAACTGCCAGATGATGATATGAGACCAAAGGGTGCAAAGTTACAAAGAACGGACACTGAAAGCTGAGCAGAAGTCTCATCGACAGATGACAATTTCATCAATTCCATTATTCATGCCATCTTCAACCGTCCACGCATTCCATCCGTTAACGATACTTCCTTCCGTTCCACAGTATCATCACATAGCTGCACATTCTTCTGGAAAAGCTAATCTTTCTTGAAATTCGCTCTCTGTTCATCGAACTATATGGGTGACAAATTAGCTAGGCACATTAACTTTATGCAATGTCCATATCATATTCTTCCGGTTAGCTGAAAACTCAAGAACATAAGTAATCGTGCTTCCATGCTATTATATATCATTACCATCAGCATCCTATGATCGTCATCACTTGTTAGGTAGATAAGAAAAAAAATTTTAAATAACTGTCTAAAAGAATTTGATTCTTATTCATGATAATCACCATCAGAGATTTGTTCGGAGAATGCAGATCGAGGATGATAATAGTGACAGTCAGACAACGATCCGTTATGAACGGTATTTCTGATGATGCTAGTTTCGCTGAGAATTGAATTCTATAAACATACTGATCATATCATGTCATATCGCTCAAATCGAGATGGCTCCTTTTTTTCGATGACAATTACAACATGTTGTCAAAAAATGCTGCTTCTGATTAAACACACTTCGTATCCATCGATAAAGTGGGATGCATTTCATTCAAATTTATGATTATAAAGAATTTCTCACATTTCCTTCTGCAATCATAAAAATGACGTTACCATACGTACGTCATGATGGTGAACGCAGCAAAAGTCATAAACACAAACCAAAATGTGCTTCGTCTTTATAATAAATAGCAAAAATAAATTAATCATCATTCTGTTGTCACTACAATCAACAGCAATGATCGAAATCAAAATTACTTCTGCAATCATTTCGATCCTTTCAATCAGACAACTTCCTAATGCTAATGGAAAACAAGGAATTTAAATGTATATATAAGTCTATTTCACTCATTCCCAAATTCTACAAATGTTATTTATTAAATTACGATCACGTAAGCAATATACGAGCGTGGATGTATCGATACGTGTTTCGTTTTTATCATTTTTGCTCTTTGCTTTCTCTCGTCAAAAAAATCTGCAGAAGAAAATGACTGTTGCTAATAGCTGTGTTAATGAGTGATTTATATCATTCTTGCAAATTGTCGATTAGAAAAGCAAGCAAATGGCCGCATTTTATTCTTTTCAAATATTAATAATTTGTGGAAAACTTTAAATACTAAGTCAATGGATGATTTTAAGAAATGTTGTGAGAATGATTGAAAATCACGTCGTTTCTATAAAAAAATCAGTCCAAAAAAAAAAAAAAATCATTTCCTTCGTTGAAAATTCTCTCGTAAATCCATTCTATGTTCAAAAATTTTCGACATTTTACATAAGAAATTTCATCGCAACTTCATTTAAATATACCATTCCAAAGAAGAAGCATCAATCGGATCTGTGTCTTTTAGCTAAACTTTGTGCAGAATTAAAAATATTAATTAAATGAGTAAACCATGCAAAACTTCGTATGAAATTGGTCACAGTTACAGCAGGGATTCATTTCATTTCATACAAATGAAAATCTTTTAGAAAAAATCATTGTTTATGGATGCTGCTATCATCGATTCGAATATTGTTGACTTTATCGATTTCTCTTCTTCTTTCTGTTCAAAAAAAAAGAAAAGCTCATTTTGAAATTCAATGGTAGCAATAAATAGTAACAATAAAGAAATAGAAGTGAGGAAACAAGTTTGTCAGACTTGATGTTGTAATTTTGCTATGTCGCTAAGGAAAGTCCCGAAGGGATCATCAGCGATTTCAATTAAAATTCGTTTCCAGAGGTATAAAGCTTTCCTGGAAACGCAATTAAAGGGAAGGATTAATTAATTCGCTTAACGTCGAACATTTCGTATTCAGTTAAAGATACCATTGATATATAATTTATTTTCGAAACAGATTTGTTGTCAAATGTGCAAATTACAACAAAGATGAACAAATTACAACAATTAGAAAGCAAATTATTTTGCACTTTTCCTTCTTTGCGAACTTAAACTTTCCCTTCTTTAAATATCGTATAATTCACTCAGGTGGTAATATACTGAGAATCATTCTTTGCGAACTCATACTTCTTTATTTACTTAAAAAAATATCAGAGCCTGAAACCATCGCATTATTGGATAAACCGTTGACCAGTCATAAACAGTAACGGAAATCGAGGAAGAAACAATGGTTCCAATGAGCCAACTGAATCGTTCTGATAAATTCACTTTCTTCTAAATGTCTTGAAAGTTCAGAAATTCTTTCTCAAGACGATTATTCAGAAGTGGACCATCTGTTGTAGTTGTCACCTTTTTCACAAAATTATTCCACTACATCTCAAAAAAGACAAAAAATGTTTCGTTTATTCGATGCAAAATGAAGCAAACAGATGAATATAATAATAATAATACACATATGCAAAAACGGCAAATATACAAACATGTTGTAGAATCAAATCAGTTATTTATATTTGCTTTCTGAAAGAAAGACCCTTCCAGTAGAAATTGCGTGAAGTCTAGATACCCGTACCTTAATATACATCAACTTCTCTAACGAAGCGCAGGATTTTTTAAGCGATCCCGACATGTACATCTTCTGAAAAATCCCGATGCGGAAATATAATAAAGTACAAATTTCTAACAGTCACAGCAAATGAAATAATGAATGACCAGTAAATGAACCTTAATAAGCAAACAAGCTATAAATAACAACAAACAAATTCGAACTTCCAGACTGTACGGAAACAACAAGTAAAATAAAAATATAAAATTTAAATTGAACATAGCTTGAATGAATTACCATGTTGCTTACTGAAATGACGTAATGCACAAATATCAGAATGCTTTTTATGATCAGAATGTCACTTTACTATAATGATTTGATTAATTTGTTAAATGCACATCTGTGTACTTTTTCTTGCAATAAGAACAACTTCTGCTGCAAATCAGCCAAAAATCATCAACGATAAAGTAACTGCTTCAAGAAAGAACCATTAACATTTGAATGCTTTAACGACAAATGAACTGCTTCAAGAGATGCGACAATTAAATTGAAGCAAAAATAAAAAGTTAAATGAAAAACATGGGACGGAAAAAAATTGATTGCTATTTCAGAAAATAATTTGATGAAAATGATGCGAAATATTCTCAAAAGGATGTGCAGAAGTAAGGAAGATTTTTTTTTTTCAAGGCTGGAAATTTCTAAAACTTTCAATCTGTCTTTCTTTCGCTTCAAACTGTTAACTGTTGCTCCATAAAATGAAAATATTGTAATCTAAGGCATAATTAGTGTGAAAGTAGATGAAAGTTTCGTGGTATCAATAAATGGAGGTAAGATTTCCTTTTTTTCTTTGAAAATTCCGAAACATAATTTCCCAACATTTTTCAACTTTACTCAGCAAACTGTTAAATATTCTAAAGATTTTCAAATTTATAACTGAAAAAATAGATTTCGTTGGAAAGAAATTATCTCATTTTAATTTGAATACGAGATAAACATAATTTTATTACATTATTGGAGAGTATCATCGTTCATTTCATTTGTCAACTTTTCAGTCGGTGAATCCGGTTCGTCTGTATCAATGATAGTTCCATGCCAAGACCATGAATTCAACAAATCATCCGTGCCATTCCTGATATTTGTGATATGAATATTACGTGATATTGGTTTTTCCTCCAATATTTGTTCGGCTGGTTTCAAAATCATTGGTACATTATTGCCATATATCGTAAACCAAAGGTCTACGTAATGACCACGTAAACGTGGTTCCTGAAAAATATCACGTCATTTCATGCTAATAATTATGATAACAAGGAGTTTATTTTAAGAAATATAAATAAATTTCGACTTATCAGATTTTCTTATACATAGAAATTAATTGAACTTGTAAAATATTATTAGAAACTACGAAAATGCATTTGTTCACAAGCTGCCATTATAACAAAATCATCTCTCCTTTTCTTCAAAATAATTTATTAAAAAACAATATTATCATTTAATTCCAATCAAAATAAGATTTTAAAATATTTAAAAGATAACAAATAGAAAGACCGTTTTAGTATCACTGATCTGAGCCCACAATTTGATAGCCACATCACGCGACAACGACTTCCACGCTGCATCACCGTCAGAGCTGAAAGAATGATAAAAATATTTATTAAAAATGAAAAAGAAATATTTTAAATTTAGAAATTACGAGAGAACCAGACTTTCAAAGCAGTTTTATTTACAAATTTGGCAAATTTTATGCTAGCAATGATGTCTTGTAAACAAATTAAATTAGAAAGGTTCATTAAAAGGAAGATATGGAAAATAATGCAAGAAATGAAAAAAACCAATGATAGATTGTTAGACAAAAATGGAAGTAAAATCCAAGTAGCAAAATAAGTTTAAAAAAATGCAATTTTTAAAATACAACTTTTTTAAAAAAAAATCGCTGCACTGACTTCCAAGTATTAATAAATAAGAAAGAACCCTAAAATAATGCAAAGTGGTGGTTTAAGTGACAGTTGAGATGCAATATGGTAGCGTACAACCGGCTCATAATCACTGATACATAAATCTATTAATTTATTGACAACTTCGTGAACGAAAGACGGCGATTTGAATCGGTAAACCATATCAATAAGAAATGTCAGTGCTGCGAGACGCATCTGAAAGCCTATCTATTTTAATGAGGCAGCTTTTGCTAAATCCACTCTAATCACCACAATAATTGCGTAATAATCAATAAAACTATCTCCAATATTTTCAACACCACTGAAAGTCTTTAATATTTTTTAAAAATGTAATGTAGTTTTTTGACGGAAATCTCAAAAAATTTCTTAAATTTCAAAAACGCAAATTTCTAAAATAATCATAAAAATATAAAACTTGAAAAAAAGAATAAATTTGTCAATATAAATCTTGAAAATCTTACCGATATATAAATATTCGGCTGCGCAAAGGACCAAAATACTTTGGGATCAAGTGGTATATGAAATGTTCGCTGCATCTGCAATAACAAAAATATATCATGTAATTTTGAAAAAAACAAGAGATCTGGAAGGACCACACAAGTTTTATTTTTCGGAGACACAGAAATTATTTCGCGTTTTCCACCTAGAAATCCGATGAATACTCACGTGGTATATAGCTTGCAGTGCAGTAATTCCAATAATACGACCAAAACTAGGTTTTAATGTATCCATATTTAAGGCAAGAGTAAACTCGGACAGCAATTCCTTCATTTCGGTACTCAGAGAAAGGGGGCTTATATTTGTAATATCCCTATTTTCAGCTGGTACCAGTGTAGCAGCTAACGCGTTTATCAATGATGCCCGATAATGATCGTCCGAATATCTGGAAATGCTCTCGTTTTTTTTTCTTTTTTTTTTTAAATTAAGAAAAGCATAACAATGAATTAATGAAGAAGATTTTAACAATTTCAAATTAAACTCCTTAAATTTAAATTCCCTTGATTAAAATACTCCCTAATTCGAGAAATCTCTAAGTAAACAATTCCTTCTTACCTATTCACAGTATTATCATTATATTTGATTAAACCAATAAGAAAATGATGAACTTCTGAAAGGGCATCATTTGAAGAAGAACGCAGTCGTGCTAAAGCCTGAGGTATTGCCTATAAAATAAAGCGTTAACATATACAAGAAATTATCAATTAACCTAATTAAATAAACAAAAATTCAAAGGGAAATGACAATTGCATATCCAGAACCGGAATTTTAAATTATTACAAAACATAAGTACATTTCGAGATCCACTAATTCTTCCTCAGCCATCTGTTGTTACTACAAGTATCCTATTTCTGGATCTACGGTATTAATGTGGATGTAAAAATGAAAAATTTAAAATATATAATTTAAAAGGAAAAAAATGAAATAAAAAATAGACGATAGGAATGATACTGAACTGACATGCATCAAGAAGTACAGCTGCAGATTTGCGGAAGTGGCCACAAAATTATTTGGTTTTGGAATATGTGGCGCAGATTTACAACCAAAAAATTTCTTGAACAAAATCATTAGGGCTGGTGGACCTAGCCATGTTTCCGGTAATTTATTTACAACTTCTGCTAAGATATAGGCAGCTCGACATCGCACTCTAAAATTTTAAGAAGATGGTAAATAGAATAATGGCGAAAATGAAATATGCTCGACAGAGCTACTTCATTAATTGTATCATGCCCTCAAAATATGAGAAAATTGAAAAAATATAAAATCAAAATACTTGCCGGTAGAAGAAAACTTCAGTTTCGATAGTTTCTATAAGAATAGCTCTGGCATGTGGACTTGGAAAACGTTGCAAAATATCAAGTGCTTGAATCTGTGCCAAGACATCTCGTTCATACTTCAACATGTATTCCCACTGATAAACTGGTTGTTGAATGCTAACTTTTCGTAGCAAAAGTAGATCAGGATCAATTCTGAAAGCTGACTATTTCCAAAAAAGAAAAATGGAAAGAGCAAAGATATTTATGAAAATGTAGTTCCTATGGAATTTTTGGTAGATTCCAAAACCTGATCCAAAGAACCGGAGAATCAGGATCCATATTTGCCAAATCAATTTCAAGTTCTTCGCCAGTCGAAAGTGGAATTTTCTTCTTCTTTTGCCTTCGCCCCTATAATCTATGATTTTAATAATAAAAATGATGAATGAAAAATCTAAACGATTTAGGGAAATCAAGAGAGGTAGATCCTAAGCAGAGCAAAGGATGCTGAAAAAAGAAAAAATAAATTACATTAAAAAATTTCCTAAATTCAAAACTATAACTCCATTTATTACAAATTAAAAAAAATGACAACCACTAAAAAAAAAACAAAATAAATAGCATATCAAAAAAAGATAAAAATCTCCATTCTCATTTTACTGTAAATAAAAAATTCCAAGCTAACTAAAAGATGAAAAGACAAAAGCCTATCTAAACAAGAAATAATACTAAAAATATAAATTATGAAACTTTTGAATGGCATTGCAAGTCATGCTTCGAATGATTGGAATCAATCTGTACAGTATGTGTGAACGATCCATCTAATTCCTGAACCACAACAATTAATGGACCAACATAACTGAAATACTCTGATTAAATAATCATTCCATCTGCAAAAGTTCTCTGTTCAATGCTATAATTTCTTCAGAAATTCAAAAGATACAAAACAATAGAAGGCAGGACGAGAAATTTCCATTCTTTTTCTTAACCTAAGAATCAGTCTATAAAATGTAACGAACCTTTGTCGTCCGTGATTTGTAGAAGGTTCTTGCTTTACTTCAAGTTCAATCATATTTCGTTTTCGATTAAATGCATACTGTACCTAAAATATCAGACTTCAAATTGGTGCATGAACAATATTTAAAACAATGATCGAATATACAGTTAAAAATTAGCTATTACAAGGTAATCATTTTAATGAAATTTTTTGTCTTGATTTTTGTTGAATTCTCGTTTTCCTGGAGAAAAAAATAGATAACAAAAAATTTTGGAATCTTATCTCTATAAATTATTCCATTTCTTGATATCTAAAGGAATCTATATTTCTTTATATAGATTACGGCATTGAGAACTACCCATTACTTGCATTAGCTGACACATCTAAGATAATGCATTTTTTGACACTCTTAAGCTTTTTCTACTGTATTCCAAATTTATAACGGACCCAAAATTTTGCATGTCCACCGTTATGAATCCACTGTTCAAGAAATGTCGGTAATTCTTGGCCCGTAACACTTGAAACGGTGCGAAAGAATGATTCCGTTGAAACAGTCATATGTTGCCAGTGAGCTGGCTGCTTTTGCAGTTGGCTTGCCTGCATTGCTACGCTCAATATTTTTTGTATTACCTGTAATAGAAAAGAAATAAATGTATTAAAAGAATTGCTTAAATAGCAAATGAAAATATCGAAAATTGTTTCTCTATGTCATTTCCAACTGATATTACAATAACTACAAGAATTAATTAATTTTTCTAATTAATTTAAAAAAAAAATCGTCTAATCAATTTTTTTAAAAAAAGTTCCAGTATTATTTGTTGGCCTTTAAGGAGGGAGGGGGAGGGGAATTTAATTATAATTTAAAATATTATGATTACTTTGTTTATGTTTTGTTTTGTGTTGGTTTCTTATCTTATTTCTAAGAGGTTGTTGCTGTTTTAGCTTAATTTTTAAAATTTCTAATTTGCAATTAGAGGATTAAATTCAGTTTGTTGTATTTTGTTTTTTTTATGTTTCTTTTGTTGGGATTTTTTGATTATTCTTGGTGTGGTTGTTTGTTTGCTCCTCTTTTTTTTTTTTTTTTTTTTTTTTTTTTGGTTCTTTTAACTTTGTTTTTCTGTCTTTTACAAGTGTTTTATAAATAATTCTTTATAATCAACTTTTATAAATAATTTTAGCTATGCTGACAACAGATCATTGACTAAAAGTATAAACAGCAAATAGAATAAAGCATTCAATTCACCTGTAAAAATGGTTCCTTGCCCAAACGCTGGTTAAGCATTCGCATAACAAGGTGTCCTTTCTTGAACAAAGCATCCGCGTACAGAGGAGAACATGTGTATGGATTTCTTGGATCGAAATGTAAGTATTGCTGAAAAATATGAAAAATAAGAAGCCTTAGAAGATAAGGAAAATTAATCACTATTATCCTTGCAACTAACATTCTGTTTTTTGATCTACATAAATAATGGTTGACTTTAGGTCATCGAGCAATATATAAATAACAACAAACTGCGTTTACTTTTTTAAACGCAGTTTGTTGTATATTATTATATTCAATATTTTTGTACTTCAAGGTATTTCCTAGCCTGAAAGCAATTTGAATATTCTATACATATTTAAAAAGCTCACTTTGTAGGTTGTATTTGAGGGTCGTAAAACAATCATTCCCCAACGCGTTTCATAATCGGAAACACAATTTAGAACTTTATTGATCTGAAAATATTCATAACATTTAAAAATATTATTCTAAGGATATTATTCATAAGAACTATTAATAAAAGTATTTCCGAAAATTTGATCACTTTATGAATTGTACCTGGTAGAGGTTTTCAGAAAAACCGAAGAATCGCTCTACAAACATGCTAGTGATAGATCTGCAATTTATATCTTTAGAGATACAATATAATTAAAAATCAAATATTTTGGGAGATAAAAATTGCATATACAGATGTACTTCAAGCAATATAAGCAGAAACCATCGAAAGAGTGGAAATGCTTAGTGCATTTGGATATTCAGTTGTCTGATTTATATGAATTACAAAAAAAAAAATAAAATGCAGAAATTATGATCTCCATTTCTTTTCTGGTTCTTGATAAATTATTTTGTTATTTCTCATTGTCAAACGATTTCCTTTGGCTAAAATGTGTTGACTCACGTAGTCTCCCAGTATGGCAATGTATTTAAGAGAACTGAACTTACAAACCTTGCGAGCGAGGAAACAAGCCAAATGTCCAGCCAGCATGTTGAAGTAACAAAACATCCAAAGAATTGTTGTGCTACTGCATAAGCAAGCCACTGACGCGTTATCTAAAGAAAAAAAAATTTATGTACAAATAGAAGACTTCGTATCAATTTAAAAGATCATTTAAGATTTGAAAATTCGAATAACTTAATTTAAACCTAATTCAATTCTAATTGAATTGAATTTAAATACTTTCATCATATATTCAGTTTCCAACCAAAAGGGTACAAAAATTTACTTGTACAACATCCAAAATCTTCTTATGATACAATAAGGTAAGCGAGAGTATTGACAAACCAGTATAGGCCGTAACTTCGTCAGGAATCTGAAAATAACAAGTTTTAAAATACAATTTAACCATTAAAACAAAATGTAAATTTGGGATATTAAGAAATTTTTAACCATTAGAAATTTTCCTTTTACGTTATTCAAATCAATTCAAAATCTCAATATAGCTAATCGTCTTATATCAAAACTTATCTCAGTCAAGCAAGAATGCATCATACAATAAAGAATTTTCTGTCTCACTTTCAGAAATTTTAAATTGTCTTGCTTACTAAATATATTTTTCTTTGGTTTATATCAATTTTCTAACTCCGATTTATATTCAAAAAGTTGAATTAAATGAATTAATTTGACGAACCTGATAAACGAAGACTTGTTTATAAGATGAAAAGGGAAATCGACAAGAGAGAAGTTCTTCAAAATATTCAAAAACTCGGTCAACTGTTGAAGTTGTATGCTTCACAAGAGGATCAAGTGATGGCAATGCGAAACTTGTTATCTGTAAACGAATTTTTACAGATTTTAAAAATTTGATTACAATTCACAGCCAATAATTTTTTGAGAAATAAAATAATCATACTTCAGGCATATCGGGATGCACAACTGGTGTGAAACAGCCAATCGCAAGACCGATATTAATTGCAGATGTAGGTACCAAAAGTTGGTAATGATAAATTTTTTCTTGCAAATCAGCAGTATACTCCGTATCCTACAAAAATTTCAGTAGAAAACATCAATAGAATTTCATAGAGGGAATTATTTGATATAATTCTGATATGGTATGCGTCAGCCTCTTTGAAGATAAATAGTCATTTCCTCAAATGAATGCTCTTTCTGTTTTATGAACAAAAAGAAAAAAGAAATCTTCAACATTTTAGAGTTTAATGATTGGATTACAATCTCAAGCCAAGCAGCACGATAATTCTTTCATTCTTCACCAAAAACTAGTAGATATTACTAGCATGTGCATAATACAGCATCAGGATATATTTTTGATAGATTATCGAGAGATAAAGATCCTTAACTTGAGGAAACCAAAAGAACTTACAAACAATTCACCGCTGGTAACTACTGTAAACATAAGACCAACAGTTGCTTCAATTCGCCATAGACATAACTGATCAGGCGTATCCATACAAGGTAACCAATGACGAGTACTTGATAATGTGCTTGACCTAATAAGGATGGCAAATATTTGTACTTCTATCAGTAAGTTTTTACTACAAAAATAAAAAGCAAGTAAAACAACAAGCGAAAAATTTTGTTTCTTCACTTTCAGACTCACAAAAAACGAACTCCATTTTTTAAGAATTGATTCCCATCTTTGAAAAAGGAATAATCACAAAACAGCAAAATGTGGATATTAAACAGTTATTCACATCAGATGCAAGTGTCATCCCAAATATTTTTTATTATGTGACATACCTATAAGTATACATATGAGCGCCATTCTCCAAAGTACCATCATCAGAAAATGAACAAACAAAATGTATGCCCTAAATCGATCATAAGTAAAAATGATTACGTAAACAAACAAATAACTACGAGACAAACAGCAACATATAAAATTATGTTGGATTTCTGAAAATGTCAAAATTATAAAGTAAATTGTTTATCTTCTTAGAAGATCAAATTTATTAAATACTTAGTTCACGAAAAAAAAAAAAGTGGATCAGTTAAAAACATTTCCCATTTTTTGTTCTTGTTTTTTGAACCATATGTCGAAATTTGCTGTGCGTTGGTTTTCTCATTCATTATCACATTACAAAAACTTTTTGAACTTCAAATTAAAAATAATGACAAAATTTTCAAAAACTCAGCAAGTCTTAAGTGAAAATTTACATGTTTCGGATTAACAACTTTGACATCAATTCCAATTTTGATAACTTTTTGTTCATCCATAAGTACAAAACAGCTTTCTGGAACACCAATTAAAAGTTCACCCTCACAATCTTCCAACTCATCGTACATATTGTGTGAAAGTCTGTGCAAATTTTGTTCTGCTTTGTGACTCAATATCTAAAAGTTTATTTAGGTAAGATGAACTCAACTGATGAACTAATGATTAGAATAAACCTCACTATCAAATTTCATTCATTATGAAAAAAGGTCACAAAAAAAAAAAATAAATAAAGGTCACTGAAAATCTTTTCGTGGAAATAAATGTCACTTTTCTTATCGTAATGTTTAAAAATTAACAGACTCTATTTCAAAATTTCTACATCGTTACCAAACAAATTTGTAGCTCCTCATATCATTTCAGAACTAACTTTGAGAGGATCCTTCCGGATGTATTCTACATCTTCATCGTTCACAGTAACTCGGCCGGAAACACCTTCTGGGAATTCGTTTGGTAATAAAACATCTGCAAGAAAAGATGCAATCGACATAAATGATATCCGCTGTAAATGATATTTATTAAAAATATAAACAGACAACAAACCTGGCCCAATATTGAGACAAATTTGCCTCAGTTCAGGATGTAATGGTGCTAAAGAAAGTTCGGTGAAGACAGAAAATGATCGTTTCTTGAAGTTCACATCGGTGATAGAGACAAACTGCGACAGGACACGAAAGTTACAATTATGAAAAGAAGAAGCATCTTGTGGGCCTTCACGACGTACTGCAGACATTATCTCTTCACTAGTTCTTGGTACCACTGAATCAAGGACATCTGAGGTGGACGGGATATCGACTTCCATTTTACTATCATTCATAAGTCTGTTTCTTGTATTTGTTGCAAAAACTAAATTATTAGAACTGACAAGTGAATTAATTATGCATATGTATTAGTATTAAATTTAAAATTTGAAATTTAAAACAGATAAACAAACACAGCGTGAAAAAATGAAATTGCAGAGAAACACGATGCTTTTTACTATCAGTAAATGCAGTGAAGCACATAAAAGGATCTGAATAACCCAAGTATTATGCAAATTTCTAAATGACATAAGAATGATTCCTATAATTAAAAATAATGTAAAATTGGCAGAAAAACATGAAACATCTCATCATTAGCAAATGCGATAATGACACTCATATAACATGAAATGAAAGTGAATGTAAAATAAATGTCAAATATTGACGAGATGGATTAATGATCTTTCGTACCCGGTTTTTCTGTATTTAATTTATTTAAAACTTTAGTGAAGTCTTTTATTCTATAACAGAGAAACTTTATTACACGTTAAACTCGAGAACTGCTTTACGTGCAAGGACACGTATCTCACGAGGACAGCACTCCATACTGCCATCGTGAAGCGAAAGAGACAGAAACAGGAATTTATTGAAAGACGGTTTGATAGTTTAATTGGTGATGAGAATTGGACATTTTGCGCATTTTTGATGGGAATTGCCGGATCTCTCTGTTAATTTATAATTATCGAACTCTTCCGATAACTGACAAGCTTCTGAAGCCTTTGCTTTATCGATCGGTAACAGTTGTTGAATTTTCCTGATGAAATTCTCAATTCCCATTGAGAGCTACTAAATCTTACCGATCGGTCAAATGCATCGGACTTTTTTGAGTGGCGGAATTGGAAAACCTTTGTAATAATCTACTGATGCGTCAAGTCTGCGAGAAATCATTTTTGTTCGATCTTTGGAATTTATTGGAATTTCCCCAAATAGAAGTCGAGGAAAGTGATCGGAAAATGAATGTTTGCAAATGTATATGGGAAATTCATCCGAATGATGGATCACACCATTGCTACTTTTTCTCTACCATGAATAAAATTTAAATATGGTAGAAATGTAGCTGTTAACAGTTGTTATGTGAATAAAATTTAAAAAAAGAGAAGAATGGAATTGAATGAGTGAATTCGATAAGACAGTTTTCCATTTCGGAGTTGACAGAGATATCTCCTTGGTTCTTCCACAGAATTTAAAAAAAAAATTGGAAATATATAATTCAGAACAGTAGCATTCTACAGCCTTACAGTACAATGCATATATGTTTTTTCCTCATTACCTTCAGTGTCAGAGAGCACAATGACTATTTTTTGAATTCCAAGAATTATTTCAATTAAATAGCAGATTAGAGCCTGAAATTTCAAAATTTTTACTTAGATCTTTGGGTATAAAGAATATATGTAGATGAAATATTAGATATAGTTCTCTAAATTTTATTAAGTCGAAAATTTCAAAATCTCCTTATGACGATCATGTTCAGCGGAGAAAAACAAAGTAAGCAGTGGAGTGGACAGCATCTCCATTATTTTTTATGAATTTTAATGAGTAGTAAGCAGCAATACACGATGAAAGTACCAATATTTACCAAGTTGCAGATGCGTCGAGTTGATTGTTTAACTGATGTGAGGCAGAGGGGTCAAGTTGTCCGATTTCATATTATCTCTTTCTAATTTGAAGAAATTGTCGACCAGTCTCCAGCCATCACTTATTTTTCTTATTTAGTTTATGTAAATACTATTTCCAGTGAATGCTTTGCATCTCTTTTCCTTGCCTTTTTTCTCTCCTTTTCAGTTTAATAATTTCTTCGCTCATTTCTGTGGAAGTTTAGCTATCCAGATTTTGATGTAGCTATCCAAATAAAGGTAAGTTTTAAAACAGTTTTAATAAATTGATATGATTAGTAATATTTATTGTTTTCCTTATCAGTTCAGTTTTCAATTATAAATGTTATTTATTGGTTTCTAGTCTCCTAAATGATATTTGATAAAAGCAGAAAGTGATGTAGCAGCAGAGGTCAAAAGTTAATAGTTAAGAAAAAATTTATTCATCTGTTCTATTCATAACAATATGTACCACAACAAAATAAAGAACTTTACGCTTTTTAACAATATTTTTTTGGAATGAAATGACATATTCAAAAAATCAGTACAGCACTGTGAGTATAAAAATACGGAAGGCGAAATTAAATCTACAATTGGAGAACTTCTTTTGAATCTTTTACTTTATGACTTTTATAAGTTTCAGAAGTAAGAGATTCACAGAAAGTGATTTAATTGTAAACTTAGTTTTGTTTTTCGACATCAAATTTTAAAAATTATATAAATTGTTTTCTGATAAATTAGGAAAAAATAAATTTACTTCGCATAATTACAATTTTTCTTCG
The DNA here is from genome assembly GCA_000499405.2 of Onchocerca volvulus. Classification (NCBI taxonomy): domain Eukaryota; kingdom Metazoa; phylum Nematoda; class Chromadorea; order Rhabditida; family Onchocercidae; genus Onchocerca; species Onchocerca volvulus. Next base: position 16,323,756 of record HG738139.1, read on the forward strand.
AATTTTGCAAATAAACCATAGTTTCCAACTTATTATTTATATAAGGCCAAAATTTCATTGAAAAGATATAAAGTCAACCTGATATGCATCAATTTTGCTGCTTTTTCTTGTCCAATAAAAGTTCACTGAGTGGCCGGAATGCTAGTACTGGACTGGAATTAATTGTATTAACCTGCAATTAAATTAGATGGATAAATAAATAGTTTTTGATTCATCCCATTATTTCTAATATATTTATGTTTTCTGTGCACTCTTGCATATAATTCAGATAACTCTTGTCTAAATTTCATTGGTAGAAATACGAGAAACTAACATTAAATGAAGAAATGTTGATTGAATTACTGGATGTGAAACAAACATTCATCCGACTTGCCGGACTCAAAATTTCGTCTACTTTAGCATAAATCAAATCATTGATTTCTGGATCTGTGTTGTGTACATCATCATTATAACCCGTAAAAGGTTCTCTGGATGAGCCTTGATTCGAATCGAAATACTACAAAAAAAAAAAGTCCGGAATTTAAATTTGGAATTAATTAGTAGATAGCTAATTTTTTGGCTCATCAAATTGAATTGGAATCTTCGATTAAGAATAATCTAGTTATTACAATCCGATAAAAGTTTGTAGAGGCCAAACAGAGAATTAGGGCTTGATATTTTAATTTTTAATCTATATATTAGGAAGGAATAAATTAATTTTTCACCTTATTGGGTGTCACTCCAACTTGATTGAGGTAATCAGTGACTGAGCTTGTAACTGACATATCATCCGGATCGATACCTGAATCAGGCATTGAATATGTTACGGAATGATTCCCCATTTGTGTTTCGTGCGGGCTGAAAACAATATATTTTATGGACGAAATTTGATAGGAAAGAGAAACTTTCAAACAGTCAGAGGAATCGACTGTCAGTAACATGATGAGTTATGTCAGAAAACTGTAACATTTAAATTTGTTTTGAATTATATTCGTTAAAGATTTATTTTTTTCATTTCTTTCAGCTTTTCATACTTCTCATAAGGCATAACTTACGGTTTCGGCAGAAGTCTCGCAGTGCTGTTATTGATATTTGTAGAAGATGAGGAAGAATTCTGTAACAATAAAAATAATGTTCCTGGGTTTTCCACGTAGAATAAAAAATGAATAATCTTATCTAAAAAGTTGGAAAATACCATCCAAAATAATACCTTAAATTTGGCAGAAGGTGAAGATGGAAACGGAGCAAGTTGTTTTTCTTGTTCAAAACATGGCGATGGTCGATTCAATTTCCTCACCGCCGCAAAGTTACCTCCGTTAACGCTATAAACCTATAAAGTCCTTAAAAAATAAAAAAAAATAGTTTTTTTAACGAACTGAGTTTTAAAATATACTTCCAGTGGCTTTAATCAGAAGCAACTGAATGCTATTTATTACATCCTTACGAGGCATTCCACTTTATCATCAAACTAATTGCTGCTTCAACAAGTCTCAGTTGAAAATTCCGAACTTATTCGATTATACTTCATCACTTATGAGAACACTGTTGCATCAAGACAAGAATCGTGATTAAGTTTTGTGGAAGCTTTGTAGCATTTGCCATCTTGGAATACTTGATTTGGTTCATCTGATTTCAAGTCATTCCCTGACCTCTAAAAGTTAACTTTGATAAAGTGGAAGAGCTACGAAAATTTGTTTACCTGTTTCTTTGATTTTGCGCGACTTCTCATCCTCATATTGATGACCAGTACAATAAGAATAATCAGTAGAACAAAAAATAACAATAGCGATCCAATCGTCAGAATTTGGGTTACCGTAAAGGTTTTTGCTGTTGTGAGTATATCCGGCAACGAGAAGTCACCAATCTGCAAATATGCAGTGGCCAGTCTCATTTTATTACTTTTAAATTCCAAAAATATTTGATATATGAAGCAAAAGGCAAAATTGATTCATGCAAATCCATAAATTTCAACAGAAAGAAATTTTAAACTTTAAAATTCCTTCGAATCTATCTGTTAAATAGCAAAATTAAAAATTAAAATGAAAAGTAAAGATACAGCAAACCTGAACGATCACTTTAGTACGAGCACTTTGCCTTGCACTGGAACTAGCGATTACTACAAATTCATCAGTTGTAACATCAGCCGTGCTGAAACTTGTGAACTGTTCATTTCATTTTCAATTCAGCCAGGTGTTCTCTTGAGTGCATGCAAGCAGTCATCGGAAAAGTATTGCATGCTTACCCTAAGAAGTCATCAAATGAAGCTTATCGAATATTATTGGAACTGGAAAGAAATTCACGAGCTTGGAATGGCCAGTAGAAAAGAGTGACCAGTACCCTACATTGACTAGATTCAAAACCATCTTCTCCACCGTACCTATAGTGAAGTTTGTGTGATAGCACAATTTGCCCTGTGCTTGGATCAATACTTAAATATCGCGACGCACTTCCTTGTATTTCATATCGGATTATACCATCTCTACCCGTGTCGCGATCCATCGCTGATATAATTCCAATCCGCTGACCAATTTGCAAACTTCTCGGAATCTGGAAGATATGAAGTTATTGCACTTTTTTCGGTATTTCATAAAAACATAAATTTTTAAATATTTAATTCAAATTGGATATCATCTGTTCTGATTGCTTGAAGTTCGTCTTTTCGAAATTGATATTTATTAGAATTGTCATGCTTTTAGTTTAATTTCCTATTTACTTCATGTCTCGAAAAAACATGTTATTATAGTTTGAATTGTCCGTTTGAGAGTTTTAAGTGAAGCAAAACTTACATTGGGAGGAAGTTCTCAGCAGGATGTACTACATGAAGAATCATTCTTGTAAATTGTCTTTGGGATTTAGAGTGTTTTTAATTAGTGCAATCCAAATTTGCAAACGCATGAATAAAATTAAACGATTATTTATCCTTTGTAAATAAACTGCTGCTAACAGCAAATGTAATGTTCATCAATACGTCATATATATATATATATATATATATATATAATTTATAAAAGCTTACTTGAAAGACATAATTAGTTTCTGTGAAAATCGGTGGATATTCATCAACACCAAGAACTCGGATACGAACTGGTATTGTTGCTGATCTATTCTGATCATCCTTAACCATCAGGATGAATTCATATTTCGTCTGCGTTTCAAAATCCAAATCTTTCATAAGTATTATGTAGCCAGTACTTTTGTTGCACGCAAACGACTGGAATAATAATACATACTTAAGTAATTGTGAAATTTCGAATAATTTTCTGAGTCAAAATGTATAATACCAAAAATAATTGCTTCAAAGTACGAAACGAATACTGGTTGAAATTATTTCAAAATATAGAGAAGAATATTAAGCTAAAACTGAGGTAAAATGGAATATATGGTAGCGGAGCAAAGTCAGTAATCTACCATTATTCTAGTAGTTAGATAAGAGAAGTCTCACTTTCCAAACCCATGAACTTCCTGAGAGAAGTTTCATTCTCGAGGTAGATTGAAATGGCTTGACCTTCTGACTAATTTACCGGAAAATTGAATACAAATAAGACATGTTAGGAATAAATTTGGAAGGAATTCAACAACTTAAGGCCAAAAGAATTCACCTCACTGTTGTCCGTTAATGCGTAAATCCAATTATCACCGAACAATCCTAATTTATTGACGGCTTTTGAGCGTAGGACAATACTTCCTTTTGGTAAATCTTCGAATACGGTTGTCTCATAGTGTGGAACGATAAAGAACGGAGCAGTAGCTAACGAGGAATCGACATTGAAACGGATTCGAACTGAAGTCCAATTTAATCGAGCTGGTATGCCATTATCGACAGCCGCAATTAACAAGTTATTAGAGATATCATTCAAATGCATTTCCCCAATATCAACATTTTTCTCAAAATACAACACTCCCGACGAACTGTTCAAAGTGAATATTCCATAATCGTTTCCCGAAAGAATTTGATAAGAAATGCGTCCATTATCACCACTATCCTTGTCCGTAGCCACAAATCTGCAATATTTTTTTAAATGTAACAATAATTTAAATCATTCAGTTTTGTAGAGCAATCTTAACTGAAACGACCGAAGTTATCTAAATATTCGAATATCACACTCACATGCACTGCAAACACAAATATTTTTATAAAGATCTGATTACTTCAAAAACAATTATTTATAAAAATGGTTTGCTTATAACATTTCTAAATAACAGCTCATACTTACATTTTCCTAAGTTTGAGATTCTAAAAATGCGAATAATAGCATAAAGAAATGAAATATCCATTAATCCATTTAATCTAATTTTCAATTTAATTTTCTTAAAATCCTACGCCTCTTATCTTTTTTCCACAAAGTAAAAAACATGATAGTGTAATATACAATATGTAGCATTTGATAGTATGAGATTATGGTAATGTATGGTATGACACCACCCATATATATATATATGCTATAATTTATTTGTTTCCTAATCTCATATCATCAAATTTCATTAAAAGCATTGACCGAACGAACTTAATCAAATTCCCTAAACATTCTGAATAATTTTTAATATACCCAAGCACAAGAATATCTTGCGACATACCTCGCTAACATTTCATTTATAATCATTCCTTCACTAATCATTATTTCATCAATTTTCTCTATGAAATATGGCACATTGTCATTTAAATCAGTTATTTTCACGTGTACTTTTACAGATGAATTGTAAGTTGCACGCGGCGACGATGCCTCAACCTGAAAATCATTTCACATAATATTTCTGATTTGCTTTCATGCACCACTTTTACATAAGAATTTTTCTATTCTATCAAACGTCCTCTTCTATAATCGAAATTCTAAAAAACTGAACCAACCAAGAATTCGAATTCATTTTTGAATTCAGCATCGATTGAATATTTCAGAAAAACCCAGCCATCACTTGAGATGCCGAAAACATTGGTGAGTTCGAAATTTTGAATCCGCAACAATGTATCTATCGGTAAATTGTCCATTAAAGTCACTCTGCCAAATTCAATATATGGACGCATATTTTCCGGTATTGTAAAACTGAAGTTGATTCAACAATTTCGTGATTAAAAATGAATAGAAATATGTCTGTCTAACAGTTTGAAACGTTAAACTGAAATGCTCTCATAAGATTTAAGAAAATTTCAAAATCGGAAGATTTTCTCGAAAAATCCAAAAATCAGTCTGATATTTACCGAGCAGACGAACATTAGTGATGGAATTAAAATAAACATACTTGAATGATGTTTCAGTGAATCGTATGGGTTTTAGGTTGTAATCTTCAATTCCAACATTGATTTGAACAGCAACGGCCGAACTTTGTGATGGTTTGCCCTGATCAAATGCATGAACCTTCAAATAATATGTCGATCGATCTTCCACCTCGGCTACTATTATCAGATCACCTGGAATTTTACTTGATCTGAACGGCAAATTAATATTAAACTTAGCTGATTTATGATGAAGATAAATAGCTATGCAGGAAGGATAAGTTTCAATTCGAATGCAAGACATTCTAGGAATGACGAGTCAGATATCTTAATCGTATACTGAATACTTTTAACGATTAATTTGTCAACTATCTTTATGAGAATAGATCAGTTAACTATACCTGATTCAGGATCAATCTTGAATTCCGTGCTATTTACAGCCAGTTCGTAGCGAACTGTGCCAGCAAGTCCTATATCCGGATCATTTGCTCTTATTTTAGCAATCCTTGAACCTAACTCCACATCTTTTGCAATATTGATCAGATAGAATCGTTTCTCGAATTGAGGTGCATTATCGTTAACATCTTCTACAATTATCCGTAATGTCGCTTGTGAAGTGTTCTCACCATCTGTTACCTGCAAAATGTTCCAAATGTTGCAAAATTGAATTTTACCATTTTCAACTACGATATTTTATCGCACTAATACCAAAAAGCATATGATTATTCAGTAAAACATGTGCTTCACCTAACTGAACATATATATATATATATATATATATATATCTTTAACTTGGCTATTTAGTAACAATTTTTAGAGCTGCAATGACTACCACCTGAATATAAATGGTATGTTCCTTGCTGGTTTCATAATCCAAGTTTTGAATCAAAAATATCTTCCCAGTGAATGGATCAATTTCGAATAGATTATTGGATGATAGTAAACTATATTCCAGTTGTGTATCAGCGTCCACATCTGTCGCTACCACTGTCGCTATCAAAGTGCCATATGGTGCTGCTACAAATGGAACTTTTTTGAAAATATTCATGCTTTTTTTTTGAATTAATTTGATATGTAATGAATCAACAAATGCTTGTTCAATATTTCAACAGTCTGAAACCCTTCACAAATACATAACAATGTTTTTTGGCTTGTTTAAAGATTGCTATAGTAAATGTTTTATCAAACTTTGTAAGTTCATAGTCATATAATATAGATTACATTTCACAACAAGCTAATCAGTAAATAAGAAGAATTCATTCAGGAAATTCTGGAAATTTCCAACTATTTCTATTTTACGCAATCTAATTTTAAAAAAATTGAATCAAAAGTTAGTTAAAAAGAAGTGCAAATCATGAAAAAGAATAATGCAAAGACTAACATTCGAATATTTTTTGAGCCTTCAGCATTGGAAATGATGGGACATTGTCGTTTGTATTGATCACTAAATTAAACAACCTTTAGAATTAATTTATGAATTTAGAAAATCTGAATATTCCATTTCCTGACTTCTTGATGATATTTGATGCTATCATCATATTAATTAATATAATATCTCATAAAGCGCTTTCTTAACTGTAACATCAAATTCTGTTTGCTTTTGCAGGTAGCATGCAACCATAAAATATGCTGCAGGTAAAAAAAAAGTCATTCAATGTAAAAAAAAGTTATTCAATGTAAGCGCTTTAATACGTTAAATATTTGTCAGTATTGCTAGTAAGAAACCATCAAATAAAAATGAATGGATTTTGTAGCAAAAAATTGAATAATATCTGGCTTTTAACCTGCTACATGATTGTGAATGAATATTAATGACATTCAAGTATAAATAAAGGAAAAAAAGTTTAAATTGCTAACTAAAACTGGATGTCATTTTTCTTATTCACTTTTCAATCCTACTTCAAATTCTTCGAAAATGCTCGATTAAATGAAAGACCTCGTATTTGTACATGCGTTTCAGGTGGATTTTTGACATTGCCTGTTCCGATTATCTTTAAATTGTAAACATTCTCAATTTCGTAATCCAGTTCTTGAGCCGTTGTTATCCGTCCATCGTCATCGATCTCGAATGCTGTATCGGTATTACCACTTACAATGCTGTATGTCAACGGTGCATCTTCAGTCAAACCATCCAAGCTATGAACCTGAAAATACCGTATTTCCACCAAACTTGCGAATTTTTGACGGTATGAAATGGGAAATTGATATGTACATTGTAATAAGACACATTGGTGCGTTATCAAAATTGCATCAGAAAGTTTATTTAAATTTAACAAATAATTCTGCACAAAAGATCTATCTGTTTATAAGAAATCATTAAAACTTTTATTCAAACAGAAAAGATAGAAAATCTGAAGAGATTCGTTCAATTCTCTCTTTGTCATTCAGCACTGTTTTGACTAAAATAGTTAATATGTAATATGTTGAATATAATTCTTTCAAGAAATACGAATACGGTAATTGATGTGTTAACCTGGTTTTCGTATTATTTCAATTATGTAACTGTGTTTTACCTTCAGGTCAATTTTATAACTTCTATATGCTTTGTAAAAAAATAATTTGATAGATTGCTTTCGTGGCATATCAGTAGTTCGAGAAGTACCTGAAGTACGAATTGTCCACGTTGTTCTCCTTCGTTAATATAGCCAATGTAATGTTCATTTAGGAATTGTAATTCCTCTGATTTCAAAGTTGGTCTAGATCTGATCAAAACAAGCTGAATGTCAAGTTCTGATGATAGCACTCGTGAAATTCCCTGGTCTTCGGCCTTTACTTTGACTGTATATTCACTCTGTGAAGTTGGGTAATCTCTGAAAAGACCAACTTTTCCATCTTCATAAGATTATTGATTTCTAGATTGTTCAAATTTTCGCGCTCTATATCTTCTTATCAAAAAACTGAAATTGCTAAACACCTGGCAAAAATAATTTCTCCGGTATCCGGAAGAATATCCAAAAGACCACTAGTATCTTCGACAATGCTGTAGATAATTTTGCCATTTGGACCTTCATCTTGATCTGTTGCTGATAGCCTATAAAAACAAGTATTATTTTCTTCTGCAAAATGTTTAAACACAGAAGTTTTAAAGTGATAGAGGGAATTCGAATGAAATTTAAAACTTCTTTTTGAGGAATTTGAAGAATATCTGTTTTAGTGGAGAAGAAATCTGAAATAGCAGATAATTAAAGAACATTCAAGAAAAATGTTCGTTTCAAAATCCTTCCGTTTTATAGTTTTTGTAATAGAAAAATGATATATACAAGCTTTTTTTTCACCTTCCTAATATTTCGCCAACTCGTCTGCTGTCATCGATTTCGATTGATCTCGGAATGCCATCATCGAAAACAGGTACATTATCATTTTCATCGGTTACTGTGATTCGCAATGTGCAAGTATCCTGGAAGCAAGCAAAAAATTTCTAGAATGACAAAAAATTTCGAAGGAATAATTTTTAAAATTTAATCGCCATTGCATACTTACAGCTCGTTTTGGAATGCCTTGATCTTCAGCAGTGATCACCAAGAAATGTTGCGATTGTCGTTCGCGATCCAATTCATGACATGATAATAATCCGGTGGAAGAATTGAGAAAAAAGGCGGAATTTTCGTTTCCAGCTGACATTTCAAAGAAAAAAACTTAAATAGCAGCGAATGTATTGCTCAATCATGAGAACTTTTATTTTTTCATGGTGATAATTTTAAAATGTTTCTGTGAATTTTAGGGAAAACCAACTTAAAGTTTCCTCTTTATGCAGTAAATTCCAGTATTTTGCGCAGCAGTGACAATTTAATTAGTAATCAATAAAATGCTCACCAACTATTTTGTAAAAAATGTCACCATCACTGCCTTGATCTTCATCCCATGCATAAATACGCGTCAAATGTTTTGCAGCAACATTTTCACGTATTGTCAGATTACCGCAACTTGATGAAGAAATCCGTGGTGGATACTGATTAGCACCAGTTACGCTCAGATGGACAGATGCCCAATCAACTCTTTCTCCTTCTGATGCTGTCACTAAAACAAGTTTCCTTTTTTGACTTCTGAAGAAGCAAAGAAAGTCATCCAACTTTTCGAAACAGAAACTAAATTTTTTGAAATCTGCAAATTGTCCTTTATACAAATATTCTGTATTATGGTGCGATATAAGTTGTCATATAAATATGAGTCACTGATGATCGAATCATTCCGTTCATTTAGATTTCTATAAGAAAACCTATTTCGGTAGGAAAATTTCTATTTTACAAAATATTTTATTAAAAATTTTGCCCTAAAAGCAATTTGATTTTTCTAAAATTGGAGATGAAAAGAAAAATTCCATCAAATTGAAATATTATTTCAAAAACTTTCATTCCTACCAAGCCAGATGTATTTCCCAAGTATAATCTCCTTCAGTAGTATCAATTTTCCATCATCTGATAATTGCACAATATCACTGTCAAAAACATTATATGACAATAATTTCATATTCGGCCATCCACTCCCTGCATGTGAAAATGTTGGATATTACTAGTAACAAGTATAGTGATAGCAACATGTTAACTCGTTTAAATTTTGTCAGCGCTATCGAAAATATCGCTGTCAAGCGATTAGTTAATTAATAATTACTTATTAATTATTAAATGATATTTGGATCATTGTTCAGCTATCATGAGAAAGTTATTATCTAGAATTATTGCACGACTATCATCCAAAACAAATTATCTATTAATTTTCTTTATCTTTAAATTGGTTTCTATCCATTTTGTAATTTATATCGGTACTACTTACTGTTAGTGAAGAAGTCATATAAAATAGTTCCTGGAGTGGTACTACTGTTTACACTGATGAAATATTCCCGTTGTTGGAAAAATTTCCATTGTCGACGATCTGAATCAAACTTCACAATGATATTCTTTTCGGTGTACTTCAACGGTACACCATTATCGCTAGCGCGAATACGTATACTTCGTTCACCGTTAAAATGATGTTTGAGTGATAAGACACCTGTAATATAATGTCAGTTATTGATTATAAGTCATATGGAATAGATCATTATCACTTGACAATTTAAATATTTGATATTGCTTAAATATTTATTGTTTGTGGATTTTTAAATGAAATGTTTCATTTAGAAATCAGTCAAATTATAGATTCAGTTGTGATATGTTAGTATATTTCTTAATGATTCAAACAATATATCACTCATCATTTTCGTTAGGAGGAAATTATTTTTAAACTTTTATTTTAAAATGTTTCTTCCAATGTGAAATGATTTAATGAGATGAAGGAAATTACAGAAATAACTATGAAATACCGGTATTCGGGTCAATGCTGAAAGCACCATCCATATTGCCTTCCACAATTGTAAAGGTAATTTTAGCATTATTGCCAGCATCATCATCCGTAGCAACAACATGATGAATGATATCACCGTCAACAAAATCATCACCTATCACTATCTTATGTGAACTGAAAATAGAAAGTTTCATAAAACAAAGAATAAATTTATAAAATTTACAATGCACTGCTGCGATTCTATGTAATTTCCAAAATTATCATTTAAATTTAGTGAAATTGAAATATCAAGGCTGCAAAAGTTACAAACTTAAAATTATCCTTCATAAAATGAAAAAGAAATCCATCTCTGATATTGAAATGCTTAGAAAATATGTATATGAATTTTATAAAAATAATTCTTGAAAAAAAAAAATACTAATTGCGGATGAAAGAGATGAACCTTAAAAATTGCGGTTGATGATCGTTGACATCTTCGACATCAATAAAAACAGCGCAGCGTGAATGCTTTGTTACGTCCCGATAGCTATCTTCAACTTCTACCACCAAAAACAACGATAAATCCTTTAATTAGTACATAAATTCAACTAAATTCAGATCATCTATTTTTCAATTTTTTGTGTTGCTTTCATTTCTGTTAGCTTCATTTATCCGCACACTAGCCGTTCTTTCTCTCGAATATTATTCTCTTGAAATTCTGATTATCATCAGTCTTTTGGAGTGTTTTTTAAATATAAAATTATTCATTTCGAACAGAATCATTTTCAGTTGATTCGAATACTTTCTAAATATTAGCAACAATATACGAACGAATTGATAATATTTCAGATAGTATTCGATTCAATTACAAACAAACCTATCAGAGAAATCGACTCGATCACTGACCTGTTCCCAGTGTAACGAACGAATCAGCAATATTTCTGCAGTATCTGGATCAATTGAAAATAAACCTGCAGAGCCTTCAATTATCGAGTAACTCAACTGTCTATCAATGTCTTCTTCGATCTCATCAGCAGACACTTTCCCGATGATTGAACCTAAATTTCAATCTGAATTTATGTCTTGAAGGACAAAAGCGACACAAGGAAAGTTGAAAAATTCTATCGATTAAGCCATCTATATGCCCTTTTTCTACTTTAATCTCTCCTCTCAAAAAAATGGCAAAGAATTCTTCAGCTTTCGATTTCCTCTTTGTTCTCATGAAATATTGCATTCTTAATGATTCAATAATTATTATCTGTTAGTTAATGAGGTTCTCCGTGCTTTTCTATGTTTGATATATTTCATTTATACCTTTGGATAAAGATTTGGGTCATTTAATATCACCGGTCTAGCAAATTAAAAGTTGAAATTCAAAATATTACTATCGATATAAAAAGTCGAATTATGTCAGGAAAGACATAGTTTTATTCAGTTTGGTTAATGACTGTTTTTCGAGTAGATTACCTGTCGGCTCACTTTCTTTAACCGTAAAAAATCGTGGACAATCTAAAAACTGAGGCCAGTGGATATTTGCTGGCTCCACTTCGATATGCACATTTTGTTGTTCAATTTGATAATAATCTGGCGGATTCCATTTCTGTACTTTCAGGAGATAACTTTTATCATGAGTCCAACGGAAGCTTGTTGCTAGATATAATGTAGAAGTAGTACTATCCAGATAGAATACATCTGTCTAAAATAGGTGAAGATGCAGATTTTTATTCTACTTGTCTCGATAAAATTATTGAAATCAATGAATTTCATCGAAATAGATCACTGATTCCTTTCTGATCTCAAGAACATCGCGAAGTAACATTCTTAAAAAACATTCGATTGCAAAAGCTCGTTCAAATAAGACTAAACTTTTGCAATTAAAATCCACCTCATTCTCCAAACGCCAAAATGTCCCGCTATTCTTCTCTTTGCTTAGTGTCACCAATTTCGAACCGACCGGAACAGAGTTTGGTATCCTGAAACTAAATCAGTTATCTTGAAACTTGAGCTGTTCATTAATTCATTTCACATTTAAAATATTTTTAACAAAATTATGCGAATATAGGAATTATGCGGAAACAGCTCTTTGAAATAGAAAACATTAAAGACCAAGAAATTTGATGGATCTTCCGAATGAAAAACCAAGTTTGGCATGATTTAACTGATAATAGATGCTCCTGACCTTATCACAGTTGTTTCATCACTCAGATATGAGACTCTCAAAGTTGACGCACGAATAGTAAATGTAATTTTTTTTTGGCGTCCATCATTATCAAATGCTATTATGGAGAGTGCTCGATTGTCCCTCATTGTTGTTGCATTAAAATATACCGAAGTACGGAGAGTATTGTTCCAAATTTCGAAATTATTCGAAATATCTAGAAATAAAATTAACTTATTTATCAGAATTATTCAGTTTCAATTAAAAATCATTTTTTCCGGACAGTCACAAGAAAGTGGAAAAATTAGTTAAATAAGCACATGTTAAATCCATGTTCAATATAAATTGAAAAAATTTCATATTTTTTCTAGAAAAAAAAGGAATCGAAATTCATACCACTCATTTCAATTTCCCATCTAGTAACACCTGTTGCATTAAGTACCTTTAACAAGCAACCTGACTTGCATTTTTCATTGATCCTATAAATTGATAGAATTAATATCAGTTGCTAATAGCAATTTATGGATTCCAAATTTTTGATAGAATTTCTTTGAATACAGCAATGAAATGTGCTGACTGAAGGTTAAACTGCCTTGCTTTTACAATATCCGGATAATTATATTTCTGATGTAAATTTTGGCAATTCTATGAAATCCTTTGATAATTAATTTGACAATATGGCTGCTTCATATTATCCAGATATGATGACGGTGAGAAAAATCACAAACATAATTTCAGGTCTAATCAGCAATTTTTCGGACTTCTTTTCCGAAGAAAAAAGATTATATTTTAAATCAATTTGCAAATATTTAATTTACATAATGATGCGATCTACTGGTTCTAGAAATTTGACTTTGGAATGTGTTTTCCCAACGGTAATATGAATTGGACAAATAGTTGATCGAGCTTGGATGTCACCATTTCGATCCAGAACTATTACCGACAAGCGATTTTCCTTCCTGTAGTCCTTTTCCGGAAGTTTCCTTTTCACAAATAATTCTCCTACGATAAAAAAAGTTGAATTTTATAAAGACTGACAATTATAATATTTTGCAATGTTAATAAAAACAAAATAAACAAACAGAAATATTTTCTGTTGCAAATATTGTCAAATATATTTAAATTTAGTTCTCAGAGCAAAATTCGATTAATAACAGGAATTTATTTTGATCCACATTCCGGCTATCATTGTGTATTGGCTTGCCTAATGTACCATAAATGTGATTATTTCTCATAGAAAATTGCTGAACGATTAATTATATGTACCATTTTGTTGAATGGCGAAACTGACATCCTCCACTTCTAAGCGGTACAGCAAGCTCCCATTCAAGCCCTCATCCGGATCTGTAGCGACCATTTTGTCAAATGTCGCACCAACATCGATGTCATCAGTAACCATAAAAGAATTATTCGGCGGACATGACGGTGAATTGTCGTTTATGTCCAGAATTTTGATGTGAACAGTCGCTTGAGATGAGAGTTGTGGCTGGAAATAAGACTGCATATTTCAAGCAGTTATAAGTACATCTCTTCTGTTGCTATCAATTCATTCTCAATTTCTTTTTCAAATATTTATGGCATTTTTTCGTTTCAAAGTTGAAACTGTTAAAGATATATTCCAGTGAATTGATATCAAAATAATGTCCATTTTTCATTTTGGATCAATTTTTTTTTCTTTTTGACATTCTCGTAGATAAATTCAATTTTTTAAATACGAGAAATACAAAACTTCACTTTGCCATGGTCACTAGCAATAACAATTAAATGATATTCGGCAATTGTTTCACGATCAAGCATTGCTTTTACGAAAATATTTCCGGTTACCGGATGGATACCGAAATTATGATTTTCTTCACTCAGCCGATAAGAAATCCTGGCATTCTGTTCGCTATCCAAATCTTTCGCTTGAATTGTTAAGATTTCTGTCATAAATTGAGCATCTTCTGATACCTAAATTTTCCACTGATTTCTGAGTAAAAGTAATTTGTTCCAGACATATTGCAATAATTTGCAAGATGTTTCAGATTTCGATTAAAGGTCAAAAATCGGCATCTTTTGTATTCGTCGGACTTATCCAGCAAATGATCAACTTACTTCAACAGAATACATTTGTTCTTTGAATTCTGGCCTATTATCGTTAAAATCAAGAACATTAAGCACAACAGTGATATTGGAAGAACGTGATGGCATGCCCTGATCCCGTGCTTGTATCACCAAATAATATTTATTGATCGTTTCAAAGTCCAAACTATCTATCAAAGTTAGTTCACCACTTAACGGCCGAATCAAAACTGGACATGACGGCTCGCTTTGTAACAGTGCGTATATCACCTGGCCGTTCTGAATTATTCTCAAATTACTTATGAAATTCTACAAAAATCTTTATTAAGCGTTCATTTTTTTTTTGACATTTTTTAAAAAAATTATTGAAATTTAAAAAAGAAAAAAATTTTGGAACAAAATTAGCTATTATCAGTGATACCATTCAGATAGAATGTATCATCATTTTATGATCTGAACAAATAGAAACAGATAAGATAACCTTTCCACGATCTTTATCGTAAGCTTGCACAGCAAAGAACGGTTGATGTGTGGGATGATTTTCATAAATATACGATTCCACTTTGTCCATCTCAAAGGTCGGGTCATTATCATTGGTATCAGTTAATTTGATAAGAACTTGCGTGTAATTAATTCCACCATCTTCCATCTGTGCCTACACAAAAAGAAGTATTTGATGGCATGGCATATACGCGTAATTTAATAAAATTTAAACTGTTAATTACCTGTACATTAAGTAATAACCGTTCCCATTTGTCAGCATCCAAATATTGAGCAACACTAATTTGACCATTGCTAGCATCAATTGCAAAGAAATGATCAGAATCACCGGAATATATACTATAGTTTAATGGAAGTGATCCTTCAGCTTTAACCTGAAACTATTAATACAGAAATTCAAGTACTGGCAAGCAAAGTGAAATAACAACAGACCGAAAGATTTCTATTATCTTTTACTTGAAGTGATAAAAGTTGGTTTTAAAGGATTAAAAAGATATCAAGTAGTAATAAAAAATTTTCCGGTGGAAAATTCAAATTACCACTATTTTGGCTCATTAAAGTAAAGCAATATTTAACACTTACTTGTCCAATCACAATACCTGGAAGGGTTTCTTCCAAAACGCTAAATTTGTACAATGTACTCGTAAATTTTGGAATTATTGCAGAATCGTTGATAACATTGATATGAACGATAACCTAAAATTTGAAAATTCCTTAAATTAGGTTAAAAGGAGGAATTCCCTCATCAAATTACTAATTAATGAATTGTACTGATACGAAAATTGTAAATTAATGCTGTTCTTCCTCGAAAACTGTTAAATATACCCCTTTCTCGCTAATTAATCCGTTTCCATCAACAGCTTCAACTCTTAAATGATAGCTTTTCCTTGATAATTTCTTCTGTATGTATAAGCGACCCGATTTTGCTTCTAATCTAAAAGCGTCCGATTCTTCGGTTGCAAACCGATAACGTACCTTAAAAAATCAGAATTTCAAACTGGCATCGTCTAAGAATGAATATGCAAAATATGAAAATAAATGTAATTAAACGAAATTTCTAAAAGACGACCAAGTCCTAAGCTTTCTGATCCCTTTTCATGCAAACACTGGAAGGATAGGAAAAATTTGAAAAACGATATATTCAAACAAACCGAACAAGCATTCTTGGATAATTTTGTAGCCAAATGTAAATGGCAACAAAATTCGCTGATCTTATCAGTTGAATTACGTTTCTATCATGGCCGTATAGTATTATGCAAGCTTAGAGAAGAAAACGTTTGGTTTCTTAGCGAGTTCAGCAGAATTTTGAATGAAGAAAAATAAGCGTCTGACACTGTCATAAACAATATTAACTACTGAATATTCGCAAACCTTTCCATAGATCCCACTGTCAGCGTCACTGGCCGAAAGTAATATCAGCAAACTGCCAATTTCCACGTCTTCTTGTAGCGACACGTTGTACTCGTCCGGATAAAATATGGGTGCATTATCATTCACGTCTTCCACATGAACATTTACCAACGCTCGACTCGATCTGCCATCTGAAAGATCGCAGTGTTTCTCCATTGGAATACTGTTTTAAAAAGATAACATTAATCTATGAGATTTCTCAGCGCATTCCCGAGATATCCTCCTTTTACTTTTGATTTTTAATCGAAACAATGTTTTCACGCAGTGAAATTAGTAAATTAATTAAATAAATTGGTTCCTTTCGTTTGAACAGATATGAGACATCACAGAGAAGCATAGTTATCCCTGTTGACAGCAGCAGCTACAACGTACGCTAATTCAACAAAATTAAATAATACTTATAAATATGTCTTTTGTGTATGTTCGTGTATGCATGTATGTGTGTGTGTGTGTATGTGTGTGTGTGTGTGTGTGTGTGTGTGTATGTGTGTATGTGTGTGTGTGTGTTTGTGTGTGTGTGTGTGTGACACTGATTCAATTAAATTTGCATTCATTGCAAAGACTGTTGCTTGAATTATTTGTGTAAGCATTTTGAAATCTTTTGCATAATCTCATCCAGAACTGTCAGATGCTATCTGCATGCCATAATTAGTGATTTGCAGTCAGTTTGCAGTACATGCATGCATTTACATTGTATTTTGCACTGCATCAATGAATTGATAAACTAAGAGTAATAATAAATAGTATGATTCTTGTAATTATTACTCATTCTGCATCTATTTGCATTGCTTGCACTTGCAAACGTGAGCTGCACGTGAATCCTAGAATTGAATTAGAAAGAACTAACTAATGTCATGGGCATAAACATGGAGCTGATAAATAGTGCATTGCTCATAGTCGAGAATAGAATCGAGACAGATTCTTCCGGAATGAGTATCAATCCAGAATGGTTCTTTGGCTGAATCAGTCTTTGATAAATGATAATTTATGCTCGTCTCATTGCCACAACTGTTGTTTGCTGTCACCTAAAAATTTATTCGTAACAATTTGAACAAAAATTGATTTAATTCCTAATTTTGCGGTTTTTTTTATAATTTTATCCAAAAGACATTAATAATTCAAATAGTTTATAAAGAATTTCATCAAAAGCATATCAAACTCATACTCCCTCTATCGTCATGGAAACGCTACGGCATGGTTTATTGTTTCCACTTTCAGATTTCATTTTACTGCTTAACTTTTCTCTTTTCAATCAGTCGCACAATTAACTTAGCGATAAAATTGTGGTAAGCACAAGTGGTATAGTTTGTACATGGCAAAGATGGATGTTATATTATGTGAATGGTCAATGTATCATAGAGTTGTTAATTAATTCAGTTCATTGAAAAGTAACTGTAAAATTTGTGAAAAAAGAGGAAATTAGTAGTTGCAGAGAATGTCACTGAAATGTATGCCTCTGTTGTTCCTCAATATGGGCAGCGAAATGGTTTATATTGTGCAACAGCGCCTAAAGGTATGTCGCTTTATTCACAGCTTTCTTGTATGAATATTCAAAACAGAGATAAAATGTGAAAAAATGAAACAAAAATAAAAAATTTTAGAAAGGAATTTTTCAGATAGAAGGAAAGATGTCAAATAAATCAAATTAAATCTTATCAAAAGAAAACTTTGAATTAAAAAAATCAAAACTTTTGAAATTTAAATTTTGAATCTACTTTCAGGCTCAAATGGTAAGCAAAGAGAAGGCGACTCAAGTACTACGAGATATTTTGCACATTCTGTTCAGCACGAAATTTTTGAAGGAATTATTCAAGCCACAATATATCTGTAGCAGACAAATTATGCGGATTTTTTTCGAGAAACTTGTTCATTCCAGCATAATGCGACTTAACGAAGCGAGGTAGCACCATAGTTGCGCTTCATGCTTAGTACTTCTGAATTCAACTTAAGCACTATTTACATTCTTTTGCAAATCAAAGTTATTTAAATTATGAAAAAATCATTTTATCTGTTCAGTGATCAGTGAGTAATTTGATTTGTGATTCATTCCCAGTTTCATCTGTTCAGATTCCATTATTTCCCTGTGCAATCATAAGTTTTACTCTAGGACTATTTCATCAAATCTAACTTTTTAGTATGGATAAGCTCTATGCATTAATGACAATGACTTACAAATACCAACTCCAACTTTGCAACGGACCTGAAAATATTGTCTTCATTACGCTTAATCATTTAGACTGCATCCGTGAGATTCTGCCTGAAGATGAAAAGTTGAATCAATTATTGAATATCGCTCATCGAATGGTTGTTTCTCATTTTTCAGTATTAAAAAGTGACTGATCATTTTCACCATATACCAATTGAAAGTTTAGAGTTGGATTGAAAATATCATTTTCAGCATTTCTTTTTTTCTTTTTTTTGAATTTTTTAGAATGTGAAATAATATTTCAATACAATAATTTAACAAAATCGATTATGCTATGTTTAATCTAATTAATTTCATTCAAATATATTAGTAAATTATTTCATAATTTCAGGTTATTGTGACGTATCACGATATTCCTCTCTGGGAGCAAGCAATGATCCGAAGCTGTTTGCTGAACTTTTTTCAGGTTAAGAGAAATTTGGATGCTACACGTTTTAAGCGTTAGATCTTTTTTAGAGCCCAGACAATAACTACTTTGATGTGAAGCAATTTCTGAAATAAAACCAAATAAAATGAAATTTCAAGAATTCACGAGTGAATGTATCATTATTTTTGCGTGAAAATAAGCAAACGGAAGAGGGTCGATTCATTCTCTTCCCAGAACCAAACTATCAGTTACTCTATAATGGCAATCCTCCTGGAAAAATGCGATGTTTCGAGATTAATGGAGAAGTTCACTCGGAATCATTTCCTGTCGATGACAACGCTACCACCTACAAGCCGTGCGTATCCAAGGTAACCTCATTATTCGTCATTTCTTCAAAACTTTAATTATAAAGTGGAAATATGATTGCAGAGAGAATGGAAAGTCTGTTGGGTCAGAAGTGAGATGCAAGATACTACACTGATTCTAAATATGTTCACATCAATTTACAAAACCTCTACAAACGTGATAGTTCCATTTTATGTTTGGCTAAGTTCTGAATGACTAATTAAGAAAGGAATAGTAAAATTCTGCCACTACCAAAGATTTCAGGGGAATGTCGAGTTGAAAGCGAATGACAGAGGCACTACACTGGGTATTAACATGTACAAATCACCGGAAAGCCTGCAGGTTCCTTTCTATTTGTTCTTAAATTCATTGCAAATTTCAATTTGAAACGATGAATAAACTTAGAAGGCATTTTGATGATAGACAGAACTATTGTAACAGTAGTTAATAGTTAATGGTATGGTTAATATAAATTAAAGAGGATTAAATAAATATTGGTGAATTTGAATTTTTTTCAAAAAATTTGCCTTTTTTAATGACTTTTGATTTTCAGATAAAAAATGATAATACAATAATAAAATCAAAAGATATATTACCAGATGATGAACTGCGATTACTGTCAGCACTAATTATCAGTCCTGAACAAAATGAGCAGAAAGGTTTTCAGCAAAATTTCAAAAATTAAGACGAAAAAAAAGTCGCATTTATTGACTGACTGCGTAGAAAGAAGGAAAGACTACGAAAAACTTGCCTTTGTCTCATATTTTTCGAATTTAGAGCGACCAGTTCTTTTTCTTTTATTTTATTTCATACTTTTTGAATTTGTTAGTGAAATTTCAAAATTTTAGGATTCGACTTGAATTTATTCATGGATGACGTGGAAGAAAAGACATTTCTACAGGAACATAATAAAGCAATGACAACAATCACGCATTTCGATGCCAGGAAACATCGCAAAACGATTACTGCAGCGGTTGCTGATGTAATATTTTTATCAAATTTCAAAAATTTTCATTAAGCGAGAAGTTTTAGGGCTTAGCTTTTTCTCTTTTTTGAAATTATTTCAGTCTACAAGAGATGGTCATCTGACATAAATATAATTTGTCTCCTAAATATAATATCATTCCATCCTCGAAAAAATTGGTCGTCGGAGAAAAATTAATGACAACAGCTGTGAAAGCCAATCATTGTTTGCAAGAAACCATCCTATCAACAGATGTCAACATCTTAAAAATTTCCTGAATAAAATGAGATCTTCCACTTATTCTACTGAACAGTTATTAGAGACAAATTATTTTTCATTTACAGAATGTCCAGCGGCAATCATCAAATTTTGATGAGAAAACGAAAAAAATTTTCGGAAAAAGATTATTTTGAAATCAGTGACAGTTCTAGCATACATTCCAGTGGTTTCCACTGCGGATTTATTTCTTAATTTAGGTGTAATTTAGCAAAAATGCTTAAAATTTTGCTCTCATAATTAGTCTGAACAATTCGATAACCCGATAAAAGATACATAAAACTAATCGAGCTATACAAAAAGATAAACAGAAGGAATCAATATAATGGACTACAATTCATAGCATTTATTTGTTGATCCACAGAATTAGAGAAATCGATAAATCATTTGATGAAAGGGAATGCCTAATATGAGAATAAATAGAGATTTGGCCATTAATTCACGTTAGATTTCAATTTTTGATCTTTTTTTGTCAATCTTTAGTTATGTTCGAGTTTATGTGTTGCAATATGTTCTCGCAGTTACAAATTATAATGCAAAGTCTTTCCAAATGGTTCAAATCAATAAGACTGTCTAATATCCTACCATTCTAGTTTACAAAAACATTTGAAAATTTTCAATTTAATTCACTTGTTTCTTTTTTTAAATAAGCTAATAACACCAATTTATATTTGAAGACATTCGCTTTGCATATTCTATCATCCGTCGCCATTTTTCGGATTAAAATACAAATTTACAAAAAAAAAGTGACAAATTTAGGTCTTCCACGCTTAATAGTGTTTGTCGTTATGCATTTCTCTCTGTCTACTATATTTTCTTCCATATTTTTCTACATTTTATTGATAGTGTACCATGAAATCATAAGTTACTAAGTGGTTGATTTGGAATAAGTGGTAGTGCTGTACTGAACATCGAAGGAATCAATTGCCAGAAGTTTTTCGTCACCTCTTACTTCTATCTTTTTCACTTGAAATAGTTACTCAGATGGAAGATAACAGGGATGAATGACAAAATCATTTGAGATGATGGCGATGTCATCTGAGTTGCTACTCCTTCTCAAGGACACATAAATGTCCCCAACAACGACAATAATAACTCTTGCAGAAGCCATTATCGTTTCGAGAAAAGTTGACTATTCCATTTGAACTGTCAACTTCATGCCATAATTCTTTTCATAGTTCAAAATAGTACAGTAACAGATAGATCAGACTGCATCCATAAAGATTATCGTCTTTTGAGAGAAGATTTAGAGTTCCTTGCAAGTATTATCGATCACTTCATGATCCATCGTCTCCTCTCTACGCCTGATGCAAAACTTGTCATGCTGCAAGTTGTGATGATTCCTAATTTTCGATATATAAGAATATATTTTTTAATATTAATCGAGAAACTTGGAAAGAGGCACTTATTTCTGGATTTATATGTTAGAAAATCATGATAATCATTACAAACTAAGGGAGGATCTTTAAATTCACTTTATATCTTATTAAGGACTTATAAAATAGGTTACGAAATTTCGAAATTCTTGAATCAATTTAAATGACATAATTATTTCGTCATTGACACTGCTATAAGTTATTCAAATTTCAATAGTAGAAAACTTTCTGAAAAATTTGCAAGCTTTCAGTTAAAGATAGAAGCGCCGTCAAGAGTGCCGAAAAAAGGTGAAGATATGCTAAATTTACTGGATGAAGCAGTAAATCGTCCGGATACATCAGCCAGAAGTTCTACAAAGCGAAGCATATCGTCGATAAGAAGAAAACAGGCACAATAAGAAATAGCAGTTATTTAAGCAATAATTTTGTAACATTGGATACAAATTAAAAGTTCTAAACTTTTAAAAGCTTAAAAACTTCATTGCTAATCGCATTGCATGCAAAAACAACATTTTATTGTAAATGACTATTAGATGTATTTATAATTTAAGTCATCAAACTGTGATAAATAAATTTTACTTCATTTCCATATTTGATTTTTTCACCATTTTTTATCAAAATTTTTCGCGTGAGATACGAAGTTTTCAAACTTTTTGAAAAAACGGAACCAGTCTTACCAGATAAGTTCTATTTCTTGGATTTCAAGACAATTTTTAAATATCATCCCCTACCTCTGCAGTAAGAAGCAATGAAAATTTAATAATTGTATATTGCAGGCTTGGTTCCTTGATTAAAGCTTAAAGCCAAAATCATATTTGAGGCTTTAATCATTCAAAATTAAATTTCTAATCAACTTGACTAAAAGGCATTGGAGCGGAAGTTCATTAGCGTGACATTAATCTATTCTCACTGAACCAATAATAATAAATTATTAAAGGTATTGAGTAGACCTGTTGTAATCTTCCATCTTTTAGAAGATGAAAATTTTCAATAATCGATTGAAAGACGACAGTTTCAGTGAATTTTTTCGTCAAATTTCAAAATCGAATGTATCAGATACGGATGAGTACTACTGAAATGAAGTATGAATTCCAATATCAAGCGATGGAATGATACCAGGCAGAGAAATGATACTAAGCCATCCGTAATTACAACTTTCATTACTATCAGGAGCGTTTTAGTCATTCTTGAGAAAAATCCTCTAATTTTCTCTGCAAATTACTTTATAAATTCCTATAAATCTATTCATTATTTCAATACGTCATTCTAATTTTTATCGTTTCACATTACGGATTTCTTTGAAGAATGCATCACTAGATTAGATGTTAAGTTTACTGTATAATCTCATGCAATTGAACTTTGATCATGATGGTGTTGACCCCTCCTTCCATGTCTTCCAGTATTATCTGAAGGACAAAATATTTGCACAAATAACTATGTCATTTGAAACTATGTAAATATTGCATAAGTGCGAATTTGAATTGGAAATTTGTGGGTTTTGTCCAAATTTTATGAATCTGACATAAAATTTGAAACTTGAAAGTATTTTAGATGTTGAAAAGGACATAATTCCATTGTGGTATACAACATATTAAGGACAATTCTTTAATTCAATCTCATCATAAGGATGAGGTAATGGTAATGATGATGAAGATGAGCAAGGAAAGTGTGAATTCCCGTTTATGAGAAGGACAGTGACCTTAACGATATTCTCCAGTCCATTTATGATCCCAGGGGTCATTTCGAATGTCCCTGAAGAGCAGCAGCACTTGCACACAAAGTCCTTCACTTTCTCTTGTCTCAGAGGCCAATATTTTACTTTTCTTTTCAGTAAACATCTTTTAGGAATTATTGGAAATGAAATAAGTGACCACCAGATGACCACTGTCTTTCTTTCCTTCGAATCTTTGGTTTTAGCTTTTGTCTTACACAAGTTGGGATTAGTTAGGAAAAGCAAATATTTCAACCTTTTTGATACTATCGAAGACAGAATGAGAATGGAAATGTCAACAGTCTGTCAAGTACGTGGACAGTGGTAGCATCAATTGACCAGCTTAACACTCAATATTCGAATATCTTCGATAAATCATTCACTAATCCCTACGTAAACAGATGAGACATTAAGTTGCAACCTAAAGTATCTGATAAAAGCCTGAGCTGCTTAAGAGATTATGCGAACATCCTCCGAAATAAAAACTTAAAAACGATGTCCAGTAGCTATCATTATGAATTATCTCTTCAAACAATCCCTTTTGTTATTGGCAGTAAAAATAACTGTAATATTCAAGAATGAAGATGAGGTTCTGTCTTCGTGATGAATAAGAGAATTAAATTCATTCATTTTTCCAATCTCACATAATTTCTGTAGTGGTCTTGATATATTTTATTTGGATCAACTATTTGATCAACCTTTATCTCCAAGAGCGGTTAGACTGGTCAAGAAAAATTTGCCAGGTATATATAATATATGTTGAGGTACTGTATAGTAAAAAAGATCCAAAACAAAATTGAATTTGTATGACTCAAAGCAGTTGAAAATTGCATATAGCAAACTTGATTATTTATTTGTTGGTTTTTTTTTTTTTAGGTTTGAATAATATTAGACTTTAGATTTTTCTTTGGAAGACTAATTTTGAAGTTTCATCTAATTTCATTTCCAATTAATTCATCATCAAAGCTATTCAGTTCCATTCAATAAATATACTGTTTTAATTTTAAAAAATCTATTAAGATAGGAATATACATCTTTCAAATCTTATATTTTGATATTCGATGTGATATAAATAAAATCGATGGTACATTATTAATTAGATATGGGAAATTTCATGATTTCGAGTATTCAAGTATTTGAATAACAATCTGAGTACGAAGCAACTATTCTTCTCACTGCTAACAATAAATCTATTGCTTCATTACTAGTAATTCATTTGTTCTTTTGCACATTTTATTTTGTCAATTCCTTTCCAGCAACGCAAATCTATTTAATTTTGATAAATGGCAAATGATCTGACCTTGAGAAGACAGGTTCCCGGTTCGGCATCTTCCTTAACGGCAATGTCGTATAACGGTTTTGAGAAAATGGGTGGTCGATCGCTGTTGTCAATGACTTGAGCAATAACATCAACTGTTGAGGATAATGGCGGAATGCCGGAATCCTCCGCACGAACACGAAAACGATGCTCTTCGAGCGAACAATCAAACTGAAACATTCAATTTTTACGAGCTTTTCGAAAAAAAAAAAAGTCGAAAATTGACGCAAAAAGTAGCGAAAATTGAGAAGTGACTGTTAAAAGTATCGAAATTTGTGATATAAGTAAATTAAATGTGTTAATGTAAAGATATATTTCGAAATTCTGAAAGAGAAAAAAGAGAACGAACATTTTCGTGAAGATTCAGGATGCCGGTTTCGGATTCAATTTCGAACAGATTTGTGCCCGAAAGAATATAATGTATCCGAGCATTTTCACCACTATCCAGATCTGATGCTTGAATTTGTACCAATTTATAATGCGTTGCAGATCGATTAAACCTTACCTGGATTACTGATTTCTCAAATTTGGGTGCATTATCATTAACATCAAGTATCTGAAAATATTTGAAAGAATTTAAATCTCGAAAATTTTGCCACACATCATATTAATTTCTTTAAATTTGAAGTTCATTAATTTTGTCAAAAATATTGGAAATTTGCCTCGAAGAACACCGGAATCTTCAACAGTTGCCTCCCATGCGACTTCATTGTAAAAAATAAATTGTACTCGGACTTTTGTTCGCGATCAAAGGAGCCACAAGCTAATACCAAGTAAACACCAGATGAATCAGTTTCTTTGATGCACAGAGCGTCGCATCCACTTACTGATAATTCGCTGTAATTTTGAAATTAATCCGTAAAAAATTACTTCAAGTAAATATTTCTCCTTACTAAGATTTTGAATGGCAATCTTCAGAAGCAACAATCATGGACAAAGTTTAAATATTTTTGATACCTTTAAGATTCGACTTCTTCAAAACAAAATTTTCCAGGATGCAAGAAAAACAATGAGCGAACCTTTCTTGAGGTACGTTTTGCACAGCGATCCGAGCAACAACGTGACCGATTGTAATATTTTCATAAACTTGCGGTTTATTGTTATTAGTAAGCCAAAAAATATCAAAATTAAGCTTTGACTGGTTGCTGTTCTGAACCACAACAGTTAGGAAAACTGTAGATTCAAGAGGCTGAGGTAGTCCATAATCACTGGCAACAATGAGAAGCTGATAAACTGATCCAGAAACGAGAAGTTTCGAGTCGCTCACTCGGACCACGCCAGTTTCACCATCAATTTGAAATGGAAGCTTCAGATCAGCGTGACTCTATAAATACACGATCAACTGCATTCTGATCAAATATATCGAACGATTCTGCTCACGTATAAAGACGACATCACTTCATTCATCGAGAAATGATCATACAGAGGCTGATAGAAGTCAGAAAAAAAGGGAAAGAATTGCCACCTTTGCAATGGAATAAGCTACTCGAGCATTTTCGTCAAGATCAGCATCTACAGCGTGAACCGTTACAACCACGTAATCCATTGGAGCATTCCACGGGATTGAAGCGTTGTATCTGTCTTGGCTAAATTTTGGCGCATTATCGTTTGCATCCAGAACTGTCACGTTGACAAGCATCTTACCATTACTAAAATATTATCAGATAATGATTACTCAGAACTGAAATAATCATTCGCTTGCATGTAGCGATTATTATAAAGTAAACTGACCAAGTTCATTTGATCACTTCATCCAAGTTTACTTTCACGATACTCTTTTGATTCTTTCGGATTATTTACTTCACTTCCTTATCAGAATTTCCTATATAGCATTTTGCAGTTATTACTGCATAGAAATACAAATTTGCTTAATTTATCTGGAATTCAATATGCTTGTAAATAATACTTTGGTGGATCGCCACCATCCAAAGCTTCGATCAGAAGTTCATATTGATCGCGATATTCTCGATCTAGCTGTCCATTCACAACCAAGTCAACGTATAACATCGAATTGATTCGTTTACTTGATAATCTTAAATTAAAACTAATTGTTAAAGGCAAAGTCTTGAAGAATATGCATATTCTCAGTCATCGAAGCAAACTAATGAACAATCATTCATTCATTCATATTTAATTACTGCTTCAAATGAAACAGTATCAAGTAAATTCGTAAAACAACTGTTATCCTTCGCTATTTGTCCTGAACTTTTCAACTGCAGTACTTTTTAATTTTATATTTTATCATTTCTTCGAATAGAAAAGAACCCCAAATACCTGAATGCATTATTGACATTTCCTGATAGAATATGATACTTGATCACTGATAGTGGAGGCGAATCATTATCGACTGCAGGTGGTATTGAAATTTCTGAATTTAGCGCTGCAAATTCGGAAATGGCCACCTAAAAGCTTTGTATTGTATGAATACTCAAAATTTAGTGTACTAAATTTAAATACTGATAAATTGTAAAATCATAGATAATTATCCAAAAGGAATTATTAAACTAAATTTAAATGTCATTTATAATATTCTGAACTAATTTCGTCCGTTGTTTAATGAATTTGATGATTTCAAAAAACATCAAAGATTTGCTTTCAAATTATTAGGTATTTAGCGTAGTGCTTTGTTTTGTTTACAACAAATGAGTTGCGTTGATTCGGGTAGATGATATCCAACTGTGACAATCACTCCTTTCAATGTCCTCTTTTGTTCAGTGTGAAAACGAATGTCTGATTGCAGTATGTTCACTTTTTTGCTCAAATTCGAAAATTTCAATATCGAAATAAGGATAGTGAAAGAGAAAAAGATAATGGAAAATATCACTATTATTATTATTATTATTATTGCAAAGCATTTCTTGGCCTCATTGAATAAAAATTTCTAAATTTTCAAATTAATGAATAATTATTATTTAAAAAGAAACTATTGTATTTGAATTGAATAATTTAAACAGTAAGGAACTTCTACAAATCAAAAAAACATTCGATTGAAACTCATTTCTTTTATTATGCTAAGTATAAAACATTGAAATTGAATAATTTACAATGATGCAAATCTACAGAAATTTGTTGAAATGCAAATTTTAAAAAAGTAAGAAGAAAAAGATTTTATTTTTTTTTCTTGGCAGATTTATTAAAGCCGTGGTTTTTTAGTGTCCATATAATTTTGTTCATCGATGTTTAGCAATTAGCTAACAGCTTTCGAATTTATTTTGTCCTTCGCAGCCAAGTTTTATTTTAGGAATTTAATTGTTAAAGTTTTGAAATTTCAATTTAGTATATCGAAGTGACAATATTATTGTATTTTAAATATTTATTGGCGGCAGCAAAAAGCTTTTTCGTTCGATTCAACTTGTAATATTAAACTAGGTCAAACGCATATATTTCCGCAGGAAAGAGAAGGAAGGAAGTGATATAACTATTATTTGAAACGAAAAATCTTTTGGTAAAAACTGCTACGGACGAATTGTACGTCTTTATAGTATCCATATTAAAAAACTGAGAGTTTTCGAATTTCTGTAAAGATAATTTCGAAGAAATTTTGAAGAAAAATCTCAAATTGAAATTGATAGAAAATATCAAAATTTACAGCCTTTCAGATTTCTGTAGAATTGTGTCATTGCAATTTATTCAACATTCATTTTTAAAATTAGCATAATTAAAAGAATTAATTTTTGATGTGATCGGGTTGTAATCGAACATATTGTTATTTATAAAATTTTCCTATTGATTAAATATTTAATTAACTTTTTGTTGAAAAGAAGTCATTAGCAAATTACCTAACATAAAGCACGATATCAAAGTAGAATTTGCTTGCTGCAAGATATCTGTAGTTTGTTTAGAGCCAAAATATCAGAAAGAAACAGAAAAAGAATAATTATCAATGGAAAGACAATGTCTCTAGACGTTAAACAGATTGTGCCTCATCACTTCAAACAAGAACATTTGTTTCATTTAATTCCCAACAAATGTAAGTAAACTTGCATCAATCGAAGAAACAGGAAACGTTGGCGTATTATCATTCTCATCCATAACATTTACTACAACGTGAATGGCTTCGCCGTATGAACGGTTATCCACGGGTACGGCGATCAAATGGTAGGAAGTGCGACGCTCATGATCTAGCTCACGTAACACACGTATTTCGCCACTTACTTCTTCCACTGCCAAGTACTGGAATTAAAGAAATCGCTCATACCCAGTTCGCAGCAATTTTAGTTTTCCAATAAGATTTTTTTAAAATTCATGAACAACTCTGAGGAGTTTGAAATTGCTAAAGCATCGCCCCTCTAGACTTAACCTTGAATTTATCGAATTTTATAGTTCGATAAATCTAACTCTGATCTTCTGTTGCTTTCATATAATCAAAAGGAAATTTCTTTGGCCAAAAAGTACATTCTTTGAAACTACATTCACTTTGCTCCCTCGTTTCCCTTATCGTAATGCCTTTGTCGACACATTTTCCTTGATAGTATTTAATTTTCTTATCGATTTTTAGCTTCTTATAAATCTTCGAGTTTAATTTTGCTTGAGTATACTTCTCAACTCATATTTGGAAGATTGCAACGATTTCTTAAAGATAATAGTTATTTTTTTAAGATCTAACTATATTTAATATTCCTGACTTCCCAATATTTCTCGATATTCTGATTAGTTTTTGAATTCCGATCTTATAAAAAACAAAAATTTTTACTTTTTTAATGCTGTTTTTTCTTTTTGGAAATAGTGTAATGAAGAAATCAGCGAACAAGCAAATGATGGGTGGAAGTAAATTCATTTAAAAAAGGTTAAAAATAATTGGAAAAGTTGAGAACGTAAAATTTTTTCCGAACATGTTCCATTCTTCGCTTTTTTTTTCCATAGTTCTTTCATTTTTCGTTCTTTGAACTTTTTCCTTTTTTTTGAATTTTGAAACTTTTTAAAACTTTATTGTAATTCGAAATTTTCAACGCTAGTGAAAATGAAAGTTAAGATGAATAAATATTATTGCATATTATCTAAGCTCCAGGTTGCTACAACAATGGTAGCATATTTTTAAACACTGCATCGACGACCTTGCGAATTAACTGATTTTAATTCGTTTAGCCTACATTTATAATTGGTTTGTCGCCTAACCATCCCGTAGCTATGGCGCTGTTGAGGACGTCCTTTCAATTTATTTAGATTGCTTCATGCGACAAATTACTTTGAATTTTAGAGTTTTGACAAAAATTTCAAAATTTCTTGAAAATTTTTACGCTTAGAAAGAGGAAATGATGGATTAGGACATGTCGTGATTTGATATGATTTTCGAAAAATAAGATGGTAAAAGAAAACCAACAATATAAAGAGCTTTTTGGAATACTTTTTAATGATTTCTTAGCAAATTTGGATTTTTTTAAATCTTGGATCAAAATGAAGTCACTTTGTTGCCCATAAAATATTAAAGGAAGCCTGTATCATCAAGTTCATTATTGCAAAAAAATACTTATGGCCACTTACTTTTTCGGTTTCTCCAGTATTATCCGGATAAACAATGTAAAAATTTGCTTTAATACCATCAGATGGAGTACCATTTAAATAGCCAATGATATGTCCAATAGGTGCTTGTTCAGAAATATTGAAAACTCTTTTCTTTTCACATATAATACCTTGGAATATAGTAGTTATTATCAATATTTGATATATAAACATTCGGATAACAGTTAAATAGGAGAATTAATGTATCAAGATGGAAATGGATAGTTTTTGCATATGAGTTAGACCCGAGGTCATCGACAGGGTCATCACATCATAGTCGATCTGAAAGGCAACCATTACCAGTAAATGATAATAATCAACGAGATACCATTCCAGTCCACATAACATCTGTTACATTAAGTCGGCATTAGTACTTTGATGATTATTTTAAGACAATTAAAAAAACACTTCAATGAATGGATTTTTTTTCGAAGAACCATCCAAGTCCTCTTATTATAAGAATGAAACCAATGAACAAAGAACTGGGAATACGTGTTATCATGCATCTTATTCAAATGTACATCATTCTAAGTATCGGATGCGTGGTTGAAACCTAGAAGATGTGATTTCAAATATCCATGCATTTCCTGAATACATAATCCAGCAATTTGCGCTGTATTTTGAAGAGGTCGCTGAAAAAATTATTAATAAACCTTTTTAAACCTTTCAATTTCAGAAGATTTGAATTGAATATATACCATTACTACGAACTATCTCTTGCAATTTCAATATTTTTCTTTCTTTATTTGCAGTTAGCTTATTTTCTGAGAAAATAAATACACTGTATTCTGATGGAAAAATGAAGAAGGTAGACAAGATATCAGTAGAATGACAGATAATGATAGGGTATCAAAATGCAATCATTGAATTTTGTATTTGCTAAAACAGGTTCCCCAGAAGGGCACATCTTCATTTGGCGTTTTCGTTCACATGATGCATGAAACGTAAAAATACTTCGAGATATATCTCTATGATGCGGAAATCCCGAGATCTGCCAATATGATGAAATTTTTGTTAAAAGGAAGACTATAATTAATCTTTTCTTTAGCTCCACTAATTTTGAATTACAAGAAGAGCAAAAAAAAAAAAAAAAAAGAAAAAAAAGTGGAATGCAAACGAAATAAGCAACAAAATTTAATTCAAGAAAATTTTCACTAATAGACCAAAAATATAATTGAAAAGAATAGATAAAAACAACTTCTTCAATTATGAATAGTTAAAATGAAGTTAACTAAATTAATGTCATCCTTTCCAACCGCTCTGCTCAATGATATAATCTTGAAGCCTGCCGAACTATGCTGAAATGGACTGGCAACAACCAATACAGATGCCATTTGAGAATTAAAGGTAATATTTGGTAAATGAACCCCCCCCGTTAAAAAAAAAATTAACGAAAAATCGACTACACCTTACTGTTTCTTTTTGAAAAAGAATGAATGAATTTTATAAGCATTCATTTCCCATGGGAGAAATTGAAGCTAAGAGGAATGATTTGGGCACGATAGGAAATCAATTCATCTGTCAATCGATAGACATCTAAGCTTCACTGACCTGAAAGGTTTGTCGAAGACGATGTCATTATTGCTATCGAGGGTCATGCATTGAATCAGGCAGTTTGATGGACTCACACGGGTCAACTGGACAGGCGGAAAATGAAGTGCAAGAAGAGAAGGATAAATAAATAAATTATACTGATAATAGCTGAACGGGAATGAGTAAAACGTTGGGCGAGTTGTGAAGTGCACAGAGAGCATTATTCGAAGGCAATCGTTCCATTGTTGTTGGAAGTCTCTTCGACGGGGGAAAGTATCGAAAGTTGTACTTAACGAATTATAAGTTCTGTTTAATTCTCATTTTCAGAAGATTGCTACTTTTTCAAATATATCATCCAAAAAAAAAAGTCAGTCATTACGTTATTGAAGATAAGTCTTATTATTATCTGTCACCATTACTGAATTTTTTTATAAATGGAAAAATATGTTTTAGAATTCATCAAATTCAAATTTAATGTTAAGTTCAAATCCCACTTTTTTGATGAAGAATGCATGCGAAAATTGGTAATCAATTAATTTCAGAGCAGTAATGCTGAAACATGGAAAATTAATTCAATATTGATTTAAATTTTATGGATCAAACAATCCAAGTTTGCCAACAAATAGAGCAACTGGTACGATGATAAGCAGCGCAGAAGAATAGCAAATAGGAAATGATGGAAATGAGTAATAAACAATGCAATAGATTAACAAGTAATGCAAGTAATATTCCTTGCATCGCTACGCCTGAAAAGGAACAATACCGCCAAAAGCATGTGTCAGAGCAGTGTGAAGAAAATGATAGAAAGGCATATTTTAAAACTTTCTGAAGAAAAAAAGAAGAAATTTGAGAAGTACAAAGTTATATAATAAGATTTAGTGAATTTCAAATGGGTGAGATGAATGTGTCATCCATCGACCAATTTATCACTTTGTAATAATAAGTGAATTGCGGCAGCGAACGTTGTACAGGGTGGATCCAGGGCTGTCGCTATATTTCTTGTAGTTTTCTCGGGTCAGAGAGGAGGGGACATGCAGGAACATGAGGAAGGTGACGAGTTGACAGCAAGGGGACGAGGCTGATAAGGGGACGAGGTTGACAGCAAGAGGCGGTGTGAAAAGGATAACAAGGACACCGCTTTCATAAAAATGGTCATTTCGGTTCGATTCGAAGTGAAGTTGTCAGTTAGAACACTATCACCAACAAAAATTCATTTGTTTTCGGTGTGATAAGAAGAAATAAATAACTAAATGATAAACAAGAATAACTAAATATCAAAAGTCTTTTGCAGGAATTTTTTCGGCTCAACCTCAGATATCACAGTAATACTAATCAAACTCTCTCATTTTGGTCCTTAATCCATTCCCTGTTAAATGACAATAAGAGGAAGAAAACCCATCCATCTACTTCGGGAATTATATATGCAAATCTTGTTATAGCTCCGAATTGCCTTCACAACTGAGTTTCTTGCCTTATTGATTTGCTAAATAAGACATTGAAGATGATAGGAAGAGGAGAAGAAAGAAGATGGATGGGTGATCACTTGCGATTATTTCCAAGAATTACGAATCTTCAATCCCGGCCTTTCAGATGTATTCAGATAAGGACGGACATTTTTGCAAGCGAATCTTTGAAAAATGCTCTTGTCGAAATATTAAACCTCAACGTTTATTTCATTTTGCAATCGCGACAAAAATTCGATCGATATAAAAATTTGACTGCGTCGGAAGGGCCAAAGAAAGAAGAATAATTTGATTCGACGAAATACAAACTATTCTAAAGTGAATTTGCTTGAACAGAAGTGAACAACAAAGCTAGAAGAAGAGAAGAAAGATGAAAGGGAATAGATTGGGACAAATTGGGTGAAAAGGAAATAAAATGCGATCTTCAACTAGAATATAATAACTGAATAAGAACTGTATGAGACTAGATAGATTAGAATAGGACGGGAAGAAAGACTTGAATGTTTAAATGATGAAAAGTTCTCTTTCTTTTTGTCACTTTTACCTCAGTTCCATCTCGTCCTCTTTTTATGCTTTTCCCTAATTGCTAATAGATAATATTTACGGCAATTTAATACCATATTTATTTAAATTAATTTTCAAGTTATGAAATACATGCGAATCAGCGATGATAGCTATGCTAAATGGTATGAAATTAAAATGTGCTAACAATTTTGAGATCAGATTCTATCCTAGAAGGAAGCAGTTAATGAATTGTATCGTGTTTATCCGTTTGGATGAATATCAAAGTTCCTCCCTTAAATGTCCGTTGACTTTTAGCCGAATTACAATACTGTATATTAATTTGAATGTCCATCAGCCCATATTTTCATGAACTGTATACTGGTGCCTTTCATCAGTAGATATCGCAATTTTTCTAAAATATTAGACTTATTTCTGCGGAAAAACAAATTTAATTAAATTATTTACAAATCGCCTATTTTCGAAATTCTGAACTTCTCATAAAGTTGGTAAAAGTTAAGTTTCAAGGCGCTTTTAATTACGATAACAAGCAGAATAGGCCATCAACTGCTTTTCTCCTTTATCAATCAGTGTTATACTTATCTTTCTTTTCATTAACTGCTATCTCTAGTATAAAGGAATATAAAGTTCTTATCATTTCTCAACTGCTTGATAGTGTCGTAGTGAATGGATTGATTGCTGGGAGTGCGTTGTTGGTATATTAAAAATGTCAATTTTCGCTCACACAATTGAATCCAATAAGGATGACTTCTATTATTGCTGTTATAATTATTATAATTTCAAGTCCATTTATAACAATGTCAGTACTTACCAATGGAATAGCTATTAACAAAATGGATAAATTTCGTATTAAAAGATGCTTTAAAGTGAAAATTTCATTGAAATTCGAAGACGACACAAGTCGAAGAAGCGCAGACGGACAGACAAATCGATGTAGAGTGGATAAGAATGGTGCAGTAATTATGTTCATCTACCCGAGTGATACAATCGAGGATGAAGAGGAAGGAATAATTAATGATTGATTGAAGTAAAATACTGATGGAAAGTTAGAATTTGGCCACAGCTTGTTGCTCTTCCAAGTGACAACAAATTTTAAAAAGTTCAAGCAGTAAAAATAAAATTTCCAAATCTCTTAGACCACAACTACACCATAGCCCTTAATACGAAAAAAAAAAACTACCAAATCTACCGCACGCTGTTTTGTTTTTAGGTGAGTATGACAACAAATTTTAGAAAGTTCAAGCAGTTTTGATATTAGAAAAAAATTTTGTTTTTTTTTATTTTGTATTTTTTTGATATTTTTTAAACTGATTTCTCAACATATTTGCTTGAAATAATAATTATCACTTAAAATGATATGCATAAATTCATCTTTGTTAGACAGTTAACAAGAAAGAGAAACAACAGAAGAGAAGAAAGGCGAAGAGACACCTGCCGTCATCTTAAAATTTTCCATCCCGAGTTTATGCCTGATCCGTTTGAATGAACATGAAGGGAAAATGGAGTACAATGATTGGAAAAAAGTCGGGAGAGAGAGCGACGATCTACTATAATTTCCTGTCTGATTATAGGGATTTTGTTGAATTATATCAAATATATTATGTCAAGTCGCATTATACGATTCATTTCGGACCAAACTTATTGTCATCATCAAGGGAAGTGCACCGTTGACCTTTGACATCTACATTTATAATCATTCCTGTGAGATGCTTAATTTGCGTATTGTCCTAGGCGGTAAATTTGAAATGTTATGGGAGTTGTTTGTTAACGGAAGAAGGACTAGATTTGGGGTTGGTTGCTGAGAGACTGGAAGGGGAATAAGGAGTAAATGTGTTAGGTAGGTATTGCTTGAAGATTATATTAAAGTGACATGTGCGAATTTAATGAACTCATTTATGCAGCTCTGGAAAACTCGCTTAGTTCCAGTTTTGAATGATATTTACATATTTATAGTTAGATAGCATTTCGAGCAATATTCAAGTTAAGAAATTCATAAAATTTTAACACACTGAGAATAACTAAATTACGATGAAATTATTTTGAAGAAGCTCCTCAATGTGCGTATCTTATCTTTCAGATTTCCTTTCTTAAGGATAGCATTTGCATCTGAAACCATAGTTCACCATTTGAAGTAAATGCTTCGATTTTATTGAGAAGAATTGATTAACTGTTAGAAGAAAAAAGACCGCACAAGAAGATGGTTCAGACAATTCAGCACTTCAAGCTTCTTATGTATATGAAAAAACCGAAACCTTGGCGCAAAGTGAACGATAATGATGGGAATAAAATGCGCTGTTCTAGAAAGGCACGAAATATTGATAGAATATGCAGGTATTGCTACGAGGATTGCCGTCATTGTATCGTCATAATTCATTCTTTCAAGTTTTCGATTGAATTCTTGAACTAATGATAATTCTCATAGTGGAATGGTGTGAATTATAGATGGTGTTTAATTCATATTTTCGATATTTTGTTCAAACTTCTCGATTTTATTTAGGCAATTGATGATTTATTGTGCTCCGAGCATCCTGTTGAACTGTCATACTCCACGAAACAATAAAAAGAAATGTCGTAAAAGAAAAGCTGAACCTCCGTTTTTAATAAGAAATTGTATCAGAGGAGTGAGTTCATTTTTTTAAACCTATTTGTGAACTTATTTAAAACACTAATTGATAAAGCTTTGAACTGCGTAATAGATATAATCGTTTGTGATTAATTGATATGGCAAGTATGTTGTTTACATCTGCGATGAAATTTAAATTTTCAGTGATTCAACATGTCATAGACTTATTTCAGCATGAAAATTGGGAAACTTATATGCAAAAGATACAACGTTGGACACAAAAGGCGAAGCAAAAAAAGCAAAATAATACATCCAGTTCGTCATCCGTGCAGGGTCAAAGTCAGATATCATATAGCAGCACTCAACTAGAAAATGTACCAGCTTTTACAGCCGTATCAACAACTAGTACTGCATTACTACGTACTTTTTATACCGTTTGGCATATCGGACGCATATCAAGGAAATCATTAAAAACAAGTGAAGAGGTGACTTTCTATGGTGCTTTTTTTGGAATAACTTCATCTTAAGTTCATGAAATCCATGTAAAAAATGTATATGATAACTAACTTTTTTCCTTACTCGCGATGGGCTTGCTATTCGTGATTAATTATTTAATGAGCAGATGAAAATTAGTCACCAGAGGATGGTGCTGTTGTTTGTTCAATGAACTACCGTAATTGTAGAATTTTTTTTCTGACAATTTCCAGAAATAGCGAGAAAATAACAGTTTTTTTTTTTTTGATTTTCTTATTTCGTACTTGCATGTTTACTTAGCTTCTTATTTTTGCTTTGTCTTTTTTTGTTTCCTGTGAAGGAAAAGTATAATGGATTTGAAAATGCACGCAATTAAATCATGAAGTATGACACAGGTTGTACATGTTTCTATTCTAAAATTTCCAGACTAAGACAGCTTTGAAAGAACTTTCGGTTTCACCAACTGTCGAAAAATGTTTACGAGTAACTCCAAAAGGTGGTATTGCTGCTGAAGTGATCACTGATAAATCGCACTTATCGAAACGAGCATTACACACTCTGAGTCGATGGGCGCGATTAACTGAAGATGTGGTCCAAGATGGATACGAATCTGGATATGATGATGATCCTGTTGAAGTTGCATTTAACATTCTCATTATGATCATAATTCTCGTCAGGAGCACTATTTTAATAGTTTTAACAGAAGTGACAATTTTACTGATTTATACTGGACATAGATCAATGACGTACATTTTACGCATTAAAATAAAACTAAAATGATTTTCAACGCTACAGTAAAAGGAAAATTGTCACGTCGTTGAGTATCATCTATGTTGTGGAAATTTCATTTTCAGCTGCTTGTTTCAATAACGTTTTCAGCTTTTTTTGATTCAACTATGCTTTTTTTATTATCCTCTGAAAATCTTTGATGCATCTTGAAAATTGAAAACATTTAAATTTTAGTAGTGATGAAGAATAGAAGCATATGAATTTATCTATTATTTCATGCAATAATTTTATTTCAGATTTGGAATCGTGCGATAACTCTTGCCGATACATCATATACAGAAAGTGAATTAAATAATGTCACTAAAACTGCAGATGATATAATTTCTTTTTCTACTAATACAAATAAAATAACGCCAAAACGAAGACAATCTAATAGACTGTTTAAATCTGTCAATTTGGAAGTTTAAGTTTGTAATCCCATCGTACTCATGGAATGACAAATTTGCATTTTGCGAAACTTTGATCTCATTTTAATATGTAATAATTAGTGTACCGGAAAACATTCAGGTTGTCAGGATCTATTTCCCAAGTTATCCAATTGGGATTTGGAATGGAAGAGAGAAAATTCATTATCAAACATCTGCTTTTATATTTGTCTGTTATCGCATATTTTAATTGTTTCTCTCTTTTATTATTTTTGCAAATAATTAGTATTATTTATTATCAATATATTTCCAGTCAAATATAAAATTGAAAGTTAGAATTGATTAGAATGTTTAAATTTAATCGAAGATAGTCATGATAGATCAAAAGACATCCACCATTTTAGGGCAAATTCAATGAGTATCGATAATCAGACTGACCAGACTAAGAGATTGTTGAACAATGTTTTCACGTTGTATGTGTATCTATTTTATGACTTAAGTGTATGTATTTACAGTAACATTTTACAAATAAACGTTTTCCGTCACAAAGTCACATGGCATACGTAACCCCGATCTATTTGAAATATACGTAAGCAATAGAAAGTTTCTTAAATAGTAAAATGTAAAATCAAAATATCAGAACAAAGAAGAAAAAAGCTAATGGATGAAGAAAGAGATGATAGCTTGATTGTCGATTTTCTCGATCGAATGGGGGCTGTTAAGATTTTGAGAAATGTTCGAAAGAGGAAGTAATTAGTATGGAGAGAAGAGGAAATCAAAAAAACACTTTCAGATAACATTAACAAATTTCATGGGACGTTCGATGATTGTTGGCAAATTTCTATCAGAAATGAGCTTAGTTTATAGCAGTATTGATTCTGAAATTTCCAAATACGGGAAGATTTTTAGAATTAACAAAGACTGAAGTCTGGAACAAAAAAAAAAAAAAAAAAAAAAAAAGAACTGGGGAAAGAATCTGAGGTCTGGACGGAGTAGACGTGCAATTTACATTTTAATTCTCGCGCAAAATGAAAATACATTTGTCACAATTTGAAATGGATTTCGATGAATCTTGAATTTAGTCTAACTGTTGCAGTTGTATCGCATTGGGTGATGTATTTAGGGCATTGCCAGTCAGCTGATTTCATACTTTGAAGTTTGGCTGTGTTGTTCGCTCGTCCTATTAGCAAAGTTCCAACATATCTCAGAGGACTTGCAAGATATATCTATTGAACTTCTTAAGATATAGTATTTCCCGGATTCTCATGGCATTCATGATGCTACGACTGAATTAGTTTTATTCAGTACTACTTCGCTTAAATCCTTCGACATCCTGATTGATTTCCTCAGAATACGGAGATTAAAGTTTTTTTTTTCCAGGGTCAGTTTATTGGTTGCACAAAAATGGTTATCATTTTATTGCCAACAACAATCAAAAACTTTGAGAGTGAAAAGATTTATCTGATGGTGGCTGGGAATGAAACGTTAGTTTTCATTAAATCATCCAAATAGCAGGAAGAGAGGAAGAAAATCTACTTAAAACTGCGCACTTTGAGCAGTCATTAAAAAAATTCGGTCATTGTCAGCGGTGAAATTCAGTGAATGATCTTATAGTTATTCGGAAATTTGTTCAGCTTTGAAATTAACGAAAGGAAAGTAGAAAAATCTTTATTTCAATATTAATTTGGACTTGAGAAATAAAAATACTGGACGATATTGTGCATTATCTCTTGAGACTAGAGCATGAAAGAGCTGTGAAATTCCAAAACATACGGAGGATAGCATGAAGGGCCTGAAAAATTGACTTATTATGTTTTGTGCCAATTTTAAGAAGTATTTTGCACCGTTTCTTTTGAAGATAGGCTGCTGGACTAATTGGAAGACTGAAAAAAGCGTTTTAAACATGAGCCCATTTGGATTCAACCGGAATTCTTTATTAACCCAAAAACAGAATGTACCAATTTCCTCTCAGCGAAGCTAGGTAGTTATAATCGGAGCTATGAAGTTTACATTCCTGGCATTCGGACAAAAAGACATTGTTTTCATAGCAAATATACAAGCAAAGCTGAAATATTATATCACTTTCAAGTGAGGTATGTCGCAAATGTAAAAGGTTCGCTGGAACGACCATACATTATCCGAAGATCAATAGGTGTTAATTATCTTGGAAGTTGTTCACAAACTAGTAAAATTGAAGAAAATTGCTTTTTTACCATAATCTTAGTTACAGCAAGATATGTAAAGTTTTTAGTAGATATTGTAAATAAATGCCTGATGCACATTTCATAAATTTGTCTAAATTTTAAAATTACAAAAGTCATACATGCATACAATCAGTATATTGCTAATGCATTATTACTTTGCATACATTTCATGCAAGAAATAATGCATGTATCCTGCGTGAATATATTCTATGCGAAATTGAGGAAAATAAAGTTTCGTATCTATGGGTGAATATTAATTTAAAAACATTTTTTATTTATAAAGACTAATTAGACCGACACGCGGAATGTAGCCGTACAGCTAGTTATTCAGCAAATAATAATTAAATAATGACTGTTGGGAAGCCCTGAGGTACCGCAATATTGATAATCGTGAAATATGAGACAAACAGAGCATAACTTGGTATTTCGTAGACTGCGTCGAAAATCAAAAGATCTTCTTCCCTCTAGGCTTCGTTAGCTTTATACTTTTTCATGATATCTCGGCACGTATCTTATAATTGAAAAAATTTTGTTGAAATAAAAGAAACTTTCCTTTACACATTAGAATTCTTTTTGTCATCTAAATCATATACATACATACATAGACAAGTATTTAAGTCAACTGATAAAACTGATCAGAATGAATGATGATGCGCAGACTTGGAGAACATGAGACTACCTGCAACAGGTTCGGGATGAGAAAGGTATTGCATAGATTTGCTTGGAGGTTTAAAATTCCCATAACGCTTCTCTGGTAGAACATCGAAGACCAGATGATATTTGGGATACTAAACTGCAGCAAGTTGCAGTCTACAGGAATCATTAGCAGGGTATAAGCGCACTGATAAATGAACCCTTGATTTCGCTGGGAAAAGTCCTGTGATAACAACAAGTTCCAGAACAGGTCGCAGTTTGTTCGTCTCTATACTGCTACCTTAACTGGTGGGATGATTGCTTAGTAATAGTTTGGTAAGGAGAGTGGTATCTGTGATATTTTATGTAGATTATCGGTTTATTTCTCAATTCTAATGTTTGACTCATAATTCAATCCTTATTAAATTTTTTGTACTTCTTCTGCTTTAATAAATGACATATTTTTCCAAACTATATCTCCATTAGAAATATTCGATTAAAACTGTGTGGACTTGTTGTGTGTCTTCTCCAATTCACTTTTCCAGTTCATTATCTGGGGATAAATCTAAAGTGGATGAGAATAGATTAAGTAATATACAAAACAAATCCACATAGTTTTATTTTCAGGGTGTATCGCATAAATCTCTTCAAATGATATGTTATTTTGGAAGCGATTAAATTGGCGTCTTGTCCGTAATTTTGGTTATTTCTATTGTGCTTCGTATGCTCTGGGTCGTCATGTTGGTGAATTAGTGATATGTTCAGGACCATCGATGCATCCGACAA
Source organism: Onchocerca volvulus (assembly GCA_000499405.2). Lineage (NCBI taxonomy): Eukaryota > Metazoa > Nematoda > Chromadorea > Rhabditida > Onchocercidae > Onchocerca > Onchocerca volvulus. The sequence goes on from HG738139.1 coordinate 16,365,724, forward strand.
TACAAGATGGTGATTTGGTAGGTATTCTTCAGTAAGTCGTGGTTGATGTCTTTTCTGAAACCAAGAAGAGAAAAAGTGTAATAGATTGTCAAATTTTACTGTATTTCTATCCATCATTTGATGATCGATGAGAGATATAGTGGAGACAGTTTATTAAGAGTTTCAATAGGTATTTGTTGACTAATGAAATGCATTACTGTTACATTCCGGAATATAGTTCCGCTAGTTTTTGAATGACTAAATGTCCAACCTTTTTTTGTTTCAGATCAACCCAAAATTTTATATTCCACATAAATTTCTGTTTTCACATGATATTTTTGTTTTTCATACCTTGTTTATTCATGACTTCATTTTTCTCTGATTTATTAATGGATTCTGATTCTTGATGAAATGTAATTTGTGTTAAATTTTGGAATTACAGGTGATTGCTGAGCGACTCAGTGTCCATTTGTGTAATCTACGACATGGTGATATTGTTGGCGCTTTGGCACCGTATGATGCGAGCGAAATGCTTTGCAAACGTTTAACAGCCAAAGAGCATGATATAGTGACAAATTGTTATTTATTACCAAGTGGGAAGATTCCACGGGGGCATGTTTACTTGGAAGGTGATAACACAGCGGCTTCTACCGATTCTCGGGTCTTTGGTCCGATACCGGCCGGCCTTATACAAGTTCGCCTGATCCTCAGGATATGGCCATTGTCAAGAGCCGGATGGATATCGACGCATTGGTTCTGGGAGAAACCAGAGGAGTGAATTGAAGCCTTTATTCGAAAGTTCTGACCACAAAAATTTCTTTCTTCAAACTGTAATACTAATATGCTATGCTTTTTAAACTTGATCAGATGCTAAAATCATACCGATTGACTAATAAGCAGAGCGAATTCGCGAAGTGCTGATTTTACATTTTTGTCAAATCTTTTGTAAAGAAATTGGAGGAAAAAAAATTGTTCAGGAGTGATAATTAATGAAAACATGATTGTAAGTATTTGCAGGTATCAGTGGTAAATGCTGTTATTTTATTAGAGTCAAAAGCGACATATGCATATAAAACTTACTGTTGCTTTTTTCATAATATTTGAAAAGTTTATTGGGTGTTTATAAAATAATATATGTCCATTTTTTTCTTTTGCGAAAAAAGTCACTTTTCTTATGTCACTTTTCAGCCTTGTATTATAATTCCTTTAGTTGTTATACTCTAATGATATTAGACACGATTAAAAATTTTCAAACGTTGAGGTCTGAAAACTGACGGACAATGTTGACGAAAACTAATGTGGAAGATAACACGATCAGTAAGATGGTGAAAACAAGGTGATAAAATTCATAAATGCTAAAGATATTTCGCATACTTTTACATTTTATTTGATTTGGTTCATTTCGTTTGAAAAATTCCAAAAAATTGAAATTCCGAGTTTGTTAGAAGAAACAGATCAGGAAACAAATGATTCGTAATGGTATTTTTGGAAAACTTTCATTACATTCCATTAGAAGAAGAGGAGATGGAAGATATGTTAACTCGAATCAATTATTGGTACATAAGGATACTAAGCAATTAAGAAAAAACAGGAATAGAGCAAATACATTATTGCAGTTCAACTGATTAGCAACAAGGTAATTAGATATATTGATATGCTTGAGATCACAACTTTTGCATTGCGTTTCAATTTATCATGTTATCTCTATGTGATAGGCCGCGTGTACTAAACGTGAAATGATGGATCTATTGCTTTAATCGAATAAATTTTAATCTAGATGTTGATTTTCGCATGGTAACGTTGTCGTTATATATTTTTGATTCCTGCATATCTTACATCTTACCTGATTTCTTTTATGTCAGATAATATTTTGCTAAAATCACTCAGGGATCAGAAATTTCCTTTTTTTGTAGGAATAGCTGAAGGGGAAGCGAATTATTTACTTTTTATATTACTTTCTGCTTTATTTTTTGCTTTTATTTTTTTCCATTGTCGTATTACTTTTGATAAGCCTATTTTGATAATGTTCATATGGCGTACTTATATCCCTAGGATCAATTCCAAAATATGCTTTGTCAGATTTGTTCTTTTTTCGTGAACTTTTTTTCTCCTTACTTTTCTACTTGTTTATTGTATCTCTTTTTAGAAAATTTCGTTGAGTTCGTTTCAGGCTGTTGTTGTTATTTATTGTCTTAATATTATCAGTTATTAATGTAATCAAAAGTTTGTTCTTGTGGTCAACCGAATGTTTTGGACAGACCTTTCGGGAGGCATCATTACGTTTTTGTGTAGAATGTAGAAGTTAATGGTGCATTTCTAGCATATGCATGTTTTTAAATATGACATTCTTCAATTACTTCGTTGTTTTTCTGTTTTTCCTGTTTTTTCAAATAGACGTCTCAAATACAGAAATGTTATGCCCTAGCTTTTTTCACTTTGTATTCTTATTATCCAAGTGTTTTAAATTATTTTGATTTTCTATTCTTTTTTCAGTTTGTGATCCATTTTTTTCTCATATTTACGGACAATTCCGATCACAAACATAGGAAAATGTGTAACATAAGCATAATGCGATGTGATGACATTTATAATCAATTCATGGTTTTTCATTTCTTCTCTGTAAACAATCAATCTTCCTGTGATTTTTCCAGTATTTTGCGACATTTCTATCATTTTATTTACGCGTCATTACATTATTAATCGATTATCAGTTAATGGTTGGAATGTAACAAAAAGAGAATTTAAGGTAAAATCAACCAATAAATCTTTGCTTCTGTGAAATTGAGCTGCAGAGTGAATCTATGGCAGTGAACGGTTTATATGTAGTTCAGGGTGAAGTCATTGCTGTAGTAGCATTGTTGAAAAAAGCACACCGTAGCTGGTCTCATCATCAACAACAGATCCATTTAGGACATTCGTTACTCGATGAAAGCGATCCTTTATTGAGGAATTTTGCAGATCTGAGGGATGTTTTCAATTCGGTAAGTCTGTATATATTTAGAAATTTAACTCTGACGAAACTAAATCACGAATTTGAATATCTTCGAGTTTAAATTGGCGAATGGAAGATTGCAGTAATAAATTCATTTTTTTTTTTCTATTTTATTCATTCATTATATTTGTACTTTCGCTTACTTCAAGTTGCTATTTTCTTTTGAATATGTCCAGATATTCTCGTAAAAAAAAAGTAAAAGCTAAGCTTTTGTTGTTGTTGTTGTTGTTTATTATTTAGAAAAGATGAATTTTTAATGTTTTTTTTTTGACTTTCTAAATGTCGAAGAGTTCCATCTTTTAACTTCTGTACATAATTAAGCAATGAAATGCAAATAATCCAGAAAAGATAACAAAAAAAAAAAGTGATTTGTAAAAAAAAGACAAATAATTCATGAAAGAAAAAAATAAAGAAGGAAGGACGTCCAAAAAATATATTTTAACATTACATTCAACTATTATTCGCCCAGTAATTTTCATTGTTTTTTTTCGATAGTAATTCGATTTCACGATTTTATTCCTGAGTTAACTACATTGCTTTTTATGTTTCTTAAATTTTGGAATTTATGCATGCAATTCTTCAATGCTGCAGATTCATTGTAAATATAATTAAGGTAAACGATTTGTCGGATATGAATCCAGATACATATCTAAGTCCTTTTCTGGATGTGATATGTTCTGATCAAACAAATGGTCCAGTAACAGCGCAAGCTTTATCATCCGTTGCCAAATTTCTTAGCTATGGATTGATTGATAGTTCAAGGTTATTTTTTACTTTGCATCCTAATTAAGTTCAGTTCTCATACATTTTTCCCCGAATTTATGATCTCTAGAAAGATTTTTTCACTATTATTTGTTAGATGTTATAAATATTGCAGTATCAAAGCATCAAATGCGGTAGAAAATATTGCGAATGCCGTAACGCATGCAAAATTTATTGGTAGTGCCGATAGTGGCAGAGATGAAGTCGTTCTGCTAAAAATCCTTCAGGTTATTTGAATTTATGATTTTCTGCGAAAGAATTTCAATCTTTACGTTTTTGATAGCAATGAAGAATTTTGGTGCCAGTAAATTTCATCATAAACGAAAAGTGATGTACTTTTCAAGTCTCATCATCTGATATAATGATATAAAGGTTTTCATTTCAAATAATAAAAAATATGAAGACTTTACTATTGCTATTTAAATTTTTAGTTTTGCTTATTTCTCCAGGTGCTGCGTACTCTTTTGCTCACACCAGTTGGACGGTTATTGTCTAATGAAAGCGTTTGCGAAATGATGCAAAGCTGCTTTCGAATTAGTTTTGAACCTGCCTTAAGCGAACTTTTACGCGAAGTTGCTGAAGCTACATTATCAGATATGACTCAATTGTTATTCACAAGGCTACCTACATTTCAAGAAGATATTCGTCATCCTTACATTCGAAAATTGGTATTAGTTTTCGAACTTTCACCGTTTGTTAAATCTCTTCAGATTCATCGATGTAAACTGCTTCCTGATATTACTGAACATAAATATGCCTAATATTAGTGTAAAATAACTTTTAAAATTATTTAGTGACATCCGGAATAATTTGTTCATCTCTTTAAATTTTTTTCACGCTTGTAGGCGCTGTAGATTTTTCTTAACTTTTCACTCTACTGGTATGTAACCTATGAAAATTTTTGAGGTAAACAGAAAGAATTAAGTTTTTCACATGCAGGATTGTATGCTTGATAATATAGGAGCAGTATTAGCCTCCTCTCCGTGATTTCAAAATGGCTTCATACCAATGGATCGAAAAGAATTTGAATTTTATTCAATTTTTTTTTCAAAAATTTCACTTTTTCAGTTTGTGATTATGAATTCTAAATTTAGTTCTATTTTCTAGGTGAAGCGTGCTGTACATATAGCAGGGAAAAGAAAGAAACGAAAAATTTACTTTGATATTGTAAAAAATGAAAAAGGAGAAAAGAATAGCACTGAAAATGATGTTCCAGTATCGCGACAAGTTAGATACAGTCTCATTCCTTTTTTTTTTTTTTTTTAATATTTGGAATGTTGGACTGGATACTGTTTTTTTCCATATGATTCTGTAAATTGCTCATTAAATTTTTGAAATTTAATTGTTTTTAATAAGAATCGCGACCAAATTTAGTTAAAGAAGGAAGAAGATATGGAGATCATGCAGGAAGAAAATAGCCAGAAAAATGGTTGTGGCATTGAATCACCACAAAACATTGATCAATCAAGTTCGATAGAAATGGTGTCACTTTTGCAGGATAAAGATGATGAAAAGCTGAAAAATGATAAATCTCAAGCAAATATTATTGATGAAGGAGAAACAAGTAAATTTTTAAAAAATTTGTACAATCGAAATATCTATGCGACATTCTGTATAGACATTTCATCTTTAAGGTAAAAAATACTAAGATGAATGCAACAATGTATATCATGCTAGAAATAAACCATTACTCTGAGAAATCAGGTAAATCGAAAAATTCCGGAAGTCATATGATGCTCTTACTTAAGTGGTTTTATGACTTTTCGAAATCAAGTTTTTGGTTTGGTTTCGGATTGGAACTATCAAACTTGATATACAGTATCCGTTTTTTTTTCTTTTTTTTTTCTTTATTCTTTCTGAAAATCTTCCACAAAAACAGGTAATGGAATGATTGAATTACAGAAAGTTTTATTGTATTGTCTTCTTTCATTTTGCAGCTGATACCGGCTGCCACCAGCATTTGATGGAGCTTGAATCTGTAGAGTGTTATGACACTGCTGTTGTTCATGAGCAATTTAGAGAACCTTTCGAAGCAGTAAGACTTGATTCAGATGATGGTGTAGTGCCAGATAATGATGATGTTAGTTACAGATATTTCGAATTGCTACTGATTTGTAATATTTTAATAACATATTAAAAATCCAGCTGTAAAGTATCTCCTGCTATCGATTTAAAAATTTTTTAATTTGTAGAGTTCTGCATTATCCGAAGACGAAAACGACGAGAAAGGACGAATAGTCAGAAAAAAAATAAAAAGTTGTGAAGAAATGGGGAAGACAATATCCAATTTTGAAAAAGTAGTTTATCGTTAATTTTTTGGTGGAACTTTGAAGTACGACATGAATCTATAAAAAGGACTATGGTTATTTGATTTTAGGAAAACTGTATGATAAATGATGAAAAATCAATACCATGCACGGAGACAGTTGCTTCAAACCCAACCGCTCATATACCATACGGTATACCATGTGTCCGAGAACTACTCAGGTCAGTAAATAAGGGAATAATTAATGATTATCAGTCTGGATTGTGAAAATTCAAATTGCAAGAGCTAAAGGCATGTTTCTTGATAAAATCAAGTATAAAAATTAAATCAAACAAACTGAACCAACAAGTGTCTCACAGTATATCAAACCAGAGTTGAGGAGAAATTGCGGTTGAATTATTTAAACAAAAATCAGGCGAAGTATTTTTATTATCACAAAATCCTCATTTATGGCATACATTTTTAGCGGATTGTTTGGTCATTGCCAACTTTTTGGAACTTTAATCAAGTTTTTGTTAATGAAGTAAGAGAAATGTAACATCAGTGTGAATTTTGCTCATGATTTTAAAGTTCGAACTTTTTTACAGGTTTTTAATTGCTCTAATTAATCCGCTGGATCGTGCCAATACGGAATCAATGATTTTGATGGCATTAAATTTACTCACTGTTGCATTGGAAGCTGGCGCCGATCATGTTCGCAATTTTTCATTGCTGATGCCACTAGTGAAAGATGAACTTTGTCGTGCGCTATTGCAAGTATTACTTAACATCTTCAAATTTGAATAGCTTTAATCATAATTCAAGAATTAAAAGCATGCATGACTATTAATTATTATGCACAATTTTCTGTAATAAAAGTTGCTATGAACAAATCGTTTGTTCATATTTGTAATACTATTAATCACACGTAGTATGGTATTCATCGATATTTCGTTAATAGATCTTTAAATTATATGTTGTGATAGATTTAAAAATAAATGCTATTGTTTGGAATTGTCAGATTCGTTTATAGCTTTTGGATACCGAAAAATTACCAGTGTTCGCCGCGACGAATCGTGTCTGCTTTCTGTTGTTTGAAGGTCTTCGCTCGGATTTAAAATTCCAACTTGAAATGTATTTCCTAAAATTACGATCAATAGTAACCAGTGAGCAGGTATTATATGAACTTTATATTTGTTCTGATCATTTTGAAGTTTTCCATTCGTTTATAGAAATTTGATATATAAAAAAAATCATTATATTTCAGTTCGATGATTTAAATATATAAATCAAATTTCTCTGCATTTCAGACTCGTATTAGTTATGAGCAGAAAGAAATGGCGCTGGAAAGTATTGTGCAGTTGTGGCGTATAGCAGGACTAGTTACTGAAATATATTTGAATTATGATTGTGATTTGTATTGCTCAAATCTTTTTGAAGATTTAACTAAGGTAAATATTTGCATTTTTCATTTAATTTATTTCTTGAATTCATTCATTTTATCGTATAGTGGGGAATTCCCGAAATTTCAAATGCAAAAGATAAAATTTTATTTTTGTTATTTTAAGCTTCTTCTTGAAAATGCGTTTCCTGTTCTGGGCCTACGTTCTATCAATTTGTTATCGCTAGATGGTTTGCTGACTGTAATTGATACGATTGATAATAACTGTGTGTATAGACAGGCTGGTGGTATTAATCAGAAAGCCGCTATTCCAGCGTAGGTTCAGTTTATTATGCAAATTCTGAAATTATTGATATTTTTTAATATAGATTTGTCATTTCTATTTTCACCCATTTTTCTGACCTATTATGGAATTTTTAGTTCGATACCCGCGCAGTTAAATTTACCAGCTGTTAGTGGATATGCTTTTGGTAGACAAAGTGCAATCGACGAAACTTTGTGTAGGTTATCAAAATAAACATTACAGTGACATACAGAAATCAAAGAATTAGTAAAATCGGGAAAAAAGTATCTAATAAATTGTATACTTTTTGATTTGGAAGTCAGATATAACGATGTATCTTATATAATTTTTAAAGATGTTTATCCAATCGCGATAAGTCAAATTTTAGATTGAACAAGCTTGGTTTTGTCGTGGAATAGTTTTGAAAAATATGGATAGGCTAATAAATTTCTCTGAAGTTTTAGTGGGAAAACTTTTATTTTTTAAATTCACTTTTTTGAACCTTTGACAAATAATCCCTTCCAACATGGCAATTTTTTTAAAGCAGTTGCTGCGATGGAGAAAACAGCACTTTTTGAAGCATTCTTACCTTCTACTGCATTACACGCAAATCGGATGGCTCCGTCGTCTTCTCTCCCATCAATTATAGAAGTTATCGAAAGGAAAAAGAAAAAGCGAATTATTACGGAAGCCACTGAATTTTTCAATCAGGATCCCAAAAAAGGTTCTCGAATTAGTAAAGAAAGTCTAAAATGGTGAATTAAAATCAAGCAATTGGAAAAGTATGTAACTAGAAATTTTTATAGGAATTGAATTTCTCAAAGAAAAGAAAATTTTAAAATCACCGCTAGATCCTGTAGATGTCGTAGCATGGCTAAAAGAAAATCCACGCCTCGATAAAAAGCGGATTGCTGATTACATCTGCAGGTATTTTATGTATTAATATTTTAATACATATTTGCTGAAGTTTGGTATATCTATGAAACAGATCATTAAATTAATTTGCTGATAGTACCCATCAAACTGATCAGCAGTGTCTCTTATTCTTGAAGTTTATATTGCTGATTATTTTCGAGACTAAAGAGAGGGAAATCAGATGGAAGAGAAAAGAAATTCAAAAAATATGATATGCAATGAAATTTCCAATTTCCATTAAATAACAGATGTGAAGCTTTTTAAATAATTGTTGTATACGTAAATTGCAGCCGAAAAAATACCGCTGTATTGGATGCATTTGTGCGATCATTTCCATTTGAAAATACTCGTCTAGATGACGCTTTACGTATGTTTTTGGAAACATTTCGATTACCCGGGGAAGCTGCAGAAATCTCAATGGTAATGCAGCATTTTGCAGGTTAGTAAATGATGCTAAATGTTTATTGAAACCATAAATTCATATTAAAATTTGAATATATTTGTAAATATTTATAAACAGCACATTTTTTGATAAGAAATTTTTAAACTTCGAGCAACTTCGAATTGATTTTTCATTAAATAAATTGTTAGCTTTGTAAATTCTAGAGTCAATGAATGAAGTTCAAGCTGATTTGCTGATGATTTGAAGAAGCTTAAATTCTATACATTTTATTAGATTTTTTGGATTGTGTTTTATAAGCACGAGATTTTATAAAATTAATTTGACATGCATTTATAATATCTTTAGTGATATTAAAATTATTTTTTTCAGATCATCATTCTTCAGTATTGTACTGTTTGCTGAAAAATTTTAATCAATATAGGAAATTATCGCTAAAATTACTAGCCATTATTATTATCTTTCATTGTTTTCTTGCCATTGCTTTTCGTTTTCACTCTTTTTTTGAATGTTCAGATCACTGGTATATTGCAAACGGTGAACCCTTTAATCACGTTGATGCAGCATTCACGTTAGCTTATGCTGTTATTATGCTCAACACTGATCAACACAATCCACAGGTATTTTTTATACTAATTAGGTCCGGTCTCGCTTTGCATGGCTCTATATAAATAAAAATTAATTGTTTGTCTGTTCAAAAGCTTAAATCTCCGAAGGTTTTTAAACACTTGCCAATTTGAACGAACTTTGTATCAAAATTTCAAACCAATCGGTGATAAGATTGAAACGTTGTGTAAACATGAACAGTGCAGAAAGTAGGCTTAGTCAATAAATTCAGTTCGCTCACTTAATTTTATCTGTCACATATGTGGCAGCTAAAAAAAAAGTAGGCATATCTATATAGAAAAACGCTCCTATTCGAATGCAACGTTGTATCAAATTTTCAAATCAATCGCTTAAAAAATTAGAATGTTGTATAGAAATGAACAACGAACATTTGCACTTTTATTTGTATAGATTCCGTTTATTTTGAAATTTGTTTGAAAAATTAAAAAAAGCAAGTAAGTTTAAATCCCGACATATTTGATCATTTGTTTGAAATTATTTGTAATGCTTTAAGAATTATATAAAATATGTAAATGAAGTGAAGTATGGTTTCAGGTGCGGAGAAATCAGCGGCCAATGCAAGCGGAATGTTTCAAACGGAATTTATCAGGTACCAATGGTGGCCAAGACTTCGATTCTGCAATGTTGGATGAAATGTATAATGCTATCAGGTAAGTAGTGAAAATACTTGAGTCAAAAATTTGGATAGAGGAAAAAACTTAATCTTCTGTAGGATATAAAATGTGATCTGTTTGACATTGATGGAGGTATACAATCTTGAAAGCCTTTTCAGAAATGACGAAATTGTGATGCCTGCTGAGCAAGTTGGAATTGTAAAAGAAAATTATTTATGGAAGGTAAATTTCTGCATTTGATATGATAAATAAATTTGTATTAAAGGATACTGTTAAGAAGTGATAGGAACGAAGAGTATTTGAAAAGTATCTAAATTATTTTTAATGCTCAGGATAGAAGAAAATTAAGTTTGAGAAAAATTTAAAAAGCCGTGCTTGAACGTTCTGAATGCAAAACATAATAGTGGTGGTGGTAAAAAAGAGAAAACAAGATTTCAGTTTTTATCTTTCGAATCAATAGATTAAATTTTTTAGGTTTTATTACGACGTAGTGAGACGAAGGAAGGTGAATTCATCCATGTGCCTGCGGGATGGAATGATCATGATTTGTTCGGTATTATTTGGGGTCCTACTTCCGCGGCATTATCATTTGTATATGACAAAAGTGGAAGAGACACCATTTTACAAGTATGTATAATTAATATGCATGGGTTTTCTTATTCTTGTCGTTTAATTCGAAAAATTAGATAAATTCAAGGAAGTCATCCGACTTAACATTTCAGAAAGTATTGAATGGATATCGCAAATGTGCATCCATTGCTGCGCATTATGGAATGAGTGATGTTTTCGACAATTTAATTATTCATTTGTGCAAATTTTCTACTTTGATGTCCACAAATGAAGGTAAAAAGTTTGCCAAAAATGTCTTTTTGAAGAAAGAATTAGTTGCAAGACTCGAAGGGGAAGAAATTGGAAGAGTGAGCATGAGAATTTTGAGAATTTCCTGCATACATTAGCAGTGGTTTATTATTATGATTTGTAGATAATCCAGAGCAAAATTTGGAAATTCAACAAAATGGAGTTCTGAATGAAAATTTTAATCAAAGTGCGGAACAGATTGCAATTGCCTTCGGTGAAAATGGAAAAGCACAAATGGCTGCAAGAGTTATGTTCCAGCTGGTTCATGCTCATGGTGACATTCTTCGAGAAGTATAATCTGCTTCATTTCGTACATGATTCTTTATTTTCCGTAAGCATTTGCTATAGCAAAAATATTTCCTTTGTAATTGGTCTTTATTAAATTATAGGGCTGGAAAAATGTGCTGGATAGTATTTTACGCTTGTTTTATGCCCGCTTATTGCCGACTGCAATAACGGAAGTTGAGGACTTTGTAGATAATAAAGGATGGGTTTCAATACAGCGAGCACCGCCACCGTAAGTTCTGATATGTACATCATAAATATACCGAGAGCGATTTTAGAATTTTTTAGCCAGTTGATTAATTGATTTACTCATCTTTCTTTTATGAAGTTTTGCAGAAAATTACTGACAAATCGGAACGATTCTGGTCTGCTTAGCTGGCTTGGACTTGGCTCGAATTATGATAACAAGGAATCTACGCCAACTGCTGATCAGCAGCAACTTATCAAAGTAAATTCCTGTTTGCGTTTATTTCTTCTTCCAAGTTTTAAATCGCTTCGGATATAAAGGAAGTATTTTTCGGCTCGCAAAACTTTGAAATTAAAAGTTATATTGGAAATTAATCAAATAAAAAGTTGCCTGTAGATGGCTCAAGAAGTGGTAGCTGAATGTCATCCAGAGCAGCTCATCATTGATGGCAAATATCTCACTTCATCCTCACTTTCTGAGCTCATTAGTACAATTATTCAAGCATCCACAAATATTGCTCACACTGAAATGGATAAAGGTGAACCTATGGCAAGGAAGTTGAAAGAACAAGTTAGCATTTCGAATGAAATATTTTGGGGTTTCTTAACCTTTATTTCATATTACTGTGATTTTTAGTTTTAATTAAATTCCCAAGAACTTTGTAAACGGAAATCATTATAGTTTGTTATTAATTTTAACCACTAAATTCGAAATATTTTTGATTTTTCTTTTAACTTTGTCTCATTCCATAGTCTCCATGCGTGTAACTACTAGAATATTGTTGTCAGGAAGAGGATGCACTTGTGCTTTACTTGGAAATGATGGTTAGCATAGCACTGGAAAACAAAGATCGCTTGTCGCAAATATGGACACCAATCAAGCAACATTTACAGTGGCTTATGAGTAATTTTGGTCAGAATCCGTTGATCGTAGAGAGAGCTGTCGTTGGCTTATTAAGGATTGCGAACAGGAATTTGTACCATCTTAAAGATGATATCGCTGATGAAGTGCTTCAGTTTTTAGGGATTTTATTGGTTCGTCTTTATGGCTTCATCTCTAAATTGTACCAAAATCAAATCAAATTATCCATCTAGTATTGAAAACCAATGCATATGTTCTGTAACTTAGTTACTTTCTTTTCAGAAATTGCCACCTCCAGCTATGTTCATGTTTTCTCGACAAATTGCTTATGGATTGCATGAATTGCTGCGCACAAATGCTGCAAATGTACATCGGCACGAACATTGGACGATTCTTTTTAGATTAATGGAAGCTACAGGAGCTGGTGTTTATCCGGATGATTTCAATACGCAGCTTGACGTCGTAAGTTATTGATTGTGAATTTATTTTTTATTCGGATTTTTAAGTATTTTGCTTATTATAATTCGTAAAGAATCTGAACTATTATTGATCTGTTCAAGGTATCTTGTTCATAGCATTACTACTTCTAATAATGTTGAATTGTAATTTGTAATTTGTCGAGTATATGACTTACTTTCCTCATGTAAACTAAGATAAAAGATTAATAAGTTTCTTAGGAATTGCAGCCTGTATTATCTGAAAGTAAATTGAAAATCTTAAATCGACAAGTGCACAGCGATACGGAACCAACTCTAAATCGTTCTCGGATTGATAACATTAGTGAAACAATATCTGCTGACAGAGGTTATACATCTGACGTTGTTCAAGGTGTATATTATGCTTCGCATTTTTTGCTTAATGTTTATCATCCATTTTTTATTCTTTATCATTAGCTTTGCTTGTAAAGTAGAAGTCCATAAAGAAAAATATTTTTATAAAATTTGCTGAATGTTGTTTTACAGAATCAGTATCATCCTTTTCAACTCTTACGGAACATATTGATAGTGCAGCATCATTATTAAAAGAAACAAGCTCTGAATGGGTACATGTTGATCACAAAGATGGTATGTTTTAATTACAAATTAATGTTTTTCCCCGTTGCATTTCAATCTTTTTGGGAGGGAAATGATGAAAAAGACGAAAAGAATTGTCATTATTCATCGGAATTATCATTTTATGGAACATAGTGTGTTTTTGCAGGGGATAATTGCTATTCTTTACTGTGTTTTATTAATGTAAAGAGAAAATTAGTTGACATTATATCCATTCTCTTTTTTTTTTCTACCAGTCTTTATTCGAGGAACCATACTTCATTTTGTTAAATAAGCAAGTATGGATACTTTTTTTTTTGGCATACCATGGAATAATAGAGATTTCGAAGTGCAGTGTGTTTCAGCAGCACTTGCTGCGCAGCAGCAACAGCTCCAGCTTAGGCCTGAAAAGCAGAATCTGTATTCCAATATTTTTGATCGTGGTACTGTTGTGCTGCGCACTAATCTCATCAGGTTCGTTTTCAGAATTTCATATTGTATCATTAACCTTATAAAGGTAGCTCGGCACATCTGTAAAAGCACTCCAGTAACTTCAAGAGTTGTATTATTTATTTGTTTATTTAAATTTAAAGGATAAATTATTTTATTTTAGACACGATCCTTTGGCTTTTCTCAAAGTGGGAGAAACGCTAGCATTTCTGGCACGAGATACAGCTCATATCACTCCAGACAATTTTGATTCCTGTATAGAATGTCTGCGATCATATACGGAAGCTAGTCTGGATGGTGGAAGGTATGGTATATTTTATTTCTACTTTTATCATGTGCAGTTTGATAGATTTAGTCGCGAACTTTATATATTTGTTTGAGATTATTTTATAATTCGAAGTTCAGAAAAATTTCAAGTGCTGTAGATATGCTGCTGGTCCACTCAGTGGTGATGCTCAAAGTCAATTGCGAAGTGTTTTAAAGGACGAGAAGTCAGAATATAGTGCTAAGCAAGGTTATCTTTTTATTAAACATTGTAATTTTATGAATGAATGCTTTACTTTGATGGAAATTTATCTGTTCTTTTTAGGTGAAAAATTGCAAATTATATTTACATTGTAGATAAAAGCAACTACAGACACATGTCTTTGAATGCCAGAAAAAACTACATGGAAGAAGAAATGTTATCACAAGCTGAGCCGCAGAAATTGTCGGCAAGCTATCAGCAGGTCATAGTTTTCAGTTCCGCTCTAAACATTTCGAAACGGAAACTTGATCCATTTTATTTCTTTTATCTATCTCTTTTTTTCGACAAGAGCGTACTTACTGGCACAGGTGTTTCTAATAACTATAAAATTCATAAATGCTGCGGCTGTCCTTTTTAAAAATAAAGTAAATAATATAAGTCGCTCTTTTGTTCTCTTCATAATATTCAGTGGATGTATTGCTTCTTTTTTTTTGCAGGTTGCTTTACAGATACTTAACTTATGTTATACATTGCATGTGAACGGTGCTAAAATATATCGCAGTTGGGCTGATGGCGGAGCTGAAGTGAATTTTATCTACCTTTTTTTATAGCTGATATTGATTGAATACCTACTTTTGAATTATTTTACTTTTTCAAATTACACATTGAACAAAATGCCACTTTTCAATTGATGCTTTTGTATTTCAGATTGACGCGAGTTTAGTAGCTCTGTGGAATCATTGTTGGCGACCACTTTTACAGTGTATAGCTCGTCTCTGCTGTGACTGTAGGCGGCAAGTACGAACACAAGCGCTTAATTATCTTGGGGTAAATTTGATTCCATATTTTAATCATCTATAGATTTTAATCACTAATTTTTCTCCAAATTTTTATAGCGGGCCTTTCTGATATCGGAAATGCAAGTGATGAAAGGTAAGCAATGGGAAGAATGTTTTGGCGAGATACTTTTCCCGTTGTTACAAAAACTGCTCGAAAATTTATCACCAATGGATCCGATTGGAATGGAAGAAACACGAGTACGAGTTATGCAGCTCATTTCGAAAATTCTGCTTAATCATCTAACGTTGGTTTATATTATTTTATTTTTTAATCTAATTGGAACTTTTCTCATTTTTCGGATTCAAGAACTGTAATGTTAGACATCATGTTTTTTATAAAAGATACATGGAATCTTCGTCAATAATCTGATTCAAATTCAAGACGAAATTAAAGTCGACAAAGTTTTCATTATTCCTTAAAGTCAGAATATTTCCTTTTATCTTTCGAAATTTTCTTTTATGCACAGGTTCTTCCAATATTATTAGAATCTTTTTGTTTTTTAATAGGACTATTAAATATCTTTTTTATTACTCATATGATGACTACTGCCAAATAAAGACTAATGATTTTTCAGGCCTTTAAGTTTGTTAGCATCATTCCGATCCTTGTGGTTACGCTTATTGGATTATATGGATCAATATCTTCATGCGGATCGCAGTGATCTTTTATCGGAAGCAATTCCAGAGTCGTTAAAAAATATGATTCTCGTCATGGATAATACTCAAATGTTCAATACTATACCTGATTTGTATAACATGACTGTTACGCGCATTGGTGCATTCTTGCCGGAATTACTTGCTGAAGTGATGCCTGGCCCACCAAAAAGGTACTTTTATTATTATTCTCAGTGCAGATTTATGATTTATGTTTGAACCGTTTCATCCATATCCTTAATAAAATTCCTTTTATCAAAATTTCTACTAGCAAAAATGAATTGTTTTTGTAGACTGAATTTGCAAGAGACTTCAGAATCATTTCTTCAAAACAGAAATCCCGAGATTACTAATCTTGGCTCTCGAGAACCTGCATCTATATTTCCCCAGCAACTCAATATTGATAGAAAAGTATTAATTGCCCCACCAATCGATTTAACTCACTCTCCAAACTCTGATCAGGTGGAATCTGAAAACATCCTCCATAACAGCGGGACTGTGAATTCTACCGATTTGTCAAAAGTTGCAATGGAAATTCCGATTCCAGAATTGGTAGGAATAATTTGCTTTCCTAATATATATCAATGCTGCCGAAGTTCAACATTATATCTATATGTCATCTTTAATGTTATGTGTACAAAATATTGTTTCTCAAACTAGTAGAATTTCATTTTGTTTCATTTTTAAATTTCATTTCATTTTTTCTATAAGGAGCAAAACTTTTTCTCTTGCTGATAATCAAGCATTATTTCCAGGAGGAAGTAATCGTTCATTCTGGCAGTACTTCTCCGCCTATGCGGCCACATTTTGTTACGCCTGAAGCAAATACGCAATTCTCAATACCATTTCCAAATGCAGAATTTGATATCTGTAATCGAAATGGAACAGCATGTGATGAACCACTGTTAAGTCAGCAATTCTTGTGCACTCAAACTGCACAAACATGCAAGACAAATTATCCTTGCAATACTGAAGAGGTGACGCATATAAGTGATAAAATTCAGTTTGTTACCAACTGTTGGAAGCATTTTGTGTTGTTCTTATGAGCTAAGCTTTCAGTTCATATTAATTTGTTAAT
The DNA here is from genome assembly GCA_000499405.2 of Onchocerca volvulus. Classification (NCBI taxonomy): domain Eukaryota; kingdom Metazoa; phylum Nematoda; class Chromadorea; order Rhabditida; family Onchocercidae; genus Onchocerca; species Onchocerca volvulus. The sequence goes on from HG738139.1 coordinate 16,382,652, forward strand.
AAGAAAAATTGCTTGAGAAATTGAAGGGTTGAAATTCGAATATAAAATAACATGAATTTTTCATAAAATATATAAGAAGATTAGATAATATAATAAGGCGACTTTATTTTGGTCGTCTTCAATTCTGCTAATAAAATGTTTTTATTCAGATAGCGCCATCTCATTTATTATATGCTGAGCAACAATTACAACGATCCCCACTTGTTGGCTCACAGTCGTCACAAATCTCACACCAGTTAGCTTCGGTTCGATTGCCGATGATGATGGCCACTGGATCTTTGGTTCCATCACCAAATAGTGCATTTTCACCTCTTGTACCTTCTTCATCCTTGCGATCAGTTATTGAAGCACCTTCTCGACTTTCTGAGGTATAAATGCAACTTATTATGCTTTTTTGATAATGGCTATATTTCAAGAATGGGACTGGAGAGTCAATATTCATGATCATAAATAGTTATGACAGTGATAACTGTTACTTTATTATCATTATTTTACATAGCCAAGCATGAAATTTTTAGCAGACACTGAAAGAAGGAAACAAACATTGAAGTAGTTACATCTAAAATGGCGTAGGATGAATTAACAGATCCTTCGAATGCATTACAAAGTTTGATTGAATGGACATGGAAAATAAAGCGATCATCAGTAATTTTCTTCTAATTTGCACTGTTTTTGAGATTTTCGTTTTACCTGAGAATTTATTGAGATTTATGGTTTTATTTTATTACTATCTATTAAATTAATATTTTCGGTCTGTGATCAACTCGTCTTTGTCTTTTCAATAATGCAATAAATAAGTAAATTAGAATTTAGTTTTGTGATATTTCTATTGCTAAGATTCTGAAAATTTCATAGGCTTTCAGTTTTTAATATTAAGGATTTATTTCGTAAATTACTGTTTGATTCGATAAGATTGTTGTCTTTGTAATATTCCTACTGTTCCCAATGGTATAATTCGTCGTAGTCCTTTTAAGAAAATAAATCGGTGGACTTTTTTGTAGAAATAAAAAGATGCAAATTTTGGATGGAATTTCAATTCAAAAAATAGAAAATCCATCATAGCTAACAATTTACTTTATAGTCAAGATGAAAAATTTCCATCTGTAATCCAAATCCATAAAGTACAAAATCGATTCTAAAATTTTTCTCGAAAACAATGTCTGGAACTCTTCCTTTAATTCCTCATCTAACTTTTTTAATTGTAGCGAATGATTTTTTTTTCTTTTTAATAGGTTTTGTAATTATATTTGAGATATTTATTTATATAAATAAATAATCATTATGGGAATATTCTACATGATGTTTTTTACTATACTACCATTTTTCTTTACCGTTGTTTTTATTATCTCCTCTAAATTCGAAACTGTGGGACTGAATTTGAAGAAGCAAATTGATACAGAATTTTTATTCCTAAAGAAAAATTAAAATTTCCAAGGATGATTTGATTTTAACTTTTTTATAATCTATATGGAAAATCTCTTATCAAAATAACTGATATATTGTTTCTTTATCTCCACATCTATTCTCTAGGTTGAAAGAATCGATGTAAATCAGCTACTGCTGCTTCAGAGCCTTCTCCCATTATCAATTACTGTTGAATTTTCTCGAGAAAATATTTTTTCAGGATTCGTCGTACATCTTGCCGGTTTTTATGTCATATAACATTTTCGAGAAAGTTTATCCTCTAGATAATCGATTCCCTGTAGTAATTTTTATTTATTGCACAATTGAAGGCTGGTTAAAATATCCCATCTTCATGAAAAGATTCGAACAAAATAACTATTTTTAGAATAAAAAATTTTTTGTATCCATTTCTTTTAGAAAATTTCACTGTTTGTCTGATTCAGGATTTTTAATTTCGTCAGAAGATCAATTAACACTTGCTTGGTTATCATATACGCAAAATTTTCATGTGAAATTGGCATCTTTGTCGCCTGTGGACTCATTCCATTACAGATTAATAAGATAACCTTCTTCAGATACACCGGCAACTTTTTGTTGCTTAATTGAGTTTTGAATTGTTTTCGGTATTTTCGATTTTTTCTTTATAATATAGACATCAGAAAAAAAAAAGTGCTAAAAAAAAAATGCTAAAGAAAACGAAATTATGATCAAAAATAATGCTATTATCAATGAAATTTTGCTGCATCCTAAAAACAATATAAATGGTAGATTGTTTATCTTAGAATAATATATTGCGATTTTCTAACGATATCAAGAAATAAGATAATAGCTTCATCAAAATGTCTGATAGTACTCAAAGTTTTTCCTGCTTGTTTATAGGATCGCAGACGTCTGGAAGAAGTGAATACATATATTTCACTTTTATTCACCGTGCTTGATTTACGTTATGCTAGTTCTTTACACACACATGAATTAGCAAAATAATGATCTATCATCATCATACTGCATTCTTGTTTTACTGATATCCTATCTTTTTTTCCTCTCTGAAATATTGCTTGAGAAAAGTTTTCAAAATATTGACAGATCTAATCGAATATATATAATTATTAAAAGAGAAAATTTAAATAATTAAAGCACTTAAAATTTTGCACAAAAATTAAGATGAATTAGAATTGGCTCTCTTTTATGGAACACTATGTTCCTATCATATACCATTCGTTTATTACCGCTTATTACCGTGAAAGTGATTGCTGAGAAGCATTTGCGTCTCTCGGAAATCTTTTTCAATAAATCGTCATTGTTCGCATCATATTCGTGTAATGAATCCAATCCAATATGGATTTTATGCCTAATAAGTAAGGAAAGAATAAAAACGTGCAGAATATTAGAGATCCTTTCATTATTATCTGCCTTCTCTTGGATAATTTGCGGATCTATCCTTCCTTCAAACTTTCATCATAAAACTCAATTAATTCTGAGATTCAATAGAAGTTCACCCATTCTCTATTTCATTAAGTCATGAAATTTACTCAAAGTTCACCGGGTTCATTGATCTTAATAGGTTTCTTCCGACTCCATCATTATTGCATTAAGTAAATGAATTATATTTTGAGAACATGCAGTGATTATTGGTGTAGAAAAAACTTTTTCCACATATTGGTATCGCATGAAAAATTAAAGAAGAAAACAAGGGTTTTTCGGAATAGTGTGGTAATTTATAAATTGAGTCATCGATCTTTACTTGATTTGATTCATTCCGAAAATTAAAAAAAAATTTAAGAGATTGTGTTGGGCAGAAATTTCTGGCAAATAAGTGCTTCAATTTTTCCAAAATTTCCATCGTTAGCGAGGGTACTGTTTGAGAAGAATGTTGAAAATGATGAACAATGGATTAGTTAATCACATCATGAATTTCTGAGTTTATCAAAATTTGCAAAAATTGTAGAAACCTTTGGAATCAATTGAAGTAAAAATTTTTCGAAAGACATAATTGAAGAAACAAAAAATGATTTGTAATTCTGTCAATACGAAGCAGTTTAAAGAAAAGTTTGAACATCCAAAACAAAATAATTTCAAGAATAGAATGCCTCTGTCTCAATTCTTTCAGTTGAAAAGCTATCACTGGAGAATGATTGCGCATCCAAGTGATACACATTTTTGCATTTCCAATCCAAATAAATATAGAAAAATCGATGTAAAGATAATTTGAAAGGAAAAAAGAAAGATGCAATTATTTCTTCAAATCTTTCGTCACTCCACCTTTCAAGCGTATTAAGAATGTATCTGATCCTGAAGAAGAATGCAACTATGCTTAGAGTAACATCCGAAAAAATCTCCCTACTTCCATTCTCAGCAAAAATTCATACCGTAAATTTTGCCATCGCCCACATGTAATGTTATGAAATTTGCACTATTCTTTTCAAATATAATCGTTGTATTTCCTGCAGTGATTTCTTTTGATGAATAAATCAGTTGAAAAGAGAATGTCCTTGGGATTCTTGAAATCATTAATATAAAAGTCGGAAAAACCTTATGCAAGAAGATTATCCATTTATGAAAGATTTATTCTGGTTCCGGAGTGATGGAATTGATCAGATTTAGAAAGATGAAATTTCGATAGAAGTTACAGATTTAGCATATTATCCATTTGCGATTTTTTTTCCTTTTCATCATCTCAAAGTTGTATTCCAGTAATTCGATGGAACTAGTTGCCAATTACTTGTAAAATTTTATCTTCACCGCATTTTTCTAATATGATTATTTGACTGTCGATTAATTTAACGTAATATGATTATTTGATTGTTGATTCAATAAACGACAAGGTGAAGGTAGTATAACTGTCGAACGTAAGAATAAAAATGAACTGTTCAAGAAATACTTGTGAAAATGTGAAATGTAAATAAATAGCAAAAATGAAATGAAAATGTGAAATGTAAATAAATTGCAAAAATGAAATACTTGGTAAAAATGTTTAATCGACAGCTGGAACCAAATAATACGGCAATTCTCGCATTTAGATGGTTAGTCGGCAACAATAATCCAATATTTCTCTGGTTTATGCTACCAAATAAAAAGAAAATAAATAAAAATAAATGAAAATGTCAATATTCGTTTGTTCGAAATCTTAAGCCTCCGAAAGTTTTAATAAAAACGCGCCTTATAGGTATTAATTCAAAATCTTAGATATCGGAAAGTCCTTACCTATTGCTTTGAAATTTTGACACAAATTTGCATTCCAATGCGCGCATGTTTTTATATACGCGTTGCTGTAGCTTAGCCTGGTTAAACGGAAAAAAGAAAAGAGAAAACGCATGTTTCTAGTGTTGGGAAAAAACTGATACTTAGTCACTTGATTTGTAGTTTGGTTGTAATTAAGCTGGGTTAACAAGAAGTGTGAAGAGTTGTCTTGTGTGACAGAGATGAATGCTTTTAGAAACGTTTTATTGATTGATGAAGAGTGTTTCCTCATAACAAACTATTATCAGAGAACATCTAGGCAAATTAATCACTTGATTATTCTTTCCTTAGTCAATAATAGAAAGGAATATTATTGAAGTGAATTGTCCGATAATTGCTACACTGTTGTGTCGCTTTGAACTGTTAAACTGGAACCCTTAGAACTCCGAACTGTTGCTGTTGCTGGTCGATTTTTGTGATTTATCTGTGAATTGGAGGTGAACATGTTTGTCGTTCCTTTGAAATTGTCGCATCACTTGATCTTTAGTATTTGTTGTTTACAATTATAGTCGTGGTGTTATTTAACATCTTTCAGTTTTCGCCCACATCTAGTATATTTAATTTCACAATACTTGTGGGTATACAATATTGTTTGTTGTTTCATTGTCTGTGTAGATATATAAATTGTCTGGTTTGCCGATTCTACAACAAGCAACATATAATTTTCCATGTGAGAAGCAATCCTTCTCTAGATCTAAACCGCGCAATTCTAAAAACTAATCCTGAAGTTTGTTGATGGTGAATGCAAACGCCAATCGAATTGGGAATTGCAATCTCTTAAACTGAAATTGCATATCCATTGAAATCATTGGAATACGAGGAATAATTACATCTTCACCTTTAAAAGGTCCTGTCAAGATCGTTGCTTTTATGAAATTGCTTATTAATTTTTTTACTGCAGGCCGCGTGCCGTTGCAAAGTTTTGGCTGGTTGGTGTTTCGCAACATGATAATGACAGCCGATTTTCAATTGCAGTACGTGTGGTGGCATTCTTGGCAGATCGACTGAATTCAAAAATTCTGTTGGACTCGTAACCACTTCGTCTGCTTCCACAACAGTGGAAGCAGACGTCGACGGACTTATATATGGCTGCCTCGTCGACGGACTTAAATATGACTGCCTCACATTGAATGTTAGACTGAATAATATTGTTAAATTCGTCGAGCTTTTGTTCTTAGCCGCAAGAATAGCTCGTTTACTCAGCCAATCGTGATTCTTATAATTGGTTTGAAAATCGGAAAATATTTTTTCAACTAACTCTGCTTTGACGTTACTAAATTGCAAAAGTTCTGAGATACTGAGATACTAAATTAATGAAATTCTCCTGTGGTTAGATAAACCTGCACCTTTCCGATGCGAATTTCCAGCAATTGATGTGAGAATATTCCAACTGATCGATCGTTTTGCAGCTGAATATGCATATTTGTAGTTAATTTTAACGTCTTTACGTATCCCATAAAGTAGATATTTCAGGCAATCATTTATTTCGTCCACGCTAGTGTCGATTGAGGAATTACAGATAATTTTTGCCTGAAATCTCCTGCGAGCAGAATTAATGCGCTCTCAAGTAGTCTGACATTTCCACGCAAATCTTTCAATCACCGATCAAGAGCCTTGATCGATTTTTTGCGCGTCATTGTACATTCTTCCTAAAAATAAGTTTGCATTTTTGCAATACTTTTCCCATACCGGATGTTTTAGAAATGTTGCATGTGAAGTTTCATTGAATTGCATGTTCAATGGCAATTTCGAAGCGAAATGAGCAATTCTTCAACCTGATAGCAATGTTGCAGCTGCTTCGGACGATGCAAGAGCTAAGGCTATTTCATTTTGGGATCGAACTGCTGCCAGAATCGATCTAGTTGGGAATGTTTTACCAGTTCCTTTTGGTAGGAATATTTTATTGCACATATGACAAAAAATCAGTCATGCTGTGATTTTGTTCACGACACAATTCTACATGGTACGAAGCAGTAGCAGATCGATTCGGTGGTAACATTCTCAATTGATTAAGAGATAGTTATTACTATCATTTTTTTTAAATAAAGAGTGAGTCATAATCTGATATTAAAAATTTTTTTTTTCTTTCGAAATTTTGGAGAATGTTGGTTCTGCAGAAATGTTAAATCAAACAATTATTGACAAGGACCCACGATATGATGCCATTCATTTCTCAATGTTCAAAATTCTTCAGGGGTTTGTATATCAAGTAAGAATTTCAGATATTTCGGGAATCAAATTTCATAACTATTTCCGCCAGTTTCATTCTTTGAAATTCCATGCTAACATAAATTATTTATTCGGAATTTTCTCCTGCTTAATGCTAAAAAATAGAAATTGCTACAGTTATTTCTCCAAATAATAAGAATTCTTTATAAAGGTATAATGATGTGATGTATTGCTTTAGGCGATCATGATTGCTAAGGGCACTGCATTCAAACTAGTGCTTTTTGGCCGATAACACTTAGTCGTTCATTCTCTATCAATAAAGCCTTATCTCAAAATACTGCTATACTGTAATTGGTAATTATTTTAATTAAGAATAGTAATTAATTTAATTAAGAAAGCTTAATTTTCCTTCAATATCTGAAAATTTTGGTCTTTAAACTGTGATATTTTATCGGTAATACTAAAAGTTGTCTGAAGTATGACTCTAACAATGAACAAATGTTTCAGAATTGTTCAATACGCTATCCAAAAATGAATGTTTGTTGCATTTAACAGGCGATGATTCTGATTCTAGCAAATTTGCAGAATTTTTAAGCATATATTAAATTATTTTCTATGATTTTTTTTTTTTTTTTAATGACAGAGCAGATTTTGCCGAACCAAGAATCGGTATTATCATGTTAATTTGATTTTCTCGCACAAGAATAGAACTGAATTCGCCGTTATTTACCTTCTTTGTGTCTTCTTTTTAGCATCGAAATTCCAGTATGAGCTTGGCCAGATCAAATTCATGTTGGAATCATTTTGCTTATTTTCTAATTTCGGTTTATTAACCTTTTTAATTACGAAATTGTTATAACTGTATGAATGCATAAATTTTATTTTCATCATTGCAACCAATCGTCAAGGACTTTTATCAATCATTACACAGTTGAAAAAACAACTTCGATTAATTCGCTAAAGCGTACTCCGTTTATCAATCTAGATTTGGTGAAGAAACTTAACAAACTATTTCGTTGTCTTGAAGTGATTTTCGATGATATAAACACGAAATGTTATTATAAATTGTGATTTACAAATAAAAATCAAGTTTCTTCGAAGAAATAATTCACGAAATCCAATAAATATCGATGCAAGAACTGAATTTATAAGCGCTGTTAAATTAAATTCTCGAAATAAATGTCGACAGATTGTATCATACATAACGATCTTTTCTTTCCAAGATCTGCAACAAAAGCAAACTTTCAGTTTTTTCAAGAAATATGTGATTTCTAGTTATCATGATAATATGCTAGGTAAGTAACGATGGCATTTTTTGTATTAAATTCTTCTCTTCAGTTCATTCCATTTCTTTTCTTTTACATATTTTTTGTCTGAGATGCAAAGTTGTCACGGATTTAGTTGATGAATCTATGCTAAACAAAAATTGTTTCCTTGACAAATCGATTGAAACTAGATCACAGGTGATTCACTTACATTTATAGCGTCCATAAATGTTTTTTCATTTCTAATCAGATCACATTCCTTTGCGTAACACAAAGCAGACTGAAGTATTAAACGATAATCCGCCAATAATCGTAGAACACCGTAACGCCGTCTACACACTGCCACAGCCGCTTTTAATACCGACATGCGATGAGTGTTTGCGATCTGACATAGAGAGTGATATGATGGTGATCTTTTAATATGCCAAGTAATAACGTGGATTTAATATAACAAACTCTTGTTTGTGAAAGAAATGGAAGTCCACTCGGCCGTACTTGTCTTATCAATAACGAAGTAATAACGAAAATCGCGGTCCTTCGGATACCCTGGCTACCATGAACAACGATTGGTTTTCTTTCTTTTTCATTCATTGCTTCCATTACAGTAATCATTTTGACCAGCAGCACTGGTGATATCGTCTTTTCATGTGTCCATTTATCGTATCGCATAATATGAATGCATCGTCTGTTTGCTAAATTTAAATAGCACGCAATTAGTTAAGTTTTCTCATTGTTTCATAGCGCTTCGAGTGAAATGACAAAGAGAACGAATGAAGAAATTCTCGGTAACTGTCGGAATATTGCAGAATCACCTCACTTCAGCAGACGGAGGCTAAAATATCGTGCTGCACTAATTACAGGTAAATGTCTACTACAGTGATTTACATGCTTATATTCTTGGTATCATTTCAGATTCTACATTACTACCAAAAGTGCTAAGATCAATAGCATTATTCCTCCCTGAGTTTTTTTGTGCAAATTCACATTCGCCTAATAATCAATACATATAGTGTCGGATAATGTTAGAGAATAGAATAAATAGCTTGTAAATAACTTTCAGAAGGACAAATCGGAATAGTGTTCGGACAAGGAATCGCATCACTCACAGCCATTTCTGATTTCCATATTTGTAAGCACAGCTTCGTAAACAAGCAGATCTGCTACTGATGTCTCCATAACTTCAAGCGTCTCGATAGAAATTCTTCCTCTCGCCTGAATGTCAATTGTTCATAGGGAATCATTGCTTTACTATTCATCGGTAAAGGTGACCTTATTGGGTTGGTGATAAAGAAAATGAATGCATTGTGTCGTTGAGGATGACCTGAACTACTTTTTGTCTTTTAGAACTGAAGTATGGATAGCAAGTCTTTCGATCATTAAATGGTTCCAGACAAACCACTAATAGCACGTGACATTGCCACAGCATCCGGAAAAAATCAATCAATGATTGCTTCGTTGGACCCTGCAAAAGTTATTCATCTGACTTCATTTCAGGAAAATTGATAAGACTGAAGACGGAGAATAACGATGATCAATTAGTACATATTATCTAACTGTTATTTCTTTTTTGATATATTATCTAACTGTTATTTCTCAGTAAAGTTTAGAATTTTTACTTAGTTCAAATAACTTGTCCAGAATGATTCATGAAGTGTCAGACAAGGCAACAAACTCATATACCCCAAATCTCTGTCCGGAATCAAATATAAAAAAGCAGCAGTAAATACAGTTATATCTTACTGAGTCTTTATGAAAGAATAATCCAATGATATGATGAATTAGAAAGAGTAAAGAACAGAAGGGAAGAAACATTCCGTGTTAGAAGGATTTCATAATCATTTTTAAAACGAAAAAGAAGGATGACTTAGAAAATAAGAATGAGTAGCAAGGATGGTCTAATGAGAAACTTTTTGTGTTTCGATCCTTATTGATAAAGGAGAAATGACTTCGTTTTTCTTAAAATAATTTTAATAGATGTATTAACGTATCTACTTCTATTCATACTGTAACTAATTCGAATGTTTTTTATTAGTATTCACATTCTAATTTTGCTTTAAATTTCTGTCTAATTCATTTTATTAAAATTTATTCATTATTATTATTATTTATTATTATTGTTATTACTATTTATTATTGCAATTATTATTTATTATTATCATTATTCAATAGAAATAAATAAAATTTAGATTCAGTTAAGCAAGAAGAATAATAATTGTACATTTCATTGCAGTACCTACTTGTGTGATAATAAAATTGCCGTAAGGAGTATTAAGTCGCGACGCATGGATATATTGTGAGTCATTCGTCATTGTTGGAAGCAGGCGTACAGCACCTTCATTAAAGTTGACCACCGTCGGTGACTGATTTTTTCCTTCATCCTCAAATTGATAAACAAATCAATGAATGATTTTCATGTCTCGAATTAACTGTTACCATTCTGCTGGTCTTTTATACATTAGCGCCAGGTGTTATTGGATGAAAGTGGATGTCATTTTAATTTTGCAAAGAACATTCCATGAATTTCTTTGAAATCAATATGAAGATTTAAAGGGACTTTCTGCACTGTTAGCCCACATGTTGCGTAATAGCACTTAATGATTTACTAGACAATAACATCTAATGAAGGGTTGGGTTTTCCTGGAAAACTAATCGCGCAGAGAATATGAATAATTTTCCGAATTTTAAAACTGTGAATTTCAATGAGAAAGTAAAACAGGAAGAAATATCACAGAACGGCTGCTTCACTCCGGCGAAAATCAGAGATATGTCGTTGTTGTTTCCATAAAAATTTATGTTCCAATTTCATTACTCCTTCCAGACTTTTCTTAGAAAAAATGTAGTTGCATGTGAAATCCATTATATTTTCACCTTTTACCAGTTTCTGAGCACTTAATACATAGTTCGCAGTGCTCCTATCTACAACGACGAAGCTTTGCGAATATTTACAATTCATCAATATACTTCACATTTTAATGAAAGAGTTGAAATTTCAGAAAATTTTTCAGTTTTCGGGCTACTATTTCTATAAACGTTTAAATAATAAGAAGTTTACAAATCAGTGTAACCAGTGGCTGGATAATCATTGAAAGAAATCCAATAAAGTATCTTCTTTCGAATGTTTAACTAAGAACTACTCAAATGAAATGATTAAAAAGAAAAGAAATAAAAGTCATTGCCCTTTGGGAGAAGTCATTTTTTTCTTTATTTTTGAATAAATAAAAGAAATGAAAATGGTTGCTTGTATTGAATGAAAAAGCCCTGAAATTATTTACCCCTCCAATCGAAGACAGATGACTCGTCCCTCAGCAAATTAAATTTGGGCATCTTTTCCATTTCCTGCACTTCGTCTGTTTCGCTTTCCTGAAAGATTTCCTTTGTAAAAATTTAAACTATTTCGAATTAAAACATACTAATTTATTTTAAATAATTCTTTAATAAGAACCACTTATTTTCAGAGTTATAAATCAATGAGCCTAAAACAAAAAGTATATGGGTTAAGATCATTTGAGTTACTTGAATCCAAGTAGAAAGGCCAAGTTATTTATTTCAATAATTTGATCTTTCGAGTTTTATCCGAGAAGGCTATTCCCAAATAAATGACCAAGGTTGGTCACTTGATATTTTGATTTTTATGTTCCATTTTAGCATCTATTCCAACATCTTAATTCATCATTTTTTTGGATCATAAATACAATCGCACTTCGTGATCATAATAATACAATCCTACCTCCACTTGATTTTCAACAAATTCTTCTTTTGCCTTGGTTCGCTTATCTTTGAATACTTTCTGTGTATGAGATGATGGTTGTACGAATGGATATTTAAAATTACTCGTCATAATTGGTTTTGTTTCATCATCTTCCAATTCCATTGAATTTATGAGACTTTTCGTTACACCATCCAGTGATTCATCGTAACAAAAAGGACGCTAGAAAAAGTTCTGCCTCATTCTATCCTTATTTCTCTGCTGGGATTAGAATCTTTCGGAATATAAGGAATATTACAAATTTTCATTAAAACATTCAAATTTTTTGGATCATCCACAATTTTCCTTGAAATTCTTAGCAATAAAAGATAAATAAGAAAAGTTACGATCAATATGAACATACTGGTATTCTTTTTTTTATTGGCACCATCATTTTCTCCTCTTTTAGACTTTTCGGAATAGCATTCCTTATCCGATCATAGAAGTACGGTCTCTAAGAGTGATATATTCTGTTTCGAAATGTCGAGAAAACGGATCTTTTTTTAATGAAATTTGAAATCATATTCTTTGGCCTGCTTTGTTTAAAGAATTCACTCGAATATATTTTAAAACAAACTCTGCTCACTCTCCTTTCTCACTGACTCCACCACTATGCAAATCAGATAAAAATATAAGTATGAAGAAGCCTGAAACAAAGAGCTACATAGACTTCAGAATTGTTCATAGAGATTCTAACCGGTTTTCGTTTCATTGTTTTCGTCTCAAATACTTCCCCCGCAGTGTGCTTTTTCTGAAAAAGAGAAGAGTGAACTATGCTTTATTCACATTTATCATAGTTTTCTGAATTCCACTGATACTAACAACTGCTTTTCGTCTTTGAAGTCAAAACTGGAAACATACTACTGATAATTATATTTGACTCAAATGTACCTTTTTATCCCATTTGATTGTACCTCTTAAACTTTCCGTACTTCCCGATTTCTTTGAACTAATGGCACACTTTACTGATTCCTTTGACTCGCTTTTCCTGAATCTCATAATTTTCCTTTATGTATTCCGTAGAGTCAGAAATCTCTTTTGAAAGCTCTCTCGAGCCAGAAGTCTTTTTGGTAACCTTTCTAAAGCCAAGATTTTCTCTCACATACTCTTTAGATCCGGAAAAAGAACTGGATTCTTTGGAATCCAAGCGTTTTTCTTTGATAGTCTTCATCGCTTTCCGAGCTGTTCGTTCCTCGACCTTTTCGCTTGATTTTCCGGCAGTTCTTTCATTCGAATCTTTCCCAATCTTTTCTTTTGACAAATATGTAGTTGTCTTTTCAAGACTTGATGGTTCCTCACTTGATAATATTTCATTCATTTTTTCAAGATTCATTTCCTATAATTAATGCCCAAAATGAAGGAAAAATGCAAGTTCGAAATTATCTTAAATATCCAATTCCCATGCTATTTTGGATAATTTCAAAGCCAAAATAAAAACTATTGAATCGAAATTATAAAACAATTCCCAGATGAATAAAATAAAATCTGCAATTAAATTTTCTGAAAATCCGATTGGGAGAAGCGTAACCACTCAATCTTGTCCGGACTCATCTTGTTGGTCACCCTCACCTTCGTTACTGAACTTCCTGATCGTTTATTTTTCTTCATTTCAATTCAAAATTCCAAATTAAAGAACCGACCGTTCCCAAACAATTCAATAAAATACACCTAATTTCGTCAATAATTTTGTTACTTTTATTTATAATTAGTTGGGTCGGCCAAGCGGAGCATGGCCGATCCAGCTAATCTATGGAGGCCGGCTACGCTTCGCAAGTCCGGCTCCAGCTAATCTATATAAAAAACATCAATGTTCTTTGTTCAAAATCTTAAACCTCCGAAAGTTCTTAAGCCGCGCCTTATCTACATTAATTCAAAATCTTAGATATCAGAAAGTTTTTATCTATTGCTATGAAATTTTGACATAACTTTGCATTCGAATATGCGCATGTTTTTATACACGCTTTGCTGTCGCCCAATCTGATTAAATGGAAAAAAAAGAAAAGAGAAAGAGCATGTTTCTATTGCTGGGGAAAAAAACTGATACTTTGTAATTTGCTTTGTAGTTTGGTTGGATTGAAGACTGATTCTTACTATTGTGATTGGGCTAGGTCAGCAATAAGTGTGAAGAGATTTTTTGTGTCATGTGTGACAGAAATGAATGCTACTGAGAAATGTTTTATTGATTGACGAAGAGTGTTTTGTTGTAACAAACAACTATCAGAGAAGATCCAGGCAAATTAATCAATCCAGTGATTAATTATTCTTTCCTTACTCAGTAATTGTATTCAAGTGAATTGACCGATTATTTCTATTGTTGTGTCGTTTTGAACTGTCGAACTGGAACCCTCGGAATTCCGAACTGTTGCTGTTGCTGCGTCGATCTTTAACGTTTACCTGTGAATTGGAAGTTTTGGTGGTAAACATGTTTGTCGTCCCTTTGAAACTTTATCACGCCACTTGACCTTTAGCATTTGTTGTTTACATTTATTGTCAGGGCGTTATTTAACATCTTTCAGTTTTCGCCCACATCTAATATGCTTAATTTCTTAATACTTGTGGGTACACAATATTTTTTGCTATTCTATTGTCCATGTAGATATAGAAATTGTCCGGTTTGCCGACTCTAGAACACGCAACATATAATTTTCCATATGAGAAGTAATCCGTCTCTAGATCCAATCCGCATAATTCTAAAGATTGACCCTGAGATGGTGAATAAAAATGCCAACTGAATTGGGAATTGCAATCTCTTAAACTAAAATGGCATATCCATTGAAATTATAGGAATGCGAGGAATAATTACATCTTTACCTTTAAAAGGTCCTGTCAAGATCGTTGCTTTTATGAAATTGCTTATTAATTTTTTTACTGCAGGCCGTGTGCCGTTGCAAAGTTTTGGCTGGTTGGTGTTTCGCAACATGATAATTGACATGCCGATTTTCAATTGCAGAACTTGCGATGGCATCCCTGACAGATCGACTGAATTCAAAAATTCTGTTGGATTCGTAACCGCTACATCTGCTTTCACAACAATGTCGATTTACTTAAATGTGACTGTCTCGCTTTGAATGCATAATATCGTTAAGTTCGTCGACGTCTTTATTCTTAGCCGCAAGAATAATTCGTTCATTCAGCCAATCGTGATTTTTATAACTGATTTGAATATCAGGAAATATTTTTTCAGCCAACTCTTCTTTTGACGTTATTAAATCACAGAAGTTATAAGGCAATGAAATTCGTCCTGTATCAGATCAACCGGCACCTTTCCGTTCCCAATTCCCAGCAATTGATGTGAGAATATTCCAGTTGATCGATTGTTCTGTATCTAAAAACGCATATTTGTAGTTAATTTTAACTCTTTACGTGTCGCTATAAAGTAGAATATTTCAGGCAATCATTTATTTCGTCCGCTGGTTTCGATAGAGGAATTACAGATAATGTTCGCCTGAAATCTCCTGCAAGCAATATTAATGCATTACCAAATGGTTATTACCAAATGGTTTGATATTTCCAGGCAAATTTTGCAATAATCGATCAAGAACTCCGAACATTTCTTTATGCGTCATTATATTCACCCAAACAGTAAGTTTGCATCCATGCCAAACAATAAGCTTGCATTTTTGCAATACTTTTCCCATGCCAGATGCCTTGGAAATGTTGCATGTGGGAATTCCAATGACTTGCATGTTCAATGACAATTTCAAAGCAGAATGAGCAGTTCTTCCACCTGATAGCAATGTTGCAGCTATTCCAAGCCATGCAAGGGTTAAAGTTATGCCATTTCGGATCGAATTGTTGCCAGAATTAATCTAATTAGGAAAGCTTTACCAGTTCCACCTGGCGCATCTAAAAAGGAGATTTCTCAACTTCCTTATTGACAGTTTGCATTATTTGATCGTAAATGCCTTTTTACTTAAACGTTAGCTTAGGAATATTTGATTGCATATATGACATAAGATCAGTCATGTTGTAATTTTATTCGCTACGCAATTCTATATCGAACAAAGCAGCAGCAGGTCGATTCGGTCGGTGATGGCATTCCCAATTGATTGGGAATTTTGTTTGCGATTTGAAAGCACAAGTTATGGATAAACAGATAAAAATAAACAAATAAAGGTATAATATGAATGAAATAAAAAAAAAAAAGAATATTAATTATATTAAATTATAAGTCACCAATTCTTCTTAGATGTTGATGTATTTGAATATTTAATCTATGGAAAACTGAATTATGAGTTAATATTTTAACATTAAATTTACATCGTATTAAGTTAAACGAAAATTAAATCGGAAAAAATTAACTGAGAAAAAAGACTGATCTTAAGGAATATTTAGAATTAATGTAATAAAATTTCTTCAGATTAAATTGGTGCCTTTCAAACAAATTGAGCTACCTTTTATTAAATAAAAAAAAGAATTTCAATTTCAAATTTTAACAAATATTTAAAATTCCTTTTTCAGATTTGTTACAAATGCAAAAATTTTTATATTTATATGCTATATCAAAAAACATTTTAATTTTTTTTATAATTTTTCCCTTCTTGGATAAATCTACATAGTGTAATAAGCATAGCAATAGAGAGAGAGAGGTGGGAGATAGAGGGAGGATGAGAGAAAAAAAGAAAAGCAGATTATCAATATCATCACTTATTTTTATTTAATTGTTTATTATTAACCGAGAAGTGGGGGAAAGGAGAATGAGAGAAAAAAAGGAAGGCGGAGTTAATAAATTCCGCCTCCTCACTTACTTTTAGTTGTCACGCACGTGATGCGGGAAAAAAAACAATTAGGTCTATATAAGAGAACGCGCCTATTCAAATGCAAGACTGTGTCAAAATTTGAAAAAAATCGGTGGAGAACTTGAGGAATTCATTGCGAAGTAACAGGTAGCATTTACATTTTTATTTATATTGATAGATAGATAGTATGGAAAGGAAAAAATGAACGAAATGGTGTGCGGAAAATGGAGGGAAGGAAATTACTGAAATGCAGCAGGTTTTATTGTCATTAGAAACAAACATCAAATTTCACTCCAAATAAACTTTTACATTAATACTTCGTGATCATTCTAACTAAACGTAAGAACTATGTCCATTATTTCCTTTTTCAAATTAATTAATTAGTGAACAATACTGATCTTGCTGCTTACTTGTGGACATTTTCTTCACAATTCTTACAGCATCAAAATTATTTTCATTACTGAACGATTAAATCTTTTTCACAAAATACATACATAATTTCTCTTGACAGCTATCCAAAAATAGAAAAGATGGCATCAGAAGAGCTTAGAACACACAAATTGATTTGATTCCCTTTTTGGTAGAAATTCAGCAGTTCCAGTTACCTTCCGGTCAAACTACTTCTCTTACGGACGAAGAAAAGAGATCTTTCCAACCGGACGGTACCCTCATTGCCTCGTCTGCCCATCTGTCTCCCTTCACCGGATATGCTCAACCATACGGTTTCTTACCACCGACCGCTTATCAATCATTCCTATCTTGGCCGAGAGATATTTCACCTCTGGACGAGCAGTGGTATTTCAACCTATTCAGGTACCATAATCCGGACTAGTTCTTTTCCTGTCTTTTGTTTATTTGGAAGAGGGGAGACATCGTATTGGACTAACTTCTATAGAAAGTTTCAGGTGGATCTGGTCTGAGCGTTGTCCATCGAGAATTAACATAGGTGAGGTAGGGATAGACTTGATTCAGAAGGAATGTTTCTTATCATTTTAGATGCAGGATTCTCATAGATGGAAGGAATGATTATAAGCTGGATGGAAGTTCATAGCTGTCTTACTCATGAATAAATGAAGTTGCTCAGAATGATAAAGCTTCATGGAGAACGCTAATTAAGACAAATAGTAACATAAATCAAGGACATGGTGAACTGAGAAACATTAGATGAATAATTTTATCGACTAGAAAATAATGCTCAATATTTTTTCTGTCATGTATACATAGTAGTATTTTGTTTTACCGTTGAATATCATCAAATATTTGGCTTTGATGATCAACGAATTTCGAGATAAATCAGAAGTCTCATTTAGACTTTTTTTTTTTATGACAGAGAGCGGAGAAAAAGGGAGCGATAAGCCGGAAAGGACTTTTTATTGTGTATGAAACTTAATAACTACAGATTCCTTACAATGAGAATTTTTTGATGGAGTAGAGAAATGCTAATCGAGAATTGACGCATCCGATGCATCCAATATATAGCTTACGTAATAGCTTAATAATTTTTTGCTAAATTTTGTTATTGTAAATCGGTTCCTCTATAAAGATTGTTCCTTCCTGTGAATATATTGAATCATATTTTGAAAGCTATTTAAATCTATTTTAATATTCGCAATATTTATCCACTGTTGTGATTGAATGAATGAATGAAGTTAAACATTCTCATCTTTGTTGATGTGTGTGAGTTGCTTGGTCAACCCGATTTGCTGGAAAATTAAAATTTAATTTTGCAGAAATTTTTTGATTCCGCATAAACAGACAACTTTCAGTGGAACAATTGGAATGAGAAGAATTATATTTGCAGAATAAGTTTATCAGTAGGATTATTTACTATTTTCAGGTTATTCAGTGTTGATTTCATTTTTTTTTTCAAATTTTTTTCATTTTTCGGTCTCAGTTTCTGAAGTGGGATTGCTAATTGATATGAGGATAAATTTCTTATAGGAGTGATCGTCTAAACATTTCAGTAACGGATCATTTTTTTCTTCTGATGTTGATACTTCTTGATGAGTCATTTCCTCTCCTCTGTTTAATTACTGTTCTCGTATGTTTCAACAGGTCAGTTCTTTCTTTTTTAAGATTATTTTTAAGGATTTAACTCTTCCGACGGAGCTTACCGCTTTGTAAACTTGAGATCTTATGCGATCCATGACTCATTATTAATTATATATAATTGCATGTAAAGAATGAACGATTTTGTAGTTTATTATTTTGATCATGTAGTGATCAAGGGGAAAATAAAATCAAGTGGAGAATAAAATAAACAGAATAAGAAAAGTAAGAGTATTTTGTTGTTTTTATCTTTCATTCTCGTGATTGAGTGTAAATTTTTGTGTATTTGACATAAATTTTGAATATTCCCTTTGGTTAACCACTAGAACATATTATTTTTGAGAATTCATTTCTCGGTTCTCTTTTTTAAATTCTGATCATGTAATGACCAAAGAAAGATTTTTAGTGACTGGACAGTTTAATATCGTTTGTTATGCAAGAATACAATATCTAATTTGATATATTCCTGTACTTATTGTTTTAATCTTTTCTCCAGGTTTGTTGTTTCAATTATTTATTTAAAACAATAAACTTTTATTATATAAGTAATTTTAACTATCGGTTTGAGTGCAGGCAAAGAATGTCGAGCAAAATAAATGATCAAAACTTATCTGTAACGGATGACACTTTGGATGGTCAACATGAAGTAAAGGATGAGAAAATAGATGAAAAAAATAATAGTGAAACTGCTGATGGGGCTAGTTTTTTTCCTTCACTTACATAATTTTTCTTTTTATATATGTTCAAGATGCTTTCATAATTTGTTCATTATTTTCACGAGTTTTAAATTATAGTAATAAACACTTTGAAAGCTGGCTAATTTAGATATTTTAATTAGCGTGTAATTAAACAATTTAATTTATATAACTACCGGAATTATTCTGGCAATCTTTTCTTTTACCGGTAGTCTTTTCCTAAAAAAATCCATTAAAAATATTATATTTAGTAAATTATTGTCAGATGAAAGAATCATCTATTTCTTTATGGGCCTAAAAGCTATTTTGGTAGGAAATTTTGGTTTCTGTTTGGTCAAGTGATTGCCTGACACAGTGGTTCTGGAAAAAAATTTTTATTTCATTTTTAGATAAATAATATGCATAAAAACAATTCATCTATCTCGGTCATATCTCTGCAAAGTTTGGATGATGACGATTTCCGAAATCTTCTGAATACTGCTGCAAAACCACAATATGATAGCCTTCAGAGAAAAAGAAAAGTTTGTTTATTAGCAAATTTTAAATTGATAAACTATGTATAGATATAGATGCAGATGTAAGAAATTATAACAATAATGGAAATTAATAGTGTATTAAACTTGTGGCGCTTTTTTTAAATTATAAATTCATAGAGAAGATATGTATGGCGGTGCAAATTTGATGTAGTTGTCTAACATAATCTGTTGCAACGTAATCTATTTCCTGTTCGGTCATTTATTTATTTTTCCTATTATTATATTATAGAAATTTTAATTGGGAAGCATTCATATTTTTTCCTTATTTTTAGCTATAACTTGATGGCTCAAGCCTGAATAATTGTTTGTTTTGTGTGGTTTAAAACTTTCTACTGCATTCTATTGTAATTTATCTCTTTTTATATTCTTACTTGTTTTGTTAACGAGAATCCTCATTTTGAGAATTTCCGCTAATTCTTAAACTTTGCCTATGAATATTATCAATGTCAAACACATTAATTACATTTGTAACTTTCATCATTTTCACCATTTATCAACAAAAAATTTAAAAGAATATAAATACAGAGATAAGTCTATTTTAGGATTATCTGCAATTAGATTTAGCTTTTCTGATAGCAATAGCATATAGACATTTCAGAAATCGCAAAAAACAACGGAATATAGTGGTCGTCGCTCAAGTGATGCTGGAGAAAATTCTGGTCTTTCAGCAGAAGCAGATAATTTACTGGCACAATTTCGACATGAAGCAGAACTGAATCAACGAAACGCGGATATTGGTTAATTTTTTATCGAGCTTTTTATGATTCAAAAAAAAGAAAAAAGAAAGAGAAACTAGCGAATATATATTGAAGATCTCAAAGATCGCGTAATATAAATAATTATCCTATAACTTATTTAGATTAGATCTGTCTGGTGTTTCTTATATTCATATATTATATTTTTTAATTAATTGAAAATAATAGTATTATACATTGGATTTTGTTTACAGTTTTTATAGTTTATCTTCATTGTTCATAAATGAAAATAATTCAGTTATAAATTGTCGTGAATTAAAACATTAGTAAATTAGAGCTAAAGTTATATTACTAAGATATTGTCATGTTTTTCGATGTGAAAATTCTTTCACAATGTATTATTGCTACAAAATATTACTTTGGACTGTAGGCTCATTCTTTGGGAATCAATAAAAAATGAGATGCAGGTCTTTCTTTAATTTTTTTAACTTTATTTTTAGGATATTTTTTCAGTCTGATTACTTTGAGTTTAGAAAATACATGATTTAATTAACTTCCATTAAAGATTAGATAATTATACAGCAAAGATATATTTTCATAAGAAAATGAAACAGTAAGAGGAAAATAGGTCATAAGTCAAAATGGGAATTATAACTGTGCGTTGCACAAATCAGAAATAATATTAAATATATAAATACGTATATCCTCTTTTCCTTTCCACTCACACCTTTTTTGGGACCTGAAATTCATTAATTTAGTTATTTTAGAGTAATTTCATTTATTTATTTATTTTGGGATCTGAAATTCATTAATTTAGTCATTTCCTATTTTCAGTATGTTGAAAAATAACGCGGATTGGGAACAGTAACCAAAACATAGTTGTCGAAAATATTTAAAATTCGAGCCATATCTGCCACATTAGTATGACCTTAAAAATACTTACCAAAAGATCTTGGAAGCTGTAAAGCAGCAGGTTTTTCGAATGCTTTTCCTAAACCTGAAATGGAATTCCACATTTAATCTAAATCAGAGGAAAACTGGCTGCAGTCATGATGCGTAAAAATTACTGTTATGATTTTATGTTGGCTTTTCATTTTTCTGTCATTTTCGGCAAGAATCTGGCTTATCTTATTAGCTCAGATTCATCACATTATATGGTATGTATGAATTTGTTTTTCTATCAGACCGCTGCTCCATAACAATTCCAAATATTCTTAAAAAGTTAAGAATGCATGTGTTTGTGTGTATGTGTGTTCTAATAAAATCAAAATAACCGCAGAGTTGGGCAACTCACTTTCAACTTTATATCATCTACATGCTTAGTTCGATTCTTAGTTTTTGCTGAGATTATCAATCTTTTGTGAAATACCTTTACCTGTTTTTCCGTTACATAATTCGAATTTGCAAGTTCTGCACAGCATTCCTTGAATATTTACCCGATCGCATGTCGGTGAACAACCTTTTCGTAAACCTGTAAAACTTTATTGAAGAAAATCTCAACGAATGCATCAAATCTCAGTATTCTTAGTGTAAATATGGATTTGAATATTTCTTTACTTTGAACATAGTCGAATCATTTATATCTGAATATTTTTAAAGGCGTTTTAAAGTCCCTTATTATTATTTCTCGAAATATGAAAATCAATTGAAGACATGTATTTATTTCGTAAGTAGATTGGAGTTCCTATTTTTATTGCTAGAATATGAAAGAATAATTTTAAAATCTCGGGAAATTTCTAAAAAAGAAGTAGAAAGGAAATATAGGAATTTGAATGGGAGCGTCCCACAAAGTCGAGTTTTTTGACTTTCTCTCTTTGCTTTCCTGGTTTTTTCATATAAGAGGGTCAGAATATCTGGCATTCAAATCAGATGTATGTTATGTTTAAATCCGAAGAACTTTTACCATTCAGTTTCGTATCATAATTTTCAGCAATAGTGAAACACTCGTTATTTTTTGGGCAGTATTCTTCTCGTGGATTAGCGCAGTCTTCAGGATCATCACAACTGTAACATTTGAGACATTCTCCTGAAATTGCACTAAAATCTCGTAATGATCTGAATTTTGGTAGTTTGATTGTATTTGAAATAGAATGACGAAGAACTAGAATTTATTGAAAAATAATGTGAACGGGAATTTGAAAATAAGTTTAGTGGTTGAAGTAGAAAATAATCTATTTTAACTTGTAAGATAATAGACAAAAGATGGTTATGGTATAAAAAATGCTCAAGTAAATTAACCAGTTGAATCAGGTATACAATAGAAATAATGGATCAAAAAGCAAAAATACAAAAAAATTATCTGCACAGAGTATTAGATGAAGTATAGTAAGTTGTAGATTAATTGCTACATTATCACTTAAAATTCAAACTACTAAGCAGTGCTTTAAGTTCTTAGTTTTCTTAATTAAGTTCTTAATTTTATTAATAAGCAAAGTATTAATTAAATCCGAGCAAATTACAATCAAGTTTCTGACTTAGGTTGAATTATGCTGAAGTTATTGATTAAAACATTAGTAATGAAATATAAATAACCAGTCTTAAAGTCGTTTTTTTCGGAGATAATTTTGTTTCTTTTGGTATCATTTGGTTATCACCATCTTTAGATTGTTATTATTGCAGTTCATAATTTCAATGCATTGATGAAAAAAAAAATTTTCACGGATCTTTCATCAGTATAAGCGAAAGGCAATTGAGTCACAATCAAAAAGTAG
Organism: Onchocerca volvulus; assembly: GCA_000499405.2. Taxonomy (NCBI): domain Eukaryota; kingdom Metazoa; phylum Nematoda; class Chromadorea; order Rhabditida; family Onchocercidae; genus Onchocerca; species Onchocerca volvulus. The sequence goes on from HG738139.1 coordinate 16,405,897, forward strand.
TAAACAAACCATATTTGAAGCAGCCTGATAATACTATTAACCAAAATACGGGATGCATTGATGGAAATGATTTTATAGATCTTTCGCCCACTATTTATCTTTTATCCTTTTATTTCTTTGGTGAAATAGATGAAGTGGGTGCTAGAATTGAAAAACCTAGAATTAAAGCATAGTTTAGGGTTCGTAATGAATTAGAAGCTATGCTTCAACTTTTAAAATTAGATCAGCGAGTAGTTAAAACCATAAAAGTACTCCAAATATCAACCATATTTTCAAAACTTTAAAAACGATTAAAAAATTAGTAACACAATTCGAAAGCCAGTACGTTATTTTTTAATAAATGTGAGAAATATTTTGAAAATTGTGGAAAATATTTTGAAAATTTGGGGAATATCTCGAAAAGTCTAAAAAAATTTATGAGAATATAAAAAATTAAGAACTTATGACATATTAAAGATTTGTAGAATTTTAGAATTGGAAAACTGTAAAATCCGAGTCAGTTTTGTTTTTATGTTTGGAGTTTTTATGTTGTTTTTATGTTTTATGTTTTTATGTTTGTATCCAGATGAAAATATTTGTTTTGACTTTCTGTGTTAGTGGCTTGCAAACAATTGGCCTTTCAGAAAATATTAGTTCCAGACTTGTATAATCATTTAAAAAATCTAAAATTCAAGTTATTTATTTCTCGTTTTGCTTAAACATGCTGTTTTCTTATAGGTTAAGTGTCGATCATATTATGCAATATATATATTTATGTATTTTTTTCACCTGTAAAGCTTTTGCAATGCTTTTGTTATAATTGAAGTTCTTTATTCGTTGTTCTATTCTGCTAGGTTTCAGCATTGTTATTCAAATTGAATTAGGGCAATAAAATTTGCGCAAGTGAGAGAAATCAGAATAAGATGAAGTGTGCGAAATATTTATGGAAATATCAAGCAACATTGGATTGTTAGTCATTAACTATCCGATAATCGATATGAAATCACACCTTTTTACAATCCGTCCACCAGTATTATTAAATAAAGATCACTTGAGCCGTAGAAATTGAATCGGACATGAATGCAAATGTTATAGCTGATGGGTTAATATTAAATGTTTTCAGAATAACTAAATAGTTTAAATAGAAATAAATTTTTGGATGAATCACAATTTCTTATTTTTGTTTAGAGAAATGTAAAGATAAAGTGGTAAAATACAATTAGGAGTTCTTTTTATAATTAGAAGCAATTATTATTGAAGAAGATCATGAATGATATGCGTGCGTCAATATGCCGATTACTCCGGAAAAAAGAAGAGAATAAAAGTGGAAAATGAAAGGGAACAGATACTTTTGAAAGTGTTTGCATGAGGATGAATGGGTTTTTGAGCTTGTAAGTTAGGAAACTTGCTAAACTGAAAATTACTGGAGTTTATGCGGAAATACGTATAGATAATAGATAGGAAGGAGAAGGATTCATCAAAGTCCAAATTCATTGTAAAGTGAGGAAAAATAAACAAATATCGAAAAATGAGTGCAAGAAAAAATTGAAATTTGCAATTAAATCCAATGAAAAAAGAATATTTGAGAATGAGTGAAAAGAGATGAAGCATTAGGAGTAAAACAATTTCTCGCTTTAGTTTTTTCCACTTTTTAAAGAGATGGGTGTGAAATGAATAAATATCGCTGTGCTCAGCAGTCTTTCCACTGGTCTCCAATTAAAATTTTACGAAATGTTGACTTATACTGATGAGCGCGATTATTCTATTTTAACATGAATCCTTGCTGAGCTTATGGATCGAAAGAGAAGAAAAGGTGTTGAGAGAATATTTTTGATATCTTCGAAAGCATGACATTTTGCGTTCAAGAACTTTCATTTATACAACTAATATGTCATATATTTCTGTGCTGTTACGGTGATCATCCAATCGAAGATCTGTGAAATATCTAGATAAATTGTTCATAGAAACAAGATGATTAAGTTGTACTAGACAAGTAGCTGTAGACATTAAAACATCAATAGGTGTTATCAAGACTTCAAGACATGTTGGAAATAAAAAATTTATGTCACTCGAATTTTCGAAGTGAAATTAAAATCGAATTCAGATGTAACTAAATTGAATATTGCAACAGGAGAAAGGACGATATTGTACTGATCGAAAACGAGAAAAGTAAATAAAGAGCTTTGCAAGAGGACGATGAGTGTACGCTGCATACGATTGTACAAACTGATAATACGAAGACAAGGAAAACCAAATGTTGTCGTTTATATTCTGCATCAATCAATAATTCTTATTTAATTATGGAACTATTTCTTTTTGTTAATTGAGACAAATCGGAAAGAAAAGGGAAAGAATATGGGAATTAGGAAGAGAATTGCTGATATAGTGAAATAAAGGCAGTGAGTTGTCGATTTTTTCAATAGAATTAGATGAAATACATGTTGCATTTAAATGTAAAAGGTTAGAAAAAGTAGCTATCACTTTAATCATTAGTGCCAACTAAGTTAACCTTTTGGTACTTTTCCATCAAAGTTGATGGTAACTTAATGAAAAACGAATATTAAGTAAGTTGTATGGACTATCGCTGTTTGGATTTGCTATTATTTATAATATTTCACTTCACATTTTTATTTATTTCAAGTATATGTTTATATGTATATGTATGTGATATCTACATGCGTCATGTTTTATAGTCGGGGAGATTTTTTCTATTAATTCCAAAATTTTCATCCGAGAGAATCTAATGAATTGTATTGCTAATATCCTTTTGAAAGTGAACTAAATTTTTCTGATTAAAAAAAGAGATATTAATATAATTTCAAGCATTTATTGTAATTGATCTGAAGTTAAGTATAAATCTAACTAACAATTAATTCCTTGAATTGAAATGTTTTATCTTACTTGCTGAATTTCTTTAGTAAATACTATTGCTTTTAATTATCATCTATGGAGAAGTGGAAGAAGAAATATTTGTAAGATAAAAATTATCACTGAGATGAAGGAGAGTGTTAAATTTGATAAAAATTATCACTGAGATGAAGGAGAGTGTTAAATTTGTTGCTAACAGATAGATTTCTTCTCTATCATCATCGCATCACTCTATCCAGATGTATTTTAATGATTACCGTTCAGATGGCAGCTGTACTTTTGCATCAATTTATATAAATATATATGTGTGTGTGTTTTTTGAAATGTGAGGAGAAAAAGTGAAGGAAGAAGGAAGAAGTTTGGCGATGTTGGTGATAGTGTGGCGGTGAGGGAAAGGGAACTTCTCTGGTTGCATTCGCTGTCTACATATCATTTCCTCTTCTCATCTCTTTGACCTCTCAAGTTGTTTACTCTTGAAACTATACTCTTCTATTATATATATATGTGTGTGTGTGTGTGTGTGTGTGTAAAGTTGTGTTAATATAGTTGATGATGATAGGGCTCGGTTATTATAAATGCATTACTGATACCATACCATGCATTTTCTCATCCATTTTGACATCAGTTTGAATTACGCAACAAATTATTTCTTTGTCAAAATGAAAATTTACGATTATCAATTATACTATTGCATCATTCTGGAAGGATTTTATTTGTCTCCTCGATTAATGGATTAGGAACTTTGTCGAGTTGAAGATTGTAATTTATTACTTTTGCTGAATTCGAGATCCTTTTTTACAATCCAACTTCTGTGTCATATGCCAGTTTAGCTAAGTTAATAATTGAAAGCTTCCATCAAAATTTAATTCTAATAATCTAAGATATCTATATATTCTTAATTCGGATTGTTTTACGATCAAGTCATTGCGATGTGATTTAACATTATTCTTTGTATGATTAAATAAATCTAACATTTGTCAACAAATTCACCAGTAACCAAACTGATTCACCAGTTATTTTAATATTCATAGAATTTCTCATTTTATTCCGGAAAAATAATTTTAGAAAACCAAAGAATAGGGCATCTGTTAAACAATTTATGAAAAAGGGACAGAAAATATTTCCTTCCTTTACAATTGAAAAATAATTGTTCATTCTCTTTATCTTAGAAGTATTTTTGGATATACGACAGAAGTAATATTTAATTTTACTATTACTATTAATTACAGTTACAATATCTAACGAGATGATATTTCGACTTTATTCGAATTTCCTCATGTGCTTTTACTTTTTTTTTTCTTTTTTTTTTACTTTTTGTGCAAATTCCGGTGAATGTATGCTTTATAGTTCTTTTCGTCATTGTTTTTCTTGAAAATATTTGATGTTTAGAGCCTTCTGCTATGTTTATTTTCTTGATCTAGTTGGTTTTGTTCCATTTTATATTGCCTGGATATAACATTTGAGGCTGCTTTATTAGTTGCTGAAGAATTTTTCCAGCTTGAAAAGTCTGTAATTCTTCTTTTTTATTCGTCTTATGTTCTCTTGAGTTCAAAACTTTTTTTCAAAACAAATCACAAACTCTTTTGATTCGATTACTGAATAATCATTGACGTTAGATCCTAATTTCTATCATTTTGTAATATATAGGAGAGTCTTTCTATATGTTAATTAATTGATCAGAATGTTTGTAACAAATAGTAAATTTGATAGGATTCAAAAGCTGAAGATGCTCTTTTAACTATGATAGAATAGTCCCAGTGCTGATTACGTAAGAGATTCAAGTATGACAAGATTTGCTTATTTGATTGTGTTATATGAAATTGTTTGCAAATATGATGAACAGCTGTTATAGAAGATATATTTTTTAGATTTTTTTTTACAAAAATTGTTTTAAATTTAGTTTCTTTGTATTGATTGCTTAAAGTTTTTTGACTGAAGTTATCGTTTATAGGATTCAAATTTGTAATGTATTTAAGTAAATTTGCACGCTGATTGCTAATGAAGCGAACTGATTCCTCTAAGTTCTATGGTCTTAAAGTTGTTTTTGCCATATTTTATTACATACGAAATTGTACTTATGTCCATTCGATAGTTGTGAAGACATGATGTAAGGGACAGGGTTCTCGTGAAGCAGCCAATAAATGAATTTTATTTTCTTGAATTCTTAGTGAAAAAACATATGCTGGCCTTGCAATGGCCTTTTAAGCAGAGAAGAGAGCATGAACTGAAAGAAGTCAATATATCCATCCATCACATTTAATGAATTGTTGACAAGTCTCATCGATCTGTTCGCATTTATACCATGCCTTTTTTTTCTTCCAGAAAGAGGAGAGCAGCAACGGACAGTAACGGCCTTTATCAACGAAGCTGCTGTGACATCACGTGCATGCGAACTTCTGGGGAAGTATACTGAATCGGTTAGTGTTACTTCTTTCGGTTCTAATTTTTACTTTAAGTTGCTAATGTATAATGATGTTCATTCCACTTTGAGGTATGGGACAGGAAGGAGCGAAGCAACAGGAGTCTCAATCGTGAATTGATCTGAATTATAAATATAAGGAATTTTTCTTTTTTCCGAAATTTTTGTGAAATTTTCTCATTTTGCTGTGGTTATTTTTTTTTCTTTTTATGATTATTATTATTATAAAGTTTGACAAAATCTAAGAAAGCTTTAGTAAAATTCAACAAATTTGTAAATTTTAAGTTTTTTTTCATGATTTAATAAAGAACAGTATAATTCAAATACAACCAACTTCATATAGTATGATGACAATTTTTTCACGTACAGTTGGAGATAATGAGTTACATTGAAGACATTCAAAAAATCGTGTAGAAATACTTTTCTTGCTGAACTAACTGAATGATATGTTTATTAAGCGGGCATGAAATTTCCATTATTCAGTTTTATTTGTGATTATCGGAATTATCGCTACCTAAAAACTGCATATTAACAATGGAGAGTTTGTGTATTTACCACCAAAGAGAGGATATGTTTCATCAAACTGTTAACAGATTCGTTTGCAATTAAGAATTAATGGTCAAAAGAATTAAAGCTTATCTCTGCTTTTTTCTCTTCCGCCTTTCTTACACAAAAGCTGAAATATTTTACTTTCACTTAGATCATTTTTAAAATTACGTTACAATTCAGTTTGATCTGTCTAACTGTTTCGTAGTTTGCCTGCTTGTTTGCATCCTGTACCTTCTTTGTGGAGTTTTTAGCTAATATCGAAATATATGTATTCGACATTAGCAAAGATAAGTTGAATAGCAGTTCGTACTAGTCATATAATTGTTGCGCAGATTTTGAATATTAACTGTGAATTGTTTAGTTCGCAATTAAGCAGTCATATCCAACCTTAAATCATTTCACCGAATAAAACTAATATTACACTTCTTTACTTTTGCAAGATTGATCAACTTCTTGATAAAATATGAATTCTATTTAACAAGACTGAATACAAAAGTAATTAGCACAATGTGAACTTATCCTTACCGTCATCAAACATAATTTTTGATATTTGATGAAGTTATATTTGATGTTATGTTCAGTAAATTACCACGAATAGTCTAATACACTATAGAGCATAAAATATGATAATTCCATTTGTTCTTTTTTTAACGTGTTTTCTTAACAATGCTACGAAATGCTTATAATTTTGCAATCCATATTGTATAATCATTATCGGATGATTGTGATCGGTTGAATTAAAGAAATATTTATACTGATGCAGTATCTTGTTATTATGTTATCGTTCATCGTCTAATATTTATTTATTATTATAATGGTGAGATCTTGAACTATTGGATGTTAATGCTAGTTTATCTGCATATCAAGTGAACTCATGTATTTGTGATAATAATTACCAAGATCATCACAATTTAATTAGAGCTATTTAAGTTCTAATTAACCAACATTGAGCGTTTCAGGAAAGCTGGGAATCACGTCTGCCGTCGAAGCATATTAAATATGGAAATAACTGCGCCAGTAACTATTGTGATACCAAAGACTTCCTAAGGTTCAATTTAACTCCGGATGGATCGTCCGAGATTGCAGTTGAACAAAAATTTATTCGTCCAATGGCTAACAATGATGTCATGAACAGTAACGACAATCGTACTTCGGGAGATATCTCACGTGCAACGCAAACAGTTGATAAACCATCCGATCTTGTTATGAATTTTAAGTAAGTTCTGTTGAATTTGAATGGATTTGGAACAAAGTAGAGGTGTGTATACTTGCTCATCTTTTGAGAATGTAAGTATATTAATTTAAAGAATATAAATGGTTAAATAGTGAGAAAAGTTAGAAGTCAGTGACTATATTGTTTTTTGTGAAACATATAATTGTTTTAGTGATTTGAATTCGCTACCGTCAATAGAAAATGGATGCGTGAATACGAACAAAATAGCATACATTGATGAGGATGAACGTACAAGCGAGTCTTTTCGGTGTGTTTGTATTTTCATTAAGAAAATATTCTAGTGTATATTTAATAATATTGATTTATTGGATTAATATAATATTGCATTTTCTTGAATTATGAGTGTAACATTCAGTTAAATATATTAAGTCAGTTAGAATGTAACATTCAGTTAAATATATTAAGTCAGTTAGAATTTCAAATGTATTTTCAGTTTAAATATGGCTGTAGGAGAGAATCAAGACGATCACATGAATGGTAGTGGTTTCAAGAATGTTTACACGCAAGGCAATTCGATTCAAGAGGTAATCTCTTTTTACGCTTTCTTTTCATAAGAAAATAAGATTTTGTGAAATTAGAATTGATTAATTGCTAAACGCAATAATTGGTTCCATCTTCTATTCAAATCTGAATGTATCAATTGCGTCAACTGAAAGATTCAGTTGAAATCAGAAAGAGTCAGTCTGAAGAACTAGGTAAGATTATTCCATATTTCGCTTTGATCTACTACTTTTAATATACTAATTTCTAAAATATTGAAAACTTTCATTTATATTTATAACAATAAATAAGGAAAACATGCGACAAATGTCTGCCGCAACTGCAATCGTAATGCGCAATGAAATGAAATTTGCTATTAATTTCAATTAATTTGAAATTAACTAACCTGATAAACATGAGAAATCGATTTCGTTTCAAATAACATGCGAAATTTATAAATAAAATAAAGGAAGATTTAATGGCGGGAAAAAAAACAGATAGAACGGAAATACTGGATTCATTATGAAATTAGGTTCAGTTGCAATTGTTTTCGCAAATTCATTTCCTTACTTAGTGATATTAAGCTATAATGTAAAAATACGATTTGAGTCAGAAAACGAGAAAATTGATTAATGTTCAAGTTCATTTTTTTTTTTTTTTTTAAAAACCCTAATTTTTTTTCCTGCTGTATTGATTTCGAGATTCTTGAACACTTTATTTTTTATTTTTTCGTCAAGACAATGAAATTGTTCCAGACTTGAAAATCTTTAACATTGCATTCTTTTTATTGTCTCTCCAAGCGTTTGACCTACAGCGATTCAGCTAGTGATGCGGGAAAACTTTCTGATCCTATTCTGTTTGGTGATTTTCTCACTTATATATATATATATATATAAAAGAATATATAGATAAAACGAAATGGAGTAATGTTGAGTAAACCAGTCACAGGAATATTTCTTGTTTTCTTCTTTGAAATGATGTGAATTTGAAATCGTTCACAAGAATTTTTCAATTTTGAATCAGTTCTACTTTGTTACTTTTGTGTTTTTTAAAGTATTGACATTAATGATGTCGAAAAATTTCCAAAAATTTTATTTAAAAACATCGAAGCATAAGAAGTATTACTTATGCCAAGTGTTGCAGAGTAGCATATGTAGTCCGTCTCATTGTTTGATAAGGAAGATTTCATTGCGGACTTCATTTTAAAGCTTTCATTTATGGGTGATAATGAAAGTTAGCCGTTTTTTTGTTGTTTTATTTTCTATTTTGAAGCATAACGAGTTTGCATCTTACCTGAACGTTTAATCTGGTAAGGAAAAATCCGAAATGGACTTCATTACTTGTTAACTCTTCTTCTTTCTCTTATTGGCAAGATATCCATCCGGTAGGGCGGTCTATTTCTGTGGCATCTGAAAATGTAGAGATCGACCAGATTTGTATCTTGTGATTAAATTATCACGGAGAGATGATTTGGCGGGTTATCGATGTCTGGCAAAGATATTAAACTCGTAACAATATTAAGACCGTTGCAGATTTAATTCAACCGTTTGTAATCACATTATATCAATCTGAATATTACGTCATTGTTTCTTTTTTTAGTTTACGAAGAATTGAATTTTGATCATTTACGAAAATGGGACTCCGAAGTGATTCGTATTTTTTAGGTTGATTGTATGGAACCGAAGTCTTAGTTTTTTTTTTTAGTAAAATTAATGAAAGAGAAAATGGAAATGAGAAAACATTGCAGATTCGAGCACTAAACGATAGTGAAGACGAAGAAGTGATGCTGAACATTATGTCGGAAGTTTCAAAGGAACGTGAAAGTGATTCAACTACTGAAGCAAACATTGCGGATGACAGGATTAGGAAACACGCTGAAACCAATCCAGCTACTGATATTCAGGGAAAGCACGATGATGTTAGCATAGCTTCCTAAATCCTATTAAATTTCACAACTATTAGCAGAAAAAAAGAAAAGAAAATTAAAGAAGCGGAAGGATGATTGGGGTTGATTGCTGTATTTTGCGGGCATCGATCCTAATAAATTACTGATATCATTCAAGTTTCTTGCAATTTTTTCTTCTTTCTAAATGCATTTTGGAGAAAAAGAAAACTAACGCAGAACGAATGATTTAAAAAATTGCAAACTAGGATTGGAATTGAAAGATAGAAACAGGGGAATAGGGATGATGGTTTTGCAGCAAATTTCTGCTTGTCCTTTTTTCTTCTCGAAATCATTCATATTCAAGAAGATTATGGACTTAATAATGTTTTAAAAGGCAAAGAAAGACTTAATTAGAAATATTTTATTGAAAATCCTCGCTCTTGTTGCAGAACCCATTTACCTATTCGGCTGGACAACTGCGCCTGCATGGAAATCGGATTGGCACATACGATATGCAGAAATCCCGCACATTAGGAATAAAAAGGGATGTTTTGACAGCTGATGGTGAGTATGATTACAGCTACACGAAATATTAGTCCATCTTCCTGTGAGTCCTCGTTACCTATGTCCTTGCTGTCCATATTTTTGCTGTCTTTTTTTTTTTTTTTTCAAATTTATTTACGACATGCAACATTTATTTGTGTGATATTCGGAAATATATCTATTCATTTATTTTTTGAATAGGCATTGGTTCAAATTTTCGTATAATTTAAGTCTAGTTTTCACCAGTTCTTAAAAAACCACACTTTTAACTGTGTTGTTATGTACTGTCTAATTATTTCTTAAAGTTGCTAAAATATCGAAATTTAAAGTCAAATCAACGTACTAATTTATCGAATTTATCGAAGCGAGATGATCAATTTTTATCAGTCATGATTTTTGTTGTTATTAATGTAATATCATGTGTCTTGTTCTACTGGCTGATTTACGAACATTTCTATTGGCTAATAGATTTGAGAACAGAAGAAAAGTTACTGGTGCTATTTTCAAGTCCTGATAAGCACTAATTCTCGATCTCAATTGTTTTCATCTGTCAGCTATAAGAAAAAGCACCGAAATATCGATTTTCCTAGGAAGAGTAAATTAATTATACAATTTTTTACTGGCCTGAAAGTAACAGCAGCCTGCAGCATTCGTCTTCTTTAAAACTAGGCCTATCCATCCATCCATTATGCCATCGACTAACGGAAATAAATAGCCATCCTTTCCGTAGACAATATTGCTTTCGAACTGTACATTTTCCGTCTTTTCCGTTCTCCTGCAATTGTATATTATTTTATGAGCCTACATATGTGCGGATCAACGGATTAATTTATCAGGTCGAAGTAAAATATTTTAGTCTATCATCGATTGATAATGTTAGTAGTTCCGGGATTTCCGAAAATTGCGTTTTTCTTGAGGGAAAACCCGCCAAATAATGTGTTTTCATTATAAGCTATCATGATGGTTCTCTCCATTCTTCTGCATTTATCGCATCAAATGTTTCATTTGGAGATTCGTTGACAAATGAGTTGTGAAAATTTTTTTTTTTTTTTTGCTCTAAGATCTTTTTTTACTTTTTTATTTTATTCTGATCTTTTCCTATGCTTTTTGTTTATCTTTCCGGCCCACTGGATGCTTAAATCGGTAAGCTTAGTTTAAACTATGCATCTTATTTCGTCCAACATATCATACAGTATTCTCACTTAATCTTCTATTTTCGTTTTACCTTTATCATCAGACTAATAGGTCTATGTCTTTTTTCATATTTTTTCTTCCTTTTTTCATCAGCTCTCAGTTTGCAAGGTATTTTGTGATATTATAATTAATTGTGAAGTTAACATTTATAGTGGATGAAGGAAGGAGCAAACAGCCCTTACATTATGATTTGAAAAAAAATACTGAATTTTCTTTTCGAGTTAAAGTAATAAATTTTGCTCGGATTGGTGTTAGTAACATTTATAAAATAGTTCTCAGATAATTTTCCATTTCGACAAATGAATATTTAGGACTATTGTTGCGTTTACTTGTCTTTTGCAAGTGTCGATTCATAGAAAGTTGAATTTAATTTATAACAAAAAATGTTCCTTGAATTATCTTATCACTATTATTTGCATGTAATACCTATATATTTATATATATATATATATATTGTAGTATTTTGTTTTGTCTATACATATCTTTTTTGCATATAGATTCTGCATGTTTATATTATTTTGTGGTGATGTAAAGGACTCACATTTTCTTATATCAATCATAAATGATCTCTGAAAGTCCTTTGAAAGAAGGAAAGATTTCAAGAATAGGTTTTTGATTTCTTCCAGAAATGGGTTTAGATTTTGCAAGAAATTTCCATTAAAAAACAAAAATATGTGAAAGTTGAACAATTCCAAAGTTCAGTAGTTCCAAAGAAGCATTTCCCAACTTTTTTGCATGGAAAAATAAAAATTTGTTGCTTCTTCAGGAAGCGTGTAACAATGATTACCATGGTTTAATCTTGTTCTTGTTACTGATTTTTATTGAGAATAATGCTTGATTATCTCATTCACTTATGACTTTTGGAATTTTTGAAAAGGTATCAGTATTGTAGTCATGTTAGCTTTTCATTATAAACAGTTCCTGAGTAGATCAATCCCAGAAGAACCTTACATAGAATATGTTATGCATTATGATATCTAGTGTTGGATAACAGATTTTCGTTTTTATTTTTTTTTCATTACTTTGTTTCTCCTTTATCATATTTGTGCATGAATGAATGCTCGATCATTATTTATTTATATTACATATTGAATTTCAATTCCTGCTAATTTTTGAGTTTATTTTGATTTGGCAACTTTTCTTAATTGCAGTAAGTTTGATCCCGGCTAATACATCCAATTCGCTATTAGCGCGAGAGCTGATACCGGCTCAGTTCGATGGACGTGAAACTTACGCCAGAGGTCTTTTGGATCCGACCGAGGATACTCGCCTTGTTAGTTCGCTTTTTTCCAATTTTGTTGTTTTTAATCTCATATTAGTGTAATAGACGTTTACTTATTTATTTGGTTTTATGCTCTGTCTCCTCAGGAACGTTTTTCATGCAAATGACTGGCGATTCTTTGGGATTCTTAATTAATCATATTTAATTCAAATTTTTATTAAATAGAGTGAAATCTGATTAGATTTCAAATAGTGATCTGGAAATGACTAAAAAAGGGATTTCGGAACGAATGCGTATAGCCGATTATATATGCAAATGTTTAGGTCATTTTCATATATGCAAATGGAATGTAAGGGATATATAAAAAGACACTGAAATAGAAACTTTTGTCATTCGGAGTATTAAAAGTGACAATTTTTTTTTACTTAATTAAATGAAATCTATAGAGAAGTTCGATTAGATTGCCGTTTAAAACATATATGAATTCCTGACCAATTTTTATATTTAAGTTAAGTAAGACAAGAATATATTATTATCGTTATTGCTAACGTTATTTTTATTTTTATTGTTGAAAGATGTACATATATATTATTTTGGTATATTGATATTCACAATGACTAAGATGCTTTTGAAGCATTACATTCGGAATGTCCACTGATGTACATCCATCCAATGGCAAATAATTTCTCGGGACTTTTGTTTCGAATTAAGTGCTCATATTTACACCATAACACATAATAGCTGGCTGGATAAAATAAAGCGCTTTAATGGATGACTCTAATCATAGCCATCGAGATTAAATACAGAATATGACTGATTAGTCGCGGTATACATGACCGTCTTAAGTTAAAAAGCAGTGAAACAGTCAAGTGCTAACAGCTCAGTAATGTGTTCAGCCGCAGAAAAGATTGCTGCTCTTCCTTCAAATGCACCGAAAACTGTTGTGTTTCTTAGTTGATTTTTGTCAGACATCAGCAAAAATTACCTATGTACTTATTCTGGAATATATAAAAGTCAAAAAATATGATGTTATGAAGGGTTAACCAAGACAGCCTGTTTGATTTTACGGCTTGTCAAAGAGAATGCTCATCCGCGTAACTATGCTATTTAATTTGTCAACTACTTAGCCTTATAGTGATCAGCATAATTTGAAATGATGTACCTCAAGTTACAAATATAGCCGAAGCTGCGAACTTATAATTATGATCAATGGGTTTAACCAATTAATTGCATGAGAAATGAGTATATTCACCAGTTTTTCCCAAACTATTCCAACAATATATATCACGAATGATGAAAGTTTGTAATTATCATGTAACCTGCACAACGAAAAAGAAAAAAAAACTTTTTTTTTTTGGTAGTATAGTTTTTCATTTTTCATCATAAACTGCACAGATAAATAGATCGACTAGTTAAAGCGATCAGCAACATGTATTGTCGTAATAAGTGATAGCGATCGGAGCAAACATCAGTGCACGAGTAGAGTGCAGTGCAGCACAACGTTTTCATCGCATTCTGCAGTTTGTTTTTCCTCAGTTGGGAATGTTTAATAGTTTATCGATTATGAATACCAGTGTTGTCACGCTGAGATTACTTTGCTATCACTGAGGCGTTCAGATAAGATTCAAGGAAATATATGAATTATAACTCAATAGATACTATTGTGGAAATATAATTGAAGCGTGATTGTTTTGAGATGAAGCAGTTTGAATAGATGAACATATATCATCATCTTTATGACATTGTATTTGTTCTCTCTGATTACATAGGATTTGTTTTCATTTTCTCTTGTTGTGTGATAATTCGAGTAGGACGAGAATTCTTTCTTCAAGATATACTTCACTATCTCGTTCCACAGAAGTGGTGCTCAAATCATCATTCTTGCTGTCATTAATGCTCCATCATGAATATTTCCTCCCTATTAGTCAGATTCGAATTACCTGATATTATCCTCGTCATTAAAATCTTCATATGACCTTCAAAAACATTTTATTATAAGTGCGAAGAACAGCAGAAACTGGGAATGAGACAGAGTAGAGTTGGGAATTGAAATTTGATCGCTGTGTCGTTTTATCGCTTTGCAGAAACAACCAAAATATTCCCGTGGAAATGATGATGACAATGATGATGATGATATTTCATTTGCTCTCTTTCCTCCTTGTTGCTTCATCATTGCTGTTCATTTCATGCTTGTCCAGAATATACCTAAGAAATTGTTCCATTTTCAAATTAATCATTTAAAAGAAGAGTACCGGATGACTATCCCAGAATCTGTCCTTTCGTGTTATCATTATATTGTCTCCATTGAGAAAGTGTAGCTGCTACTTTTACTGGAAAAGGAAAAACAGATTTGTACCCAGACATTTTCAGAAATGAAATTTGGGAATGGAAATGTATCAGTTCAAGTACGTTCAATACACCATTGCATATATATTTACGCGTCTGTTATTTTTTTGCATTTCTAGCGGCAAATGGATTAAAAGAGCGCCAAGTACTACCGCTAATTACTGGTTAATTATTCCATCGAGTAACAGTTGATACTTTCGTCGACATTATCAACTGTCAACTGATTATATTGATTGAGGATTATGTATAGGACAGCTCTTCGATATCATCAAAATAATATTATTTCCTAAAAATGAGCTTTTTTTTTTTTTTTTTTTTTTTTGTACGAAAAATTATCATTGTTGGCGATGCTGGAAAGCTTGTCTTATATTCACTGATGAAAAGATATCTTTAAAAAGAATTGATTTTTTGCTGTCATCATCAATAGAGAAAAATCTTTCTATTTGGCTTCCACTTCTATCTACTCTTGAGATTTCTCTTTTGTCGGATATGAAAAAGTTGTCAGTTACTATTAATAAGTGATTCTTTTTTTTTTTAATCGTCACTTTCTCCATGTCAAAGTTGCAGTAATTTTAGTTAAGGGAGAGAGAAGATACCGAATTTATGGTCACTTGCCAAGCAACTAAACCATCATGTGTCTCACCGATCAAATAATATTTTTGTTTCTTGTTTAAAAATTTTAAAATCATTTTTGAGGTTTTAACAGGTTAGATGAATTTTTAGAGCTAGAAATTATAGTAAAGGGGGATGAAGGCAGAATAGTGTTGCTAAATAAAGTTTTGTTTTATATTCTTGGGAAAGACCATTAAATTGCTTAACATTTGAAATAAATTACTCAGGTATTTTCGACAAGTATTGGGTAATCATCATTAGGATGTGTGTTGATTTGACAATTCTCATCAAAAGCTCATTAATCTGTAACGAATTTATTAACCGTACTTTTTTGGAGTTAAGTTGTTAATTTTAATAGCTTGCCGGAATGCTCGAGAGGTATTTAAATGATCTTTTTTTTTCTAATCTTGCTGTTCTGTTTTCGATTTTTTATTCTGTTTCTCTTATACATTAATGCCTACGAGTATATCGATGAACTGTTAAAATTAAAAAATCTTTACTGTTTCCTCGATCGGAAGAGTTAAACATTCGAATTTATTTTTGTAAATCATCATATTCAAAATTTTGTTGTCACTTTTATTGTTATATTGTTCTATGCAAATTACAATGGATGATAAAGACGGGAAGAATCGGAAGTGAAATAGGTCATTTCATTCCGATTAGTTCTGTTATTGTCTAGTCTACAGTTGCTTTCACGTCAATTTGTTATTTTCATTTTTTGGTGATAAAAAGAAAAATCGTAATAGTTGAATGATTAAATGATGCAACAGAGCATTCAAGTGACGGATTAGTACTGCTGTTTTCAATCATTTCAATCATTTGGCGAAAAGTTTATCTACCTATAAAATACAGACAGTTGTTGACGAATATCCAAGATAATTGATCACAGGATTAGTCTTGCTGATAGTAGAGAAGATTATTGATTTGCTGATTGTTGTAAAAACCGCACCAATCTTAAAGTATCGTGAAAACTAGAATCATGGAAACTTCTCATAATAATACCATCAGTTGGATTAATAAACAATATGAATAGCTTCTGCAATAACTTTTTATTAATGTTGAAGCTTATGATGAGTTATGTTGTTAGTGATCAGATCAGGTCTTCAAAATTTCTTAATCGAGAGCTTTTTTATTTGTTTCGCCTTTTTTTTCTCTTTCGATTCAATTGTTACAGTTCGGATGTTGGTACCATGAAGAATTATTGTTTATTATTACTAAAAATTACCTAATAACTTTTTATCACACTTTCTGCCTATAATTGATATTTAAACGAAAAATTGTTGGTTCCTAGGAAAGGAAAGAATCCCTATTTCAGATTAAAAATATTTCGGGATAGTCTACTTTTGTTTTGCTAACTATTCACATATTCAGGCGATAATATACCAATTACAACGTGTTTTGCACTTCGTTCAGCTATCGAGAACTGATTGCACATTTTGTAAGATGCTATTTATGAAGTGGGATAATCATTTTGTAAAACTTGCATCATTCTTTAAAACTATGAGAATTTAAAGGAGGGGAATGACCATGAATTGCTTCGTTGAGGATGGGAATGGCTATAAATTGTCTCGTTATTCTTTGAGAAAGAAAACTGTGAGACAGAAGGAATCACCCAACCAACTCGACATAGTGGTTGTTGATGATTTCTATGAAAAATATGACAAATACGTTTGGTAAGCTGCAGAAAATAAGTAAATTTTTAGTTTCCGATCTTTTTCTTTTCATTTTGAATAATTTTTTTTCTTTTTTTTTCTATTATTCCTTAATATGCGAAAGCACTAGTAGTGAGGTGAGTGTGCTTTGTTAGGGTGGTGTCGCATGACTTTTTATGGAAGTTTTCAAATATATTTTCTCGATTCTTTTTTGATGAGTTTTTTGGGAAGAGGGAAAATTGAAAGGCATTGCCAGGCAAAAGAGATTGTTTGTGTAATATTGAATGATTATTTGTCACTTTTATGTTTCTTTCGAAATCATTTTGAAACCAGCCTTCATACTATATGAATCAGCAAATAATGGGGAGGTATGACTCTGCAAGTGGCAGCAGCGTTAGCTTGAAGTGCTTACTTTCTCTCTGAATTAGCGTGCTGCTTTTCTTACGAGTATTTCTTTATTCCAGCGATTCGATTATTTTGACATTCGTATATGGCTTCAGTCATATTTCCAATTCTTCCAGTCGATGCCAATATTTGAAGTTGATTGATGAATTGTCGTATCCTCGCAGTTTTCTTTACATTTCTTTTTTTTTTTTTTCATCATATAAAATCATATTTTATTACATATATATTTGAAAGTTAGTAAGTTATATATATATATTGTTTCGTTGTATGGTAAAAAGTTGGCGAGCATGTTAAAATAGTGGATGCTTTCTATCTGCGACATCTTGACCGAATCTTTTGAGTTGCTTGACAAACAACAGAGAAGATTTCATCTTAATATACCTCTATCGATATTCATTTTTTGTTAAAGAGTCTTATTTACTTGATAAAAAAGCTGGAAGAAAAGAGATGGAGTGAAAAATTGTTTTTTCCGTCTGCACCAATCAATCTTTCCTTGCTGTATTTAGTTATTGCCGTGATATGTGAGGAAAGAAATTGATCAGAATTTGCATTTATCATATTTTATATGCGTGCCGATTTTTCCGTTACGAGTAGCCTGATTGATGGAAATACGTTAGCTTTTGTTGCTCTCCATAAATTTAACTTAGTAAGTAACCAGAGGAAATTTCTGTTTTAATTCTTGATTTTATGCAACAATAGTAAATTGGAGAAGATGGGCAAGGCTGGAAAATGAATTGTGATAGTGGTTGTTGTCAGTTGTTTGATGAGTAGGACTGCTATGATATTTTCGGGTTAACTTAATTAGATAGCCAGTGGTATAATATTTAAGTGATATTTGATCATTCTTTGTTATCGTGTGAGAGAATGAAATGGCAGTCAGATTGTGAAAAAGATGCACAGTATGATGCACTTTCGCTTTGATTCGATTTTCACCTTTTCAGTTTTTTGTCAAAATATTTAAAAACTTTTTGCAATATGTCTGTTTTGATTGATAACATTCGCCAGAGTGATTGCATAGAAGGTGGATGTGTTGGACATATGAGCATGCACTTGTACCTGATGATTGGCCCCAAGGCTCTCTGATGCGGTATCTGAAAGGATGCTCGGTGAGGCATCTGCAATGACGAATATCTTGGCCAATTGCTTTGAATTTTATATTTTACATTTTCTTATCTGATTTAGCAGATATAGAAGTTTTTACTGATTTTTTTTATTTCAGAATCCGCAGCGGACAAATTTAGATAGCGAAATGGCAAATCTGAAGAATCAACCAGTTGGTTTATATTCTCAATTTTTTTTTCTTTTCCTGCCTCTCGTAACATTGATGAAATGAAGTGGAATGGAACTTAGAGGTTGAATTAATTCCAACGGCAGTAGTCAACGGAAAGCTAAGTATAGAGAGTTGAAGGATTTTTGAAATTTTTGAATTGATTACGTTTTTTCTCATTCTGAAATATAACATTGTTAAATCTAAAATTTGGCACTATTTTGCTTCTTTTCCTAAAGATTTTTTGCAAATTATCGAGCAATATAATTTGTAGGATAAATGCGCGATTGCTAAAAGACGTAAGGAGAATAAAAAGGCGAAAGAAGCAAAAAATAGTTATGTCGTTGAATCGAAAGATGGTTAGTTCATTTCTAATGTGTTCTATTCATATGCGGAAATCCACTGACTATTCTTGGAGAAAGTAATAGTTTTTGGTTTGTTTACGGTTTGATTTTGTGTTTAGTTGTGAAAGTAGTGCGATGATTTTGAAGATACATTTAATCTTTGACTTTATCCGCTTTTCTCATTCCTTTCTCTTACTTCATCTTTGATCTTATCATCGATAGTCGTCATCACTTATTGTTACTCATATCGCTATTAGTCATTTATTGTCAACGCCATTATTACCATCATCGCCTTTGCTGTGCTGTATATTATTAGTGATAAGATGATTAGCACTATCGGGATGTTCCCCAAAAATATTCGTCCTTTTGAATGAATCATTCAACCATCTATAATATATAGAGACGAGAATTTATTACCGATAATTCATTATTTAACCTTCGTTTAAGATATTAATTGGACATTAATCGCCTTTTGGAGTGATACTCAAAAATTTAACTTTTTTGATTAATTCTTTTAAGTCTTGGGAACAAAAAAAAAAAAAAGTGGATAAGAAAAAGAGAGTTGATAGAATTACAGATCTGTAATTAATTGATAGTTTTTACATCTATAGCTTGAAAAGAAAACCTGTTATTTTAGTTCATGTTAGACGAAGGTTTTTCGCAGCACACTTTGTTAGAAAAAAAAAAAAAAAGATTAGAAATGAAATGAATTTTACAAGTCCAGATTTTCGGATATCCTAGTGACAAATATAATTATTTTCGAATTTTTTAAGTAAAATCCAGTTGTTTCTTCAGTTTCAAATATAACAATAATACTTAACTGAAGAAGCTTAAAATACTATTCACGAAATTTGGCATAAATTATTACTAATAATTCATATCGCTATTTTGAAGGTACGTAAGACAAACAAACTGACATTTCTTCAATAGAAAAAAAGTATCAGTTTATTTTTTATTCAATTAATACGTATAACCTGTTTTGCAAGTTTGCTTACCATCAAATGCATGTTGATATGTTTCATTTTCCATGTTACTTTCCATTGGAATAAACTAGAATATATTGAGAGATGCATAATCTACGAGCCAAGCTAGGCTAATTAAACGTTTATTCCGTTGATTTGTCAAACAGTTCATCTTTATGTGTGTGTATGTATCTATGCATATGCATGCACAAATATTCTCAGGTATTTTTCATATCATCATGCATATTAATTCTTCTCATTTTAAACTCATTTCAATTTTTTCTTTTTGTCTGAAGAATAATGTGCGCAGATCAAACAGAACTGCTTTTTATTACAAGAAAGTATTTTGAAATAATGAAATCAGCTACCATTTTGATCTTTATTTGAAGTCAAATTTCATATTAATGGTATTGTTAAATAAAAAATCGAATTTTTTCTCCTTGCTATTTTTTTGTTTCTTTTTTAGTAAGACTAATTTTATAACTTAATCATTCCGATTGAACTATGAAATCACGTTGTTCTTATTTCAGTGCCTTGATCTGGATTACCTTTGTTCTCTGAAGTTTCATAACTTCATTTGTATTAAAGTTAAGGTACTAAAAAAATCATTCTCCACATGTAAAAGCTTATCATTATTTGAGACTATCGGTTTGTGTGTTTTCTTTTAATTTAAATTGGAATCATTACACTTGAATCATTAGTTTCAAAATTTAGAAATCACTGTTCTTGCAGCACGATTATTCATTACTTGAAAATTTAAAGAATTTGTTGGAATGAAACATTTAGACTTTTAATTCGTTCCTCTTTTTATATTTTTCAAAGACTGGATTATAAAGTGTTGATAGTCCAGTAGCTGAGAACTAAAGATACGATGACTAAACTAAAAGGTATCCTTTATTCCTCTTCTCCAACTAACGCTTAACGTGATGGTCTTCTGAATGACATGTGAGGTATTGAAAACATGATAGAACTAAAAAGAACTGAGGTTTGGGAAAAAAGAAAAAAGAAAGGAAGCTCTAAAAGAAATATTTTTTGTTGTTGGATCCAACAAATTTACGATTTTGCATTTAAATCTCATGACTTCTCATCACTGAATACCAATCCGTGTACAATGCTGGGATTTATGTTTGATTTTCTTCTAATCATAAATTTAACCGGTAATCAGCTCATCTCTTTTGAAATAGCTAAACAGGTAAATAGATGGTAACTGATTAATGCCATGTGAAAGAATAATGACATCTATAATCATTTAATTTTTGACAAATTTTTTTGGTGATCTTATCTGAAGATTCATTTTTCCTTGCTCCTATTTCATGTTCGAAACTATTACAATACTGTATCGCAGATTTCATTTCACAATTTATTTAAAAGGAGTATTTCCTTTCTTTCACTACAGCTCGTAGTACATTCGTATGTCATTATCGGACTCTCTATAAGGAATGAAATCAGAAAATTGTACTGTTTCAATGACTTTTAATGAATAGGGAGCTTTGTGATCCTTGAGAAAGCAATATGAGAAAGATCAAGATAGGTTAAAGTCTTGATTTTTTCCTTTTTTTTTCATGATCTGTCTGCAATTCTTAGATACTGTAAGCCGAATAAAAGTATCCTGGATAACAGCTTGCAAATGAGCGAAGATGTTACTGATTCAACGAATTAACGGTGAATGTAGGAGTCAATGAATTATCAGTGATTGTTCTAAGCTGTCTGAAGCACAACGCAAATTGTTAATCTCTTATTATGTTGGAAATCTCACCATGGAGTGTTGTTGTTATCGAGTCCTTATCAGGTGAGGGCTGATAATTTTCATGAATCTTTATCTAATATGCAAGAGTCGTAGAATGCATTTATGTGCTTTCTTAGAGCATCATCGTTTGGTTTCGATTTCTTCTGAAAGATTTTTTTTGCAACGATTAATGAAACGTGCCAATCTTTCGTTGTGCATTTGCTGTAACTTCCGATAGCTGATTAGCTTAATAATCAGTTATTCCTTGTTCAGATAATATCATCAGCACTCATATTTCTTTCTCATAAAATCCTAATATTTATTTTCTGACTGCAACTGTGGTACGGCAATTGTTCATCAGACTGTGCTATCATTTCAATACAAAAAATCACTTATTTTTACGATTGTTTGAATGTAGAAAGTGAAATTTTTAAAGCTCTCGTTTCAAAGAATCAATAGGAGATAAGAGTTGCAATTAAGTAGACTTCCTCGAGTTGTAAATGATTATGGGAATAATAAGGAAGTTGTATTGATATGTAAGTAATAACCCCTTTATTATTTATGAGTAATTTACTCGAGAATATTTCAAGAGAATTCCAATTTGGTTACATTAGATGAGATAAGGATTAACAGTTAGCGGCATTTTGTTTTGAAAATGTAGTTGATTAACATATTGTGTGATTTCCACTTATTATTATGGTGAGAGGAATAAGGGATGTGCAAAAATGAATAAAAGATTGTGTGGGATTGTGATTCAGTGTCATCATATTAATCATCCCGATATATAATATATCATTCGTGGAACTTTCGTATCTAGTATTAATTAATAATAATAATAATAATAAAACAGTAATAGTAATTCAGAGAGAACTCATCGACACGCATCTTCGAGTTATTGCATTTCATTCGCTATTTCTTCTAAGCGGCAATGTTCGTAACTTTCTAGCATTTAAGGGAATATGCATCAATCTCGAAGTTTATGCCTTCTTGTATATCACTGAGGCATTTATGTTTTATTCTACATAAAAGATATACATTGTTTATTCTATTCTACATTCATATTGCTTATTGTTATGAAAAAATATTGGTTGTATATTTATTTAATTAGTGAATTTATGTCTCACTGATTAGAATAGACAGATTTATACTTGAAAGTTATTAATTGAAGTTTAAATATTTCAGTTCGGCGTTCTTCTTGTCTTCGTTTTCATTATGTTCCTCTTTCCCAACTTTTTCTAAAATTTTTTCTCAAAAAAAAAATTTTTTTTTTAAAATCATTTCAAATTCTAATTAAATAGAAGGCAGAACTTTGACTTTGCACATCGTCGAAGTTGTGAGCAATATCGCATATCCTTACACTGCTACTACTGCATGAAACATTGCATATTCTTCCAGTCCAGTATCTTGTAGAAGTTGCCAAGTTGTGATAGATTTATGGATTGCTTGTCTATGAGTGATGTGATGTGAAATATGGAGTGTTTCTATGCAATCATAAGTAAGGAATAAGGTTAAAGAGTGTCACATATCAGTAACTGTTCAGCTTATTTACTTGCTGAAGAAAAGTTATAAGAAAATTATTCGCATTCATAACAGCAACCAGAGCAGATGATAAGAGTGATATGTGATCTTTCGAGTAGAGGAGAGTGTTGCTAAAATGATGATTGTTCGAGAGTGAACGCATTAATGAAATTCGAAAAAAATATGGAGAGTGTATTGTGTCCTTTCATTCCCATGTGGAGATGGCTGATAATGTGACGATGAAGCCTTTCTTGTCAGTACTATCCTATTTCAGCTCGATATTCTGAAAGACTTGACATCGAAACATTTTAGTCGAAAGCTTTTCAATATACTCCCCTTTGTGTGTCTCTTTGCATCACCTATCTGCACTTGTTATCAGTTATATTCAAAGTGAAAAGAAGCCTCATATCATCATATTTCATGACATTTTCTTAACACCAAATTTGGAAAAAAAAAAGCACACAATCATCTGTCCTGACTTGTATCCTGCATATTTAATCGTTTTCAATAAAAACATATTCATCCCTCCGATCATTTCATCTCATTTTCTTTCTTCTCTCCCTATCTGTCACTCTCATTTTTTCTTTTCTCTCGTCTCTCTTTCATTATATCCTGGATAACAAGGACTGAGAAGTCATTTTCCCTTAATTTATTATCATTCCCTGTTACTTTTTTGTTTACATTGGCCATAATTTTGCATTTAGCTTTGCTTTGTGAATTCCTTTTCTTTTTTCGAAATTTTTATGCCTATCCCTGATACAAAACCGTTGAAAAGATGGTACAGAGGTTAAGAGAAGATAACGGTACCAGATGAAGTTGAAAATTCAATTTCTGCTCTTCACACGAAACTCTTACGTTGACGTCGGTATATCCATTCATTCCCGCGAAGCTATTTTTCTTGCCGTAACACAGCTGCGAAATTGTTCAAATGACTTGAAAAAATATTGTATATAAAATATCAGTGCACACGGTTCCCCTATATCAGTGTGGAAGAAGAAAAGATGGTAATATGTAGCATTGGATTGATCAGTTAAATATCTGATCACCTATTTGTTCTTGGATGTTGTTCCCCGGTCAGTTCGAATCTTGACAAGAAGCTCTGTAAATTAATAATTTAATTTATAAATCTTTTCTTTCAACTTACGTAACACTGATTCAGGGTATATGGGTAATTTGTCACCTGAGGAGATATTGAAACGGATCGAAGGCGATAGCAGAGGTAAAGCTAAGGGAAATCAAAAGATTGGAACAAACGGGTCCAAGGTATTTACTCTCTTTGAAATGACATCTTTTCCTATCATTTTTGAAACCTAACTATTGTGGATGTTTTGAAGGAAATGGTTTAGGAGGGCTGTTATTTTGCAGTACATATTCATCAATCCATATCTTGCTAGGTCAAAGAGTAAGTTTTTTTTTTGGGGGGTCAACGTGCTGTCCATCGAATCTATGACGCCAAGCGATCACAGATCGCTATTTTGCTATGAGGTAATTGTTGTGAAGTACCACATAATGGGTACATTTCAAATCTGCCCACCATATCTCTCTTTCCTTCCTTCCCTCATTTCCTTTTCCTTCTTGCTTTTACTCTCACTTTATTCCTCCCATCTTTTCCGGCTTCTTCCATTTCCATTATCTTCTCGAGGTACCACTATGACGGTCGATACTACTACCTACTTATTCAGCGTGCAATTATTTTTTCCTGCAAATCATCGATCGGATACCCATCGACTAATATATTACTGCAGCTGTTACTTTTCGTTGTTGGCGATAATGTCAAATGGATGAATATTCGCAAGATTTTATAGATATTTTTTTTTTCTACGATTAATACAGCAGTTATTAGTATATTTGTATTGCTGTTAATAAGAGCTGCATACAGCTGTTATGATTGCCGTTATTGTAGTAAATGAGTGAAAATGTTGCAACTGCATTAAGTACAGCATGGTAGATTTATTATCATTTGCCGCTGGTCTTTGCTGATTAATATATACACAAGCTGTAGAAAATTGTTTTTTTTTCTTCTTTCAGGATCACTCATCTATTGTAGCAAACGGTTCCAAAAGCAGTGGTGGGCGGAAAAGAGGCGATAAAAAAGATCGCCAAACAGATAAGGTTCGAAAAAATTTGTATTTATTTGATCTAAGTTAATTAAACGAAAAGAGATGATAGAAATTTGCTGCAAAGTTATTTCTTTTTATAATTGTTTTATTATTTTGAGAAGTCTTATCATTTTATTCATCTATACTTGTTTGTTTATTTTATGATCCTTACTATAGATGTTTATTTTGAGAAAAGTAGGGATTGTTCAAAAGTTTGAATGTTCTACTAGAATGAAAAGATTTCTTTTTTTCGATTTATATATGTCGAGTTAGCAGTGTGATTAGGTGGAAATTTTTAATTTATTGTTTCCAATATGTCATTTGCCAAATATTTTGTATCTCATTTTAACAGGCTGCAAGACGTTCTCTGATCACCGATAGAGAGGTAATTGAACTCACAGCCAAAATGGAAACATTAAATATTGAAAAAACGAAGGTGGTTGTTATGGCGGAAACTATCGCTGAACCTAAGCATAGATCATCGATGACCGGAACATCGAAGGTATCTTCTCTTGGTTTAGTTGAATTTATATTAGGTTCTTTGAATGAGGTAAAAACGATAGGTGTATGAAAGAAGAAACTGAAAATGGAGTTCAGTATCTTTATCATTATGAAGTAATGGAAAATTCAAATGTTAACAGTTATTCATATGTTAAAAATAATCCCGTTTCGTTCTGCCGAAAAATTTCCACACACTATTAATGTGTAGTAAACAGGACAAAATTTAGTCAAAATTTAATGAAAAGCTTACATTTGAGAGGATTTAATTCGTGATTTCGTATATTATAAAAATTGGTTTTTTGTAGACGGAAATTCTAGCATCGTCACCACAAAGTGATGAGATTGAAGAGGCTAAAAGTGGTGCTGCAACTGCAGCGAAGAGCACGATGGATGAGGGTGTGGATGATGAAGAACAATATCTAAGTGCCGACGAAGGCGTTAATTCCAACTTCTCTGATGACATAGTATATTTTTTAGACTAATTATGGGTTGAGTAACTATAGGTAGGGAAAAATTTGTGCCATAAAATTATGCATCACTGTCTTTTGAATAAAAGAAATAATTGTATTTGCTTTGAAAAAGCGTAGTTTAGGAATTGGTTTCGATTTTTCAAAGTCTGAATTTGAAATGGATTACATTTTTTTTTTAATTTAACGTAAGGGAATGTTATAGTTTTTTGGGATTCCGCTGTAAAGTAAGTATCTTTTTAGAAAACTGAGTTGCAGTATCATACGGATGAACAATCCGGTGCTTCTGGTTCACACGACTTCATAAGTGATGGTGCCAACTATCGTGCTGACAATGAAGAAATAAATCCTTTACCAGTGACATCCGAAGAGTCTGAATTTATCCAGGTCACTGCCAGGAGTAGGAGAAGAGCTGGCGCTACTCTGTTTCAACAGCAACAGCAGGCTGTGGCACCAGGAATGGATAGGAAGAATGTGTATTGTAATAGGTACGGTAAACGATAAAATGTGAAGTCTGTCCCTAACTCAGGGTTCAGTATGGATGAGTGGATGATCTAATTAATTGTGACTCTTCAATTAGTGGTATATTCATTTAAAAAAGTTTTGTAAATAAAATAATATAGGTAAAAAAAACTCATTTTTTAAAAGCTGAAATACTTGAATAAAAATGTCATATCATTGTTTGCAGCGCTATAGATCGAGATTCTAGGACAAATATAACGCGTGATGCAGATAGACTGCGCCGAAGTTCGATACAGTTGCCACCGGATAGCCGTAGAAATCAGCCATCTTCACGTGGAAATACTTCTCCATCATCGGTTGATTGTGAGGTTTGTTCGTGCTTGTTCTTTCTCTTAAAAACTTGACCTTTGTTTTGATCAGTACAGTATGCTTTTGTGTCGTCCGATCCAAGTTGATATTTTGCAAATAATCGATGAAGGTAAGAAAGAAGAAATTTATTGGATGTAGAAAACTAAATTATAAAACTTTATCTTCTTATTTTATTTAACTTTTCAAAGTTTTCAGAAATATTCGGCTCTTGCACAACTTTGGATATTAATTTTAGAAAGTTGATAATATTCTCATAAAAACACAAGAAAAAAAAAATTATCAAAATCTAACTGACTGACAAATTTGGCTTGACCTATAAGTTGTCTGTCCTGTTTTGAATTTTGCGGCATTTACTGCGGGCATATAGGAAGGGAATATTTCTTCTTTCTGAATGTTCTTTAG
The DNA here is from genome assembly GCA_000499405.2 of Onchocerca volvulus. Lineage (NCBI taxonomy): Eukaryota > Metazoa > Nematoda > Chromadorea > Rhabditida > Onchocercidae > Onchocerca > Onchocerca volvulus. The sequence goes on from HG738139.1 coordinate 16,433,402, forward strand.
CACCAACACATTTGTTTGATATTATCCCATCTTTTAAGTTTGTTGAGAATTTGATCATCAGGCTTTCGTGAGATGAAAGAAGTCTTTGTTTTAGAGTGGTGGTGGGAAAGATCAAACTATTGGTATTAATGATTGTGCTCAGCCACAGCAGCAACGACAGCAGCAGCATCTTAAATTTGCTACTTCAACATCAGTGAGCAAGAAGGCTAAATATGGATTACCATCTTCCCTTCAGACGAGTCGTGCAGCATCTCCTGATCGTCGTGGTAGTCAATCGCTGACTTTAAAATATTCTATTGCAGCTGAAAGTGTAAGTTATTGAGCTGTTTTTAATTTCTTGTATTAAAAAAGCTTCCAAAGTAAAGATGTTTTTGCAATTTATGTAATGAATTTGGACTGTTTCTCTTCTCTCTGAATTTTTTATTGTTTCTATTATTCGATTTTCACATTTTATTCAAAATACATCATTCGCTAAAATATCGCTTTCTCTATTACACGAGAAGGTTTTGGGGCGTGTTCAATTTCTGTATTCTACCATTATCTTGAATAATCAATTTTTGAGAATTTTAGTTGCAGAGTGGCTCTTCACCGGCTGTCGCACTTCTTTCGGAAAATGTGTCAGACGCGAAACGCAAAGTATCAGAACATGAAATTGGTACTGTTACTGTTGGTAATACAAAAGCTCCAGGTTTGTAGCTTCTAACGAAAAAAATTATATTTTATTGAAATTTTCCTTCGTATTCCCGTTCGTTATCTGTCTGTGGACCTATTGAAATGATTAATTTTCAGTTTTTTTTTGAAGATCAATTGAACTGTTTTTTCTATCGCTTTTTTCAGCCCAACGATCTTGGGCAGACATTGCCAAACAACGATTGTATAATGATGCTGAAACACGTCCAAATGACGCATCTCATGCAAATTTGCATGATTATTCCTTGAATGCTCGCACAACGGTTAAAGAAGAACATTTCCTTAGTGCAACTTCTATTTCTGGTAAGTTCGTATTATGTCAAGTGGCTTGAGAATTCTCGAGTTTTTGTCCTTCATGCAAATGTCCAGCTTCATGTTTTCCAGGTCATATGCAAAGTGCGAAAAAGACAGAATATAGTGAGCAGAAACGAACAATAAGCATGGAAGCGATAAGCAGCAACTTAACAGTAAAAGATTATTCATTTTTTTTTGATCCAGACGAGCCAACTGGAATTGTATCGAAAGGTACAGTGATTTTCTTGATTGTATAAAGATAACGATGAAACTTCATTTAGTAGAACAACTTGCACTGATTTCATAGATTTATTTCAAAAGTAACATGTTCGACTTCAGAATCAGAATCGAACAGTTCCAAAACTGTACCGAAGGAAGCTAATGAAGATTCAAAATCCAAGGTAGGAGTACTATATGGAATTTGGAATTTCGAAATATTTGTTAGTATACTAGAAGACTTAGACCTTCTAAATCACATTGTGATCAAATTTGTTGAGCTAGTTGAAGTACGAGAAATATTCCCGCATTTGCGATAGTGGGCAGTTATCTCGGTTGTGATTGGTTCAAACTGTGGGATCGTAAAAGCTCCAGTAGTATCTCATGAAAATCATGATATTACAGCCTCGATGTTCCGGAATAGTGCTCAATTTAGATGGAGGCCGACAACTTGTTCTTCCGGAAAGTGATGTAATAGCTGCGGATCCAGCAACCATTGTCGATGTAAGTCAGCGACCTGAAGTAATAACTGTAAATGAAATGTGGCGAAATTTTACGGAAGATCCAACTGGTTAGTGTATTCATTTTAATTTCCCGCTGTTTAATGTGAAAGTTACTAAATTTAGATAATGGAAATTCAATTGAATCGAAGTGTCACAATTTTCTTAAAAATTTTGATAAATTGAGGTTTTGATCATTTCAAATTGCAAAGGAATAATTTTGAAGTTTTGATTTGAAGATGCTTATATTTTATTTATTTTTTTTTTTTTTCAGCAGTAATGACATACAGGGAATATCAAAGACAAAAGCAAGGACCACAGCAGCAAGATTGTGCATCAAAAGAACAGGGAGAAAAGAATAAAGAAACGATAAAAGGAGTGGAAAGAGAGAAAGAGGATTGAAATAAATAAGAAGGTTCGAAATGAACGACATTTTGATATCAGTAGCAGTCGTCTGTTTGTCATGTTGTTGTTGTTGTGGCTGTATTATTTTCCTGGAGAGACTCGTTCTTATTTTCCATGTATTTCCTGTTGTTTCTCTGTATTAATTTTATTGGAGTATATATTTGTTCTCTTGACCAATTCAACTGCTTAACTATGTGAAGGAGAAGAGAATTCAACCTATTGAAATAGCGCAAGATGAACTAGTTTATTGAGAAATTCAGATAAACTTACTTGCAGACTATTTGAAAAGGGATGGTTCACGGAAAGAACTTGAAGATCAACTTTACAGAGATAGATTTGTTGGAGAGGTTGAAAAAATTGGTAAACTTATCAGGAATCCTTTTTAGGGCGGAAAGATGCCGATGGATCTCATTATGGTCGTATATTACTGAAAAATTTGGGAAATGGAAATTAATTTCTTTTTCTCAAGTGCGGTTTGAGGCTTTAAAACAGCATACCTGAGAAACAGCAACCTACATCAGGCTGGAGAGAAAAGTGTAATGTGAGCAAAAGAGATTCGCTGATGGCACCAAATTTTCGTGAGATTTTAACACATGTATTTTAACACCAAGGTATGTGGTAATGGAAATGGTGGGATATAAATGCATTGAAGTTGCAATTGTTTTTTTTTTTTCTTTTCTTGATTTTAGTTTGAAATCTTAAATTCTTACTGGTACTATTTTCTTTATTCTTGAACACCAAGTAGAATGTGTTTAATTTTTTCTTTCACTTTATAAAGAAATTGCTCATCTCATCTATTGCGACCCGGTATGTATACATGTTGTCTTCCTTCGTTTTTCTTTCAATTGAGTGATTTAGAATGTAGTAGGCTGCACCACTCACATATCATGCAAGATTAGCGATGGTTGAGGAGAGGAAATTACTGATCGGTTTTTGGAAATATAACATTTGAATGAGAAAATATGCTCAGGATTAGATAACATGGCATAGTTTAGGATGAATTAACATTAGATTAAATGGATTGTCTTTCACCATTTATGATTTTATTCTTAAGATTTTCTTTGTTACCCAATTTTGAGATTCGTTTTATTTTTAAATTTAAATTCGAATTGCTCAAATTGTAGAAGGAGATGTGTTTCTTTTTTGCTCTTTTTTAATTTCAAACATTTTTTTTTTTTTTTTTGGTCATTATATGTAATCTTTATAAATTATTGAAGTAGAAATTGTAATGATTATTGATATTTCTTTTCTTTTTTCTTTCAATTTCTTTAGATATGCATTTTATTAATTTAATTATTTGTAATATCAGTATAACTTATGAACGAAGTAGCATTATGTTCATGCAGAGTGTCGTTATAATAGCATTTCAGCTAGAATATTTGCTTCTGATAGACTTTTTTTGCTGAGAGAGAGATGAATGATAATTTGTCAGATTTTCTATCGAAAGGCAAATAAATGCTCTTATTGCAATAGTTGTGCATGGAAGCTAACGAAAGATTGAATTATAGACGAGACAGCTTCGTATTTGATACAGTATAAGTTATGGCTGAATGCAAAGTAGAATTTTGAATATAGATCAAATCACGCTTATTATTCTTTGCTTTCTAACTGCTTTTAATGTTTTCCTCATTATACTGTATTCGGAAAAGTAAACTTTGGACAACTTTTTTTTCTCAACACAACTGAATTTTACCGGGAATATCACTGCTCTGAGAATTTTCTGGCTATCACTCTCACGCATAATATCGCAAGGTGATGTTGAACAGTTGCACAGTGTCGGGATCAGTCAGAGATTACTTTATTTCTTGAAAAAAGAGTAGCTAAAGCTTCAGAAGTACGTGGAGAAATTTCACTATTATCATAAGCTTATCATTTCTATTCCTATGCTGTGTGGCTTACAATTTCTGGCGATGCTTTCAAGTAATTGTGATGGAAAGTTGTAATGTCATGTTATTTCAATCAAATGAAAGATTTGATTTCTTGGTACTTCTCAGTCACCATCCTCCATAAATGTCATTCGTAGTGTATCGTTTTGAACCACTGTAACTGGAATCACGTTCTGTTGATTCATATTTGTTGCTCATCACATTTGCATTTGTTGTGGACACTGGATCTGCAAAGAAGATGGAAGCAATCAATTTTTATGTTTTGGGGATTGTGATGACAAATGAAGTGCAGTTTTCATTTCCATAAAAGAAACAAATATGATGGTACCATTCCAAATGTCGAAGTTCGGGATCAGATTACTTTGTCCTTGTTCTGAACTCACTGTACCGTAGCCACCAGCAGTTGTACCTAAAACTATAAATAAGGAAGCAATTGATGATGTTCCATGTAAAATTGCGAATTAATGTTCGAATAGAAATTCTGTAATAGTTGATCAAATATGTCCTTTAATTATAATGTAAGCGAAACGAGCTCACTGCTTTTACATTCATTGTTTCTGAGCCAAGGTTTTTCCTCATCTTTTGGTTCGGCCCAGTCTTGTAGTTCACCGGATGCATAAACGGCGTAGAAGGTGACACCGGTGAAGTGTATGAGGCTTGCAAGCAAAAAAACCTTTTCCCATCCTCGTGGTCCACGTGCGATTAATTTTTCTGTCACAAATGGACATGTAAGTCCGGCCAGAGTACCGATCCCATTCGAGAAGCCCATCAGTATTGCTGCATAACGTGGTGCTATATCCAGGTGATTCACATTGAAACCTATATTCATCTTGCCATCTCATGAATTCATCACTTAGGAAATCTTTTTAAATAATATAATATTTTTAGCAATTGAAAGCGAAGATTTCCTGAATATTTTTTGTGGGATTTTTTTCCCGTCTGTCTAAAATATTGAAATTTCCGTTCCTTTTTGACTGATAAGTGGATACACAAGGAGTGTTTTCATTTTGCATGTTTTCTGAGATGTTCAGATTCGAAGATTTTGTTCTTTAGAGATTGAATTGTTTAAATCGAAATAGTCGATCTTAATTTAAACGGAACCTGAGATTGCAAAACCGCTACTGCCAACGGCAAGTATTAGAGCCAAGACGGCAGTTGCATCACTTTTAGTATATGCGACGACGAGCATGAATACTGCCTCGCCACCAAAGCCTGCAACATTTTGTGAGGAGCGGTGACTTGAAGAGATGAATGAGAAGTATGCAGTTGTTCGATCGCACGTTAACGACTATCTAAGGTTGACTCTGAAACGATTCCACGCGAAATAGATTCTCTACGCAGTGCAACGCAGTGAGAAGTGGAATAAGCGCGAGCCTGCGTCCACCAACGAACGCTTCACTTACCGCCACAGTTGAAAAGTTTCCGCACTGCTGTTGTGCTGAGAATTTGATGAGAGCGTAAATAATCAGCTAATTGACCGCCACCAAGTACTGCCAAACCCATCACTGCGTGAGGAAGAGCAGCTATCAAACCGCTCTGAAACCGAATTCATTATCTATCATCGATATTCAGGAAATTAATACAAGCAGAATCTGGAAGTTTTTTTTTTTTCAATGAAAATGTTTGGATCTGTCGTTGGACTGATCTCTGAATATTTGAAGAAATATTACGGAGATCGATTTCAAGTTTCACAACGCTTACGTCATTAATTGCCATGTTGAGCACCTCTCTCATATAGGTAAGTTGATTTTGAAGCAGAAGGTAAAATGTCCAACTTCGTGCGAAATTTGCCACAATTATTGCATAAACTGGCTTTGATTGCAGTATTGCTTTCCAGGGTATTGATGCAAGCTAAATGAGAGAAATATTAATGCGTACCGAACAACTCGTTTGCATGGAGTAGCACTGGAAGAGAAAGGCCTACTGTTGGATGACTCGTGGACACGGGTCCAATTGCTTCCAGGATGTATTTCTTCTCTTCCAATGAAATTGTCGGATGGAACGTTGGACTTTCAAATGTCAGTGCAAACCAAAATACTGCCCATATTACGCCAGCAAAACCTGCAAAAAACATTTTCGATTTGTGTAATGATGGATTATGGAGACTCAAGTAGGATGGAATGAGTCAGTGCGTCACGTCAAAATGTTCGTTTCAGTAGGTTAAATTTTAAAGCATACCGTACACATAAAATGGCGCAGACCAATGTACGTAACTGACAAGCCAAGCGGAAGCCGGTAGACCAATTACAGCCCCAGCGTAGGAACCTGTAAATGCGGTTGTTGCCAGCTTGGATCGTTCTAGTGGAGGTGCCCAATAACGCCATACACCATGCATCGCTGGGTATGATACACCCTGAAATTAATTCCTGAAATATTGCAATCTTCGATGCATCTTGACCTCTCATTCAAGAATCTTTAGTCTCCGAAAGATTTGCAGCACTTTCGAATACAAACTAGCGTTTATTCCCTCGCTAATCACTGCATGTCGTCGAGATTTATAAGAAATTAATTGTCAACTAAAAGCAGCTGTACACTGGAATATTTCTAATGTGAAGAATTAACCAGGAATGATTCATGAATGTGGCATTTGAAAGACATACTTGTACAAGTCCTTGTAGTATTTGAATCGTTGCAATTAAAGTATCGTTATTTGAATGGAACGCAAAGGGTAGTAAAATATTGAAAAATGATGCCAAACCTATAGCAAGACCAAATAATCTGTAAAAATAGCTATTTTTTAAAGAGTGTCATTGGAAAATGAACTCGATCTGTAAGCTCACCAAAATGAGAAGTGATAAAGCCGAAAGTCTTCGAAATTGTGTTTCCAAACATATTTCATATTTTCGAATAATAAATCCTCAAGTGTTGAATAAAAAATGGTACAAGGTTGAGTTATGAAATTTTCGACCTTCTTTTTAGATAAATTTGGCAGCAAGAATTTAAATTAAAACTTTCAAAAATACATACTTATTGGGTGCAAATTTGGCAGCCAAGAAGCCTGCTGGTATTTGTGTTAGTAAGTAACCATAAAAAAATGAACTTTCCATAACACCCAACTCTGTCAGTGTCCAATTAAATTCACGTCTCTGAAGTTCTGCACAATTCATTATACAGGAACTTCTCCTTGGAAAGAAATAAGACAAAATGAAACAAAAAAATCGTCCTGTTTAACATAACTACTCCGGAATGTTTCCTTTAATCGTAATTTTAAGAGATGCGCTGTATAAAATCCGATTTATTGATCAATCATATCTTCATGTGAAGATGAAGATAATCAGTGCCAATGTTACAGTATTCAGTTCTGATAATTCATTTCCAAACATGGTTTTATTACATAAAGGAGCCATCCGACTATGAATAGTGATGTTTCAAATAGCTGCTACAATTAGATCAAATAAACTTTCATGAAGCAAATTCTCTCAGATTGTCTTCTTGCAGCTTTTTCTATCTGGATGGCAATCTCTTAAAAGTCTTTGTCAGATAGCTTGGTAATTTCATATTTTTATTCTATTTCGATCATCTCTTTTTTCTCGATCCGTCTTTCTTTTCCGCCGACATTGATAAATAGTTGGAAAAAATAGACGTGCGCATTGCATATTTCGGGAGAGAAGCGAAAATGTCATGCGATGTCGGAGGCCTAAGCAAAAGATCAAATAAACTTGGAGACATGAAAGTGTAATGAAATGAGCCTAATGAGAATCCATCACGAAATGTTAGGAAGTTTGCTGAGAAAATGTTGACTTTTTAACAGAAATGGCTGAGTGTTAAATTGTTTTGATTGAAAAGAGCATTTAAAAAAAAAAAAAAAGTTGCAGTATCAACGGTTGGTGGTATGAGTAGTTGCAGTTAAGAAGAAAAAAATACCTAAAGAGATCTATTTGGAAGACATGAATTCGCAAAATAGAAATGCTAGGAATTATAATTCATATTTCTTTTTGATTGCTTAACACACAAAAATTTAAGTGAGAGTTATTAGACTTTCAAGAAGAGAAGTTTTAAAAAAGTCGAAGAAGTATGAAGAAATATCGTAAGAAGTTGCAAACATGATATTCATGGAAAAATGATCCAAGTAAACAAGTATCAATTTATCAATCAAAACTTTGGTAATCTGTTCTCAATTCAGGAACAGCAGAAGTCCATCAATTTAACGAATTTGTGAAATTTAGAAAATTCACTTTGATAAAAATATTTGTCAGTAGTTTAATAAAGTAATATTTATGGAATCAAATGATTAAAAATCTAATGATTTGGGAGTAGTTTACACAAAAATTAGGATCCATTAAATCATAATATAAGAATATCATCTCATTTTGAACTAACTTTTAAAATCAATTCAGGGTTATATATTAGCCATTCTTCGTTTCTTTCTTATCGATCATCATGAAAAGATTCTCTCTTTCCGACTTTCGGATATCAATAAAAGGCAAAGCAACTCATCGATATTCATCTGATATTCCTCTTTTTGCCTCTACAGGCCGGGCAAAATCTCCTTGCCGGAAATGACAAGTTCAAGAAACTAGATTATAAAGGAAGGCAACAGAATGCTTTTCATTGACAAAAAGTCGACAGACATAGCTGAAATCTTTTGAGAATTGAAATAAACAAGAAACTGAGTGAAAAATTAATGCATCAAAACTCTACTGATTGAACTTTACTGATTAATGAAAACAGCATTCCTGGAGCGCCAAGAGATTTTACTGAATTCAGGAAAAAGTGAGTTCAGATAAAGAGTAAACCTTTACAAATTCAAAAAAGGCAAGCACATGAATGGTGTTGATGATCAGATCAAAACTCTGCAGAGCAGAGCAAATGTCAATCAGCTAGATGAAATGCCTTACTCCTACTTGCTGTGGGCGAAGAAAAGTTGAAAGCAGTGGAGAATTAAGTTTAGTAGTGGAAGAAAAGAAGCACAGTGTGTGACTTAAATGAAATGTAAGTCAAAAGAAAAGTGCTGTTGGAAGGGAAACTCTTGGAACGTTAAGTTAGCATTGCATTCTCAATCCCTGCCGGTTAGGATCATTGTGGATCAGTCGAGGCTTACGGATTTCTCATTGAGAACTGAGGGAATTCGATTCGCGACTAGCTAGAGACAACCATATTTTGATTCAAAGTGATTGTTTGAAAGATGCGATCTGAAAGAATGATTCGCAAGTGAAAGTTTTCCTGGCAGGATAAAGTAAAATTTCGGTTGAAACGAGCAGCGGAGCATAGCCTGATCTAACTTTGCTGTGTGATGGACAATTTTTTACTACACTTCAATTTCTGTTTCGAAATTCCGATCAGAATTTTCATTTTCATAAGATTGAGTTTGAGGTCATTCGGCTAAAAAAGCAAAAAATTGCTTATGCTAACATGATGCTTGCCCCATGGGTCTGTATAGTCACGAGCCATATGATTTTTTGCAGCGCCAAAATTGCAACGTATGCCAAAAACAATCAAAAATCCAAAATTAGCCAGAATTGCAAGTTGCCAACGCTTGGCACATTTACAATATGAACACTGATCAACAGCCTGAAAGGAACGAATGATATATTTTGGAGAAAACTACAGTGGAAAAAGTTCTTTTATAAAACATATGGCGCATGTTGATTTGATTCTTCCACTATTTATTTTTCATCACCATTCAAGCATTATTTACGTAAGTAAATAATGCTTGTTGGCCTATTTCATTTTCACATGTCTCGATTGTCGCAGTTCGAGACAGATTGCAAGTAAATTTTGCAATCTTTTTTATTCAATAATCCATTTTAGAGCTATTTGAGATATTGGCGATAAAAACTTTCGACCGTTGTCCCTTGAAATTTTATACTGTCAAGTATTGGAATTTTTTCTGCAGAAAGTTTCTAATACGCTTGAATCTCGCTTGCAAGCTTGACAAGTCAGTGTAAAAAGGACGGAATATTAACTTTTATCAATCATTAAATAAATAATATTCAGCGAAGTGTAATAGCTATATGTTCAGAAAGTAATCTATTCAAGCATGGGACACTGCTCGCTAAAAAAAATTAAAGGTTTCATATGATTACGTCAAGGCTGTAAAAGCGATCCTGTTCAAGCGAAATCAATAAACAATTTCGTTCTTTCATTTCAAAATTGATTTGATTCTAAATCCATATAGCAGAATGACTGTATTCTGATGAAGGAAATTCTTGAAAAAAGAACCACTTACTTTGAGTAATTTGTTAGAAACAGCAGCCATTGCAACGTTGGACTGTTTACCGGCCGATGCCTCATCTAATTCGTACCCCATTTCATCTCCATCCCGAACCTGTCTTCGATCCATATTATCTTTGCTATTTGAATACCTGCAGAAAAGTCTTACCTGCAATTTTCGCTTCTTTCCGAGAACTATGAGAACTGTGAATCTTGACAATGAAATGATTGATTCTTGCGAAATACTACCAGATTTCATCAAGTTGTGAATTTCAATTTTCCCATTATGAATGACAGCCTTCTAGCATTCGACCTTCACCTAACAGTCATCCGATTGCGATGATTACCAGGTATGATATACACCTTATGTAGTTAATGACTCAATGCATTCGCTAAGAATCTCTTTGCATGATTTATTTAGATATTTGAATCTTGCAAGTGTTTTACTTTCCTGTTATTTTTGAGAAAAAAGATTAATTAATAATAACTGAAAGAAGTAAGTTGAAGAATCGGAGGTGTGCCGATCAAAGCTGAATGCTCAAGTCAGCAATTACTGTGATACACACTTAGCTGATCAGTGACAATAATGCCTTATGTTATTTTAGGCTTTCAGTTATAGTAGTTTGCACAGTTGAATTCCAAATTATTGCATCCTGAAAAAATGCCTATTTTCGGTCATTTTTTGACAAACAATTAAGAATCATATTGAAGGACACGCAAAAAAATAAGCAGCAAAGATGAATAACACAAATTATTAGCATGAAAATTCGAATTTAATTTTAATCGGTTTAAACGGTCACATTTGTGGGATATGTAGAAACTGGAACTGATTTCTGCCAACTAGTGTGCATGCTCAAAATTAGAAAATAATATCTTGTTGAGAAGTCTTTTGCTTTTCAATAAATCTTTTTTTTTATTATTTAATTAATTATTAACAGAATTAAAAATGAATTGAAGTCATTCTTTCTTTTTTTCAAAATTCAGTTATTTTTGAGAATTTTCCAAGTCAGTTAATCGATACGAAGCATTATTTTAAATGCGAAATTTCAGAAAATTGAAAAATAAATTACTTATACCTTTGATTTCCGTCAGAAGCTTCATTTCAATCTACCCCGAGAGTTTTATCCCTGCAAAGTCAGAAGCAGAATGTATTGAAAGTGCAGCATTTTGCAAACGAGCGTTCTTTTTCTAACATTGTTGAAAACGAGACTTTCCGTTCATCGACAAGGAAATGAGGAACTGGATTGTTATGAGGTTGTTGAAATGAGAGCTTTATTGAAGTAATAAGTAAGGGGACAGATTGAACCTTCAACAACTTAATACTTTCACTTGTGACCTTTGGAGATTTTCACTTCGAATCTTTTAGGACTAAGAAAGTAGGGCAATACACATAAAATTTCTAATGAAGCCGTTCATTTTTATATTTCGGAACAGGAAAAACGTCCTTTCTTTAGTAATGCGAAGTCCTCATATCACATCAAATCTGTTTCCTCTGATGCACATGACTGAGCATTCATGTTGAACGAGGCATTAGCATTTCAGCTCAAGCGAAAATCTCCTCTTCATTTTTTAATAAATTGAAAATTCCTTCTCAATCTCGACATATGCTGTAATTAATCAACGCGCACTATCAACTCTTCCATGATGAATAAAGCAAAAAAACATAGAAAGCAGAATGAAGATAGAAGTAAATGACATGCTGTGACGGCTTGTTTCAGTAAATAAATTTAGTAAGGAAATATTTAAGTTTGCTTCGAAGAAACACTATTCGAGAATGAAATCCCTTCTAGTTCTTCTCATTTCTCTCAACAGAACTGCTCTTTAAGCCATTAGTTATTAAGTAATCAAATTATATTTCCAACGCTTAGCTACTAAATAAATTATTTCTATTTCTTCAGGTAATGCCTATGTCTCGTAGTCAATCCATCAAATGCTTCTTACTTATTTTTTCCAAATCAAACCATATGCATGGAAGTTCAAATTCTCTCACCTGACGAGATTTCAAGAAAGCTGTAGAAACTCACAATATATATGTGCTTAGATCAGAAAGTTTAACATCTTTTTGCTTAAAATACACATCATTTTAACGAGCACTTGCGGTGACTGCTGTTGTACTTACTTAATAGGTCATATTTTGCTACAGGCTGTTTCTACTGGCATCAATTTATCGAAAGGAAAGAAATTTCATTTTTTAAAAAATTTTGAGTAAAAAATTCGACTGCTGGAAATATTATACCCGAATTATTGAGGAATTCTAAAAAATTTTCATCATAGCTAATTCAGTTGTATAGGGATTAGATACAAAACAAAAAATATAGATTTCAAGAGTGCATTTTCGAAATCCACGATTATCAAACCCAGTCCATTCCTACTTTATTCCTATCTATCGAATCATGCGTGCTCTACTTTCCAGGGTTTTAAATTCTTTTCAAATCCAATCAATAACTAGTCTTGAGCATTACATTTTTGATATCTACAAAGAATTTTTGTCTCATTACTTTACATTAGCTGTAATAAACACACCTGGTTGGATAGAAGAAAAACATCTAAATGAATATAATATGTGATTCTCCGTTCAATGCAATCATTTTTACGAACGATTCATAAGAAAGACGCGGACCTTTCCTACAGCATGCAATTTTCTTTCAAAATATAATTTCTTGCAGTAACGTGCTACAAGGCTTTAAGGCTTTATTGGACTAAGGATATTAATTGTCTTCGGAACTATCTTTTTTCACTGATGCGAAAGCAAGCCATGCAGGAAAAGTGCCTTGAATATGGATAAAGGAAACGTGGCGCAAAAGGAGGAATATTGCGCACGTGGTATGATAAATCTTTTGAAAAATTCCAATCTGATCTTCTGTCTGTCTATGCAAATATTCATTTTTAAGGCTATATCTTTAAAAAAATGTAAATTAATGTTGAAAACCATTGCGCCATTTTCTAATTCATTGGAAAAAAAATATCTAAATTGAAGAGTGAAAAATGGTAATTATTAGGTCATAAAAGTGCCTAGTTAAGGAAAGGGACACTTTCATATCTCTGCTTTTTTAGTTTTTACGTGCATTTATAATGGTGTTAGATTTTTCAATAAAAATTATAAATGTTTTTACTGGAAAAATTGTCGCAGAAATTATCAAGTCAATCCTTGCATGAGATTTCGAGAATTTCTAATTTGTTTATTGTTAATGATTGTAGTGGAGACTGTCAGCACTGTTGACCACTGATCAGTGGTGTGAAATATAAGAAAATATTGTTTGTGATGGTGTAAGTATAAGTGACTTTTGCGCATCAAAATTGTTGCCAAAGTTGATTTCTAAGAAATATTGGCTAGCAAACGATTTCTAAAAGACATTTCTGTCTTTTGACACCTCTATTTGGATCAGAATATTTGCTTCTTTTGATTGAAATACAAGAAGATAGACCCAACATTCATGATGCGTAATCTGAAATGAGAATATACAGAACAAAAGCAATGTTTTCTAAGATTTGGACTTGAAAGTGATTATCTTATCTACAGCTTATCAGCACATAAAATACATGAGTAGTGTCGTATCATGCACTGCTTGTTATACCGACATTTTCCAAGCTGAGATAGCATAATGTGCGGAATGCAACTTAAATTGCATAAATTTGAATCTTCTTTGGCTTATTCGCAGACAATGATAACTAGAGAATAACCTTGTCACATGCACCAGTAACATGCATATTGAGATGAACGGGAAGTGAGCTTAGAAAAGTCTCATGACAGTTGTTTTTTAATCTGAGTCAGTTTTGCTTTTAAAAAAATGAAATCAACTTCTTTATCCTTAATTTTCTATTATTATCGGGGTAACTTGTAAACATCGTAAAAATAAGCTTTCCATGAATATTAAGGATGAAAGGGAAGAAGATGAAATCAGAGGAAGAGTTGAGATTTATGATTGTAATAAGCAAGGAAGAAACGGAGAGATAGGCCTTGGCTGGTCGTTTACACGAGCTAATGCTAATGCTGCTACTGTTGAATGAAGTGATGGAAAAGGCGGAATGTCACAAACGATTACGATCAATTATTTATGGAAAATGCTGCTGCCTTCCTTCGTGGAAAGCTGAGAAGATATGGTGGATGGAAAAGGTGGAGAAAATGGAAAGACGCGGCGGCGTCTACGATAACGGCGATTTGTTGAAGTCGCTAAAGACGAAAATCTTCCAAACAAGTCTGCATGTCACTCAGTAAGTTTGACACGGCAAAACAACAAAGTGAATGCATTAAATATGTAAATTAAATGGAATTAGATATTTTAGTAATTTATGCTAAGGTAAGCAAGGAATAAGCAGTGCTGTCAATGAAAAGTGAAAGCACAGAGCCTAAACTTTCAATCGATAGCTCTGTCATAAAGCTCTGTTTGTTTTCTGCTGGTAATTCTGATCCAAACAATCATCTGAGCCTATGATAGTTCTGCAAGAACACGGAACAAACTGGTGTTATATTGAATTCTCTAATGAATTTATAGATCCCTTAAATTATACTTCAATCATTGTATACTTTCAGAATTCTCTTCTTCACTCATCAAATTTTTTTTTTTTCTTCCATTCTCCTGCGAATACAGATTTTATTCAGGTAGTGAATGGATAGATTGGTGTTCTCCTTCTGTTTCATTTCAAATTCTACTTCGGGAAATAAGGCAATGGCTAAAGGTTAAGATTCGTCGTTAAATAAATGATGGGAAAATTAGATAAATATTAGTTGCAATGTCATTCAACTTTTCCTCTATCCATAAAAGTAAAAATTACTGATTTCTACCAAGAAGGGAGGAGGAATGGATTTGTCCTATTGTAGACATTATCTTAAAAACTTGAACAAGAAAGTATTCCAATCGAATACGGTAATAATCAATTTGACAGGAAATGAACTAGCCTTCCGACCATCAGTGATCCGTTTAACTTGCACTCTTTGAGCAAGCATGTGTGAATGTTGTGATAAATGCGTTGACATAACTAACATTTATGATGTCATCTATTAAGCCAAATGGCAATGAATTAGAATGATTTCACGATTAGACCGAGATTTCTTACATTATCCATCTTTTGAATCATGAAAACACCAGACTTCACATCCATCATCTGAGTTGATAATTATGATAGAAGAAGAAAAATAGTTTAACATCCAAGTTTTAGAAAATTTTCAGAAAATCAATCGCCTTTTATTCAATTTTTTTTTCAGACAAGAGATTGATGTCAACTGATAATAAGTCAGCTGTGAGATGCAAGACTATATATTTAAAGAAATGAATTATATTAATATCCATATCAATGATAAACTCTAGAATTTATTACTACAGGAAAAAAATTTATGAGTCTTAATGATAATCTCTTCGTGATTTTCTTCCATTTGATTAAAAAGTTCTCTCAGAGGAGATCTTGCAATTCCTAAAATCAAAATCTCTAAATTTTCTTGCGTGAATAAATCTTTTTCTTTTCTTATCATTGCATTATTAATTACAAACCTTAGCAACTGACGTTCGAATCGAATTAGCATGGAAAAGTTTAGAGAAAGTATTTTATAACATGGTACATCAAATGCATAAGTATCATGCCAACGAGCGAGCAAGTAAGACTAGCAGTGTACTGATCTGTATCTTCTGAACTATTTGCTTGTTCCAAATTAGGAAATGCTAATTACACTTATTATATAAACGGAAAAGCATGAAATGGTATTCAAAAGAGAAATGGAAAAAACTGAATTAAACCCAAATATAGCTATTGTTATAAATTAGCATGACTGTGATTGAAAAATTCTATTTTAATACTTCTCGATGATTCGCATTTGGCATCACGTAACTTGAAGCGAAAATGTCGAATTATTATTGAGACAGAACTTTTTTCCACTGCATTCAAATGAACGCCATGTTATATTAATGTATTTTAAATGTGAACTGTTCGATATTTAATTCACCTCCAGGTCATGCGGTGCAGGAAGTTTGGAGATTATTTCTCTGTAATCAATGCTTGTTAAGACTAAAATTCAAATTAAAGTGAATGAGTAAAGCTGTCGAAATTTTGCTTTTTGCTTTCAACTTTTTTTTTTCTAACGATTGAACATTAAGATTGAAGTGAAACATGTTTTTTCAAACTAAATTCTTAAATAAAACATTGCGAGTAAAAGTGATAAATAGTCTTTTTAATTGATAATTAATTTGGTCGTGCAGTTAAGTTCATCAGCGATTCGCACTTTCAAGTAATAATCGATTTCATAAATACTTGTGAATTAAGACAGGAACCAAATCAATTGATAGGAATCAGAATAATACTTTTGCTTGTTATCTCTTTGATACAAAGAACAACACTTACCTGCTCTTCCAGTGAACTATGAGAAACATGCAAATAGAATAGATGGGCAAATAAATAATAATTCATTCAAATCTTTCGAAAAAGTAAGTAAATAAAAGATGAATAGAGCAATAGCAATACAAACCTAGGGTTCAGCAATTTCAGAAAGATTTTTTCAATAAAGTAATTATAGTTTTGTTCTTTTCGAAATGCTTCCGGTAAGAGATTGATAGAAGATCGAAGAGGAGAGACGCAATTTGACACCGCAGGAGGGACGAATAAAGCAAGTGCTTTTGAAGTGTCTCTTTTAACTAAGTTGAAATTCATGATTTCTCGCATGCCACCCTTTTATAATCTAGGCTTTTCCATTATTTCCACCAAAAATTTCGAAAGCTAGCAAATACTTCTTTCCAAGCATTCTTCAATTACCGTTTTTCTACATTCATAAAACGTGCTCTGAAGAGTCAGAATCATGCAATCAATTCAGAGATTTATAAGGTGGAAAGGTTTGCTTGGGAACGAGTTAATTATATTAACTTCGAATAATGTAATCTCACATTCGATCTGTCAAGCAGTCCACCAAAAAATTTTCTTTCCCATCAAAATAAATAACAATTACAATTTGGTGATTACATGTGATTGTTATTTACTAAGCAACTTGATGATATAAAGGTTGAGAAAGACGGAGGTCAAGATGGAAAAATAAACAATTCAGAAGAACCGTCTCGACTTAGACAGTAACACAGCTTTAGAAAACTCGAATAGAGAAATGGAAATAGTTTAACTAGCAGAAGTTATTGGCTTTGATAACGGCGTAAAAACATAGCATAAATACCAGTTTTCTAAGTCTGAACGATTTCGAGCTTTAATAGATTCAACAATTAACATTCTTTTTATTGCATTTCTTTCTCCGATATTTCACCGATTCAAACAACTGCGAAGAAACGAGCAACAAATATACTTTCTGCATTCGAAGGTTGACAGAAAGGCACATTTAGTGTCCTGGACAGAAGTTACATTTTTGTCACTGAAAGTTACTTTTCTATTTGTAATTTGGATCTTTTGAGACTACCAATTCAATTTCAAATGATGAAGGAAGTGACAAACATACGGCTAAAACTTTTGTTGACACTTTATAAGAGAGTTCCGCAGCTATGAGATCTCTTCTTGCCCTCCGAAGAACTTGATTAAAGGTTGTTGAGGAAATTACAAAACATGCACACGTCAAATAGAATAGAGTGAAGGACAGGAAAATTTGTCGCTCCATTTAATTGGTTAATTGGTCAGAAAATTTTAGGAATGAATTCTTCTTTTGCAAGTTATACTTATTTAATTGCAAATAAATGTTCGGCAATAATATATTGATACATATCCAGTAATAATGAAAGAGATAAAACTGGAATGATTTTACCAATTTCTCCGAAAAGTCGTAAATCAAGAAGCATTATTTCAAGATCAGTCTGTAATATCGATCATCAGTCTGTAGTAGCTTGAATGATTATTTTGTATTTTCAAAAATCCCAGATGTTAGGTAATTGTTAAAAAAAAAAAAAAAAACAATGGAACTTTTATTCAACAATGAGGGCTAGCGAAAAAAAGAAAAAAAAATCGCAATTCTTTAAAGGCAGTTCAAGAATGGAGAATTCGCTATTTATTTGAACATAATCGAAGAGATCGATCTGCTAAAGAAATTTCACTTGAAATCTGTATCTTATAAACAAGTGTGTGATAACACTGTTTGTTACTAAAAAAAAGAATTTAAGGACCACAAATCACTTTTGAAAAAAGCGAAGTTTGAAAAATTTGTCATTTCCCAAATATCTGAAATGCGAAAATACTGAGATTTACTTGACATTTCAGTTGCTAAACTCTTTCCTTCTGTATCTGATCTTTTCGATCATTGATTGCCAAAAATTTACAGGCATATATGCTTAAAATAAGAGTCAGATGTTGGTAATGTATAGTATCTTTCTGGAAAATCAGTGAATGAAAATTCCAAGGATGTTTCAAAAATCAAAATTTCTTACACAAAATTTAAAGTTCATCTTCTTTTTGCATTACTTCCAAGTGAGCTAACCATACCTGCAAGATAATTTCTGTTTTTAGTAAGTTCATGAGAGCATTTATCTGACAAGTACACCTGTAATAGATGCAATTAAAAAGAACAATCGTCTGCTCCCATGCAAAACAAAACTCATAAATTTGGATTGTGTTTGAGGTTCGGATGTGTTTCAGGTTCTCGACATCCGATAATGACCTTCGGAGGGCTTTTGTGCTTTGTTTTTATATCTCATTAAAATCGATAGAAAAAAAAAATCGTTTTTCAATTCCAAACAATCGTCGCTTAAAAAATGGAAATCAAATCATTCGCTGTTCACGTATTTCTCGCAAATTAATGCCAAATTCAATAGTAATAAAAGTCGCTAAGAAAGTTAAATCAGGTAAACAGGAAAATTAAAGAAAAGATAGAAAAAGTTCACCTTTCTTTGAGGCCAATTCATAAACCAATTCAGTATGGAAGAATGAAATAAATAAAGTTGGTGTGCTGTAATAAATGTGATACGGTATAATTACAGTAATTCATCTCTCTAATGGCTCTTATGCTGAGCATGCTGTGCGGTAATATGAGCAAGTTACTATTACAAATAATTCGATCATTTATTTTATTTATTTAAAGAAAAAAAAAGTTTTTTTGGCAGATGAAGAAAAGAATGGATAAAAAATACTAAGTTTACAATATAATAATAATTTTTTTTTGCAATCGAAAATGATACAGAAAGTCATGTGACATTTCAGTGACATAAAAAACTTTGAAATTCAATGGACTTTAAGATCAGTTAACGAACTCATCGCTTTTAAAACATTGACTGACAGATTTAGATTCTTGCAAGGCTATTGCTTTGGAATATTCTCATGAAAAGATGCTCTTGGTAGAATAATATATCATGAGATTCTGTCAAGTGTGAGTCTTTTCTCAATTGCTCATTTCACAGAGTTACTCCTAAAATTTCCCAAAAGTTATTCGGGGTTCTTCTTTAAGATCAAAAATCTTGAACAGTTTTTCTGAGTTGGTTCGTTTCATCAAAATTTTGAAATTTTGTAAAGGCCAATTTTGTGAAAATTATCAGTTATAAAAAATTCCAAAATATTCAGAATTTTCAAGATGGTTAACAATTTTTCGAAGGTGTTGAGATCTCCCAGAAATTTCTAAAAGATTGAGAAATACATTTCACAATGATGCGAGAAAGGAAATGTCAAAGTTGACGATAATCTGTCTTTCCTCTTCCAGTCCAATTTTCTTTTGTAATATTTCTCGATATAAGAAATCATGTCTTCCAATTTAATTCGTCTTATCCCATTTTCGCAATATTTTATTTTGAAAATTGTAGTTTAAATTTTATGAAACAAACAATTTCTGTACATACGCGCACAAATATATTCATATCAATGTAATGATAAACAAATGCGAAGCCTTAAGACATCTAATCACAGATAATTGCTTCAAAAAATATCTTTGACTTAGAAATTTCATATTCTCTTTCTCGTCTGAATTTAATTACTGTTGCCATGAAAGACTAACATATCTATCGGCTTGGAGTTGGACGCAGCATTTTCTATAAATCTTTGTTCGGAAGGCTTATTTAGCAATACTTAGAACCCGTTTTTTTCTTTTCCCAATGACAATATGTCGACAGATGCGTTTCTTAAATTGCTTCATTCGAAAAATAATTAATATATGCAAGCATTTGATGGAATACTTCCGATATCATCTCTTGCATACAAACCCGTTACATGATTTGGTAACAGCTGGGTTAACTTTCGATTCTACTTCATCAGTTCGATTCAGCGATAATCGATCATAGTGATCGAGTCAGAATCAACGTGGGAAGTATTTGTCGTGGAAAAGTCTCGAAATATTGGCTCAATAACCCAGTTGTCATCATTTATGGAAATTAACAAGCTATAGTCATAATTCTGTAATAGGTACAGGATATTCAGAAATAACCCTAAAATTATCATCCGCTTGGCTTTTTGGCAATGTTTGGGGAATTGTAGCTGCAGGCGGAGGTACTGGATAGATCGGACGTGCACGCTCGTAAGCGTTGTATTCTGCAGGAAACATCACACTACTGTAATAACCTTCGTCATCATAGACACCGCCGGAACGAGAGGCACCTGAAAATGTGGAAATGAATGAGAAATATAAATATTTAGGATGCGATTCGCCGTTTTAATTCATCAAACGATAATCTAGAAAGCTTTTTGTTGGTTTGGGGGAATACTGTATATTCCATAAATTTAACGATTTATTTCTGAATTCATTGTAAAGTTAGTACCATTACATTGATTCTTGAACCTGTTCAGTATTCCAGGTTCTCAGCGTTAGCTAAATTAGTTTCATTTGGTACCTGAAAGTTCACAGTTACATAGTATTTCGTGACATACCATTTGAAGTACTGCGATTTGTTGTCGTATAACAAGTCTGTTCGGAAAGTAAATCAGATTTGTCATTGATTGGTGAAGCGATAAGGAAAGGTTTGTTGTACAGCTGTGAGCTGCATTTGTTCTGCGGGCGGTATTTGGCAGAGGGAAATTTGCTGCATAGAGGGAAGTGTCGTCGGATACAGATGCCAAGGAGTAGGAAAATAGTCAACGTGAGTAATGATGCGCCAAGGATAGCGAAACTTAGCTGTGATTCATTCAACGTTGTGCAGTTTTCATGCTGCAACCAAAGAACTGAGTCGGACTTTGATCAAATCACAAAGTAAAGCAAAACAAAAGAAACGGATTTTACAGTTCGGAAATATGCTCCTTATTATGTGCGTTCTATTTGCTCCAGTATTCAGTATTTCGACTAATATAGCTCAAAGCTAACCTTCGACCTTTACACAGAACGAAATTTCGCGAATCTCTGATGCATCATTATTTTATGCAGTTTAATATTATAAGAAATAAATTATTTTGCTTCTGCATCAACTTTTTGTTGTCATATCATTCAGAAGATTTGTTTTATATTGTCACTTCACTTTTATGGAAATTCATTCGCTCATCGAAAATATTAATTAGGTAGCAGATAAGGAGGAGAAATGGTTATACGAAAGATGTGCTGTAGATATTCTAAATCAAGATAATGTTAGTAAATACCAGTTGCATAATATTTTTATCGAAAAGCCACGGTGGCGTAAAGCATGTGGCATTTATCGAGAACTTTCGGAGCATTTGCGGAAAAAACGACAACATATCGCAATCACAATGTAACGGATTGCCGGATATGTTTAATGACTTCAAACTGAAATTAACATATTGAACCAATGAGCCTGAACGTATTTTGAGGTTGACTAATAAAGAGAAGATTAACAAAAGTGAAGAAAAACATTGCAATTCGTGATATTTCATCTTTCAGAACGCCTTGTAAAATGAAATTTGCAACATACTCAGTCCATTGAGCAAGCTTCTGTGGCAACCGTTTCAGACGACAATTACTTAAATCAAGCACTTCTAGGCAAGCGCCATATTCAAATGCATTTTCGTCTATTTTTTCCAAAATGTGACATGACGATAAATTAAGCTTGCGTAAACTGATTAAACCAGAAAACGCATTCAGCTAAAAAAGAGCAGAATATACTAAAATAAACTACAAATTTGACTAAAAATATAAAATTTGAAATTCTGCTATGAATCCATCAGAATTTCTTTCTGAAACCGACATGGTGAGCAATATTAATTGAGATGAAGTTACAATATCAGATGAAGTAGCATACTTCTCCAAACGCCAAAATAACTGGAATTACTTGAAGAATTAATACGGCACAGACTTTTTCTTTTTGTTCCCTGAACGACTCTGTGGTTTCAGCAAAATTTAACGGTTTATTTAATTTACTCTTGATCAAGAAGAAAGTCAATCAATCCCAAAAAATTGTCTTCTTTCGAACTGAACAAAAAACAATGACGATATGCTTATTTTAAACAAAATTATACTAAATTAGAATGAGATGCTAACCCTTATGGAATGTAAATACGGTTCATTCGTCATCCGAAGTACCTCAAGTGACTTTAGACCATCGAATGATGATGTTGTTAATTCCATTATTTGATTGGAGGATAGATCGAGCTCACGTAATAAACTTAATGGACGATAATTCGATGTTATGATCCGTTGTATCTAAAAAGAAGCCTTGAGAGAGAACAGGCAAATTGCAATGATTAATATGATTCCGTACTAATCTTGTGAATTCGAGACATCACATTTGGAAGAATTTGAGAAAAAAGCATTAGCGATGGCATAATTTAAATTAGGTTCTTTCTATTAAAAGAACGAAATAATGAAAGCGATGAGGAGAAAAACAACTTTTCGTGAATAATTAGCACAATTCCGTGTAATCAAGACTTCTTTGATGCCTACCGAATTATAGCTGATATTGAGGTGTTGCAAACTGCTGAGACCATTGAATGATAGATCAGCAAGTGAATTCGAACTAAGATCAAGATATTTAAGAGAGGTCAAGCTGGCGAATGTATCTGTTCCTATCTGCAACAGGAATCTATATTCTACTATCTCTGATTTTCAAAAAAACTGGTTAAATTTCGTAAGTTTTGAACAAAAAAAATGAGTGAATGTGAGGTGTTTCAGAAAAGTTCTCAAGTTGAGCAAAATAAAATACAACTTTTTCTTTCAGAAGTCAGGATTTCCAGGGTATAGGAAGAAAGTGCAAAGGATGAAAGGAAAAGGGATGACATATGATCTTCAGGATACCTCCAAGTTCGGAGTAATGTCTAACAAACTGCATATCACAAATTACCTATTTTCTTTTTTGACCAATCAAAAAATAGCGAACAATTCAACAACTTACTGTCGAAAGGTTATTATGGCTGAGATCAAGCGAATGCAGAGTTGGAACATCGTCGAACAGATGTTGAGCTATAGTGTGCAATCGATTGTTGGATAAATCTAATCGTTGCAAATTTTTCAAACCAGCGAAAGTGTCCGGTAATAACATAACGAGCAAATTATCTGATAAAATTAACTCTTGAAGATCATCAAGTTCCGGAAATGAGAGCGGTTCGAGTTGTACAAGCTGATTCGCGGAAAGATCAAGTAACTGCAATGCCACCCTTTGAATTCACTTCTCACTTTTGAAATTTCATTCAGTTGATATATCAATAATTTAGCTTCGATATATTTTAGCGTTACATAAATTATTAGAAATGATTTAGATTATTGTGTAATTAATTTTAACCACTTGCAATTCAAAAACTGTTAACCTATCGCCTACTCTTAGCTAACTTATTGTGTTGTTAGTAATGAACTGAATAAGTTTCTTTTTTCATGACTAACGGAAATTGTTTTCTTGTGTTTTTGATGTGATTTTCAAAAATCCCTCTGATTATCACACTCAGAAATGTTTGCCCAAGTTTTGACAGTATTTTCTTCCTTTCCATGAATTTGTCGTACTCTCTTCTCTCAACGGAGGGCCACAAAAATACTCATCAAATCACTTGGTGATGGAATGTAATACACTGAAGACTCTAATTATTGAAATCAAGCGATCAACTATGGCTACTGATCCTGACTGAAAACGAAATATGTATCTTTGGCCATCTTTCCACATAATATTTCTCCTTCACATTTAACTTTCACTCTCTGATAATTCTGCAAATTTAAAAAATATTTCCAACCCTTCTACTCTCATCAAATTATTATTCGATTTCAGGAGGAATTTGAGTAATTTTAGATTTTCAAATGTTGAAATGGCGAAGAAGAAAAGGAATTTTATAAATACGCTGTTGTGAAGGTTTTTTAGTTTTACTAGATAAGGGTGACGTTAAATTAAAGTGAAAAATGAAAATTGAAAAGCTTTACCCTCTTTCCTTCTTCATCTCCTATTTCCCGTAATTACTATGAAAATTGATGTTCGAAGTGGCCCAAATGCTCTCAAAACATGAAATTTGAGATATCTATGGCAATGCGACGCGAAGTGAGTAAGGAGAATTGTCTACTTGATACTCATTCTATTAATGCGATGCCTAGCAGTCAACTATTGGCTCGTCTCGTCTTTCCAAATTCACTCAATAAAAAAGAGAAAGCAAATTGAAAAATTTTGTTAATATAATTTCCAAAGTAATCGATGTGATATTGCTGCCTTGGAATATAATAATAGTTGCGATTAAAAATCAATAATTGCTATCTTTCACCATTAACTACGGGCAAGTGAAATTAAATCGCATATCTGAGCGGTATCAGTGCGGCGCTGTTGAAGGCGCATGACTCATTGCACAATTTATTTTGAAGAAAAAATTCATTAACTTTACGGAAGTTTAGCAATGCTTGTTGCAAAAGGATTGAAATGATTTAGTTAATCATTAAGCTTCCCGCCTTTCATAAAATTTATCGTATTATCGCTTCTGTTGTTATATTGTGGACTTGTTGACTAAATTTGAAAATTCTTTACCTGCAGTTGATTTAAACCAGCGAAACTGTCCAGTTGTAATGACGAGAGCTGATTTCCTTTAAGACGTAATTCTCGAAGCTTTGTTTGATATTTAAAAATTTTCATACCAATCATATCGATTTGATTGAAAGATAGATCGAGATCTTCCAGATCTGGAATTCATTGATATTACTTGCATCTCGTTATTTTTTAAAAATGATCAACCAAAAATATACCAGGATATAATTCGAGAACATCAGGATCCAGTCGCTTCAGCGTACAATTCACCATACTTAATGACGTAATCCGTGGATCCAGCAAGGCTGGGATGTCACTTAACGCCGCGCTATAGCAGTATGTCACCTTTTGCTCTTCAGATATACATACGCATTCTTGTGGACACATTGTCAACACCAGCTGAGACATTGTGACAAATATGATGCAGAAAATAAATAGTTCACCACAACGTGTCATCCTCAGATCATCTAACGGTATAATGCCACCAATTCGGAATTTTGGACATCACAAGTCTCACTGAAGGGTGAAATGAAACCCTCGATGAAGTGAAGTATTTCCTGTGGCAAATGTCTTGTTGGGAGGTGCTGAAATGAAAAGCTCTCTGCAGGCAAAATAATGCAAAAGAAGTAAAACATTGTTCAAATAACTAACAAAAATTGAACTAATTGCCATTAAAACGGAAAGGTAAATTCGAAGGACCGACAAAAGCAATAGAAAAGAAATATGCTTCAGAAGTGAAATTTCCATTATGGATCGGTGGATGGATGGATGGATCGATCGACGGAAACGGAATTTTCAGCAGCGTTTTGGTTATATGAGAAGTAATGAGAAATGGAAAAATTAGTAAATGGTAGTTGAAGAGGATAATTTCGTCTCTCTATCGCTACTGCTTCATCCTTAACTTTTTTTCTTACTCTTCGAGAAAGTGGTCATTTCAATTTTCAGTTGTTTCAGAGCAAATATTTTGAGTCAACAAATCCTATTCATCCGATTTATTCTTCTCCTATAAATATAGATAATTTTTTATACTTTGGTTTCTTTGTCATTCTTCTCATACAAATATCTATTTGGAAACCAAAAATTTCACTAAGTATATATAAGAAAGTTCCAAGTTGTATTTAGGCTTTATTGTCAGATTGAACAAAGTAATCGGAATAAGTTGATCAAATTAGTAGTACGTATAATTATTAATCTTTATAGAGTGAATTCTAAAGCTCTGTTTATTATTCAGTGATTTATATTTCAAAAAGAATGATAAATTAATTAAAATAAAACTTAAAGATGAAAGATAAAAATAATTTTTTAAATGAAATAATAAACTGCGCAAGAACAAGAATGGAATCATTTTGTTTGAAGGCAACAATATGTCGATAATCATTTCAAGATAGTTCATCCTATTCCCGTCTCCATCTCTCTCTCTCTTCTTCTTCTATTATTAAAGACAGTTTTTTTTTCACTGAGAAATTGTTTTAAAAGTTTGAAACTAGTATTTTCGAAATTATTGATGAATCTGCACTTCAGTAGTGGCCTAAGAAAGCAAAACAGCAAAAAGAATTTCCATGCATTTTTGGCACTTAGCAAATGGAACACAAAATAATAATTTGAATTAAAGAATTCTTTCAATTTAAATGCAATGCAAGAAAATATCGCAGTCCGCATGCTGTCGAACCCTTTCAAAGGGTAGCATCGAAAAAGTTAGCAAGCATTTTCAAAATTTTCATTCGGATTGCTGAAAATGTGAATTAATACTGCCGAAGTACTTCAACTGAGTGCGACAATAAACTATTGCGCTACTCAAAGATGTCATATAATATTATAAAAGTAAACGTGGTATAACGTGAAAATCATTGAATAGTCGACTAAACAGCGGGAAATAGAAAGTCTCTTTTTTTTTTTCAGTCACATAGTTGAATTAATCGGCGGCATCACAAGTTTCGACGAAACGAAAAAGGATGTCTGACTACAAAAAGGATTTCGAAAGGGAACAATTTAATTATATACATATTTTAGTGGAATTAATATATCGACTAAAAAACAGGAAATAGAAAGTCTCATTTTCCAATGGAAAGTTCAATGAAAAGTGAAAAGAAGTGGATGATATCAGAAGGATGCAATAGTAAAAAAGTTTGTCAGACATTTAAAAGATTTTAAATACAGATTTGCTAGGCCACAATGGATCTCAATAAATTCGAAGTAATTGTCTGGAAACTTTATAACAGACGACAATACTTTAATTACGTTTTCAATGTCACCTGAATAGCCTTTTTTAAGGAAAAGATTGAAAGACTGAAGCTTTCGAATTTCGCCAACTTGAATAAAGTAAAATAAAGTTAGATTAAAGTTAAATGCCTTTTGGTAAGTGAAGATTTCTAGCAAATCCTATAAATCATTAATACAGTTTAATTTTCAGATAAGAATGTGAGTTTTTGTCGAAGAAAAGCTTTGTAAATCATTTCTACAACAAAGATCTATGAGGAAATATCGTTAATTTTTTGAAGTACTAAAAAGAACTCGTTTCATTTGTTTGCTATAACTGATAACGGAAAGTTCGATTTCATTATTTTCTGCATCGTCCATACAAAGAATCAAGTTTTGATAAGACAAAGCACTCTTGTCCTCAACGGAACAAGTGATCTAATAGTGAAGAATACAATAATGCTACTGTCTGATTAATTGGAAAATTTTGGATTAAAACAGTTTCTCAGGGACTGTTCGAATCTACAAATCTCAGTGCTATTGTGAAAATTCATAAAAGAAGTTTAGAAAACCGGGCAAAGCGAAGATTTTTGGTAGTTACAACATTTTTTTTTTTTATCATTTCTGTCTTCCTAGAATTGGCAAAACATTTCGTTAATCTAAATAATTTCGTATTTCGTTAACATCAATTTTTTTGCAATAACATTTTCAAGGAAACAACAAAATTTTTGGAGGAACGATATAAGAAATATTTGTCGCCGCAAAGTGAGTGTCATCACTGAATAGAATAATTAGAGTGGTTGAAGAAGGCCTAATTTTATTCATACTCATCCATCATTCATTCCATTGGAATGATCCCTCGAAAACCCCGTCAAGGGATAAGAAGGGATAAGCGAGGAATAGGGAATGAGGCTTAGAAGATCGCATGGTATGAAGTATGAAACGATTGACGTCAGTTAAGTCAGACCGAAACTGCGTTATTTGTACATTTGAAAATGTTAGGATGAAAATTTAAACTCAGAATGATCCAGGAGAAGAGGCAGGATGTGATCATCGAAATGGTCATCGACCTCTTTAATTTAATCTCTGGCCATTGATCTCTAATTATATTCATGTAAAATAAAGAATGATAGAACGGCTAAAATTGTCAGATTGAACGTAATGATATTGAAGAAAGGGAAAAAAGTAAACGAGTAAAAAATCGTAGGAGGCTATGTGATGTGATAATTAACAAAGCTAGTTGCGAAAGTTTAGAAGAATGGAAGCTGTCAATGTCACAAGTGTTATGTTATCTCATGAATAGCTGCACGATCATTTCATCCCTAAAAAAGATTAGAATCTGATCCTACGAAACTGTAGAATAATCCGCATGAAATACAATTAAAGTTATAGTGAAACATATTCCAAAATCCACAAAAAAATGCACCGCACCATTTTGAAAATAAGTCTATGGAAATTAAAAGGAGAAGTGCATAATTTCAAAATTGTTCTTCTGAACTTTTGCAAATTTATTGAAATTCGGAGAAAATAGCTCTAAACTTAAAATATTTATAGCTTGGCAAAAATATCTTATTGCAATACTTTGCCAATCACCACTGCTACCAATGAATTGTATAATTCCGTAAATATCATAAATGATTTTTCTATGAGTGGAACGCAAATTTCGGCACTTATCGATTTCTATCAGTAAAAGATCATCATTATGTGACGATTTTGAAGATAATAGTACCATGAATAGAATCATTTTTTGATGAATAATCATACATGATATATTATTTGATTATTGGTAACTTATAAATTTGTAATGGTCAGTAAATAATTGCATTAACATATGGATCTTCTAAAGACATTTAATGTCCAGATATTCTTATGAAAGAGACAAGTGGTGTTCGAAGATTTATCTCAGACTGAGTCACTCTCCTTCAAGCCTACTTTTATTATCTTTCACTTCCTCTTCTTGTATACCTTAAAAAATAATTACGGAAGATGTCTGTTGCAATAGAGTACTCAAAGCAAAGTGCAGAAATCGCCGAGAGCAAAGAAAAGTTTAGAAAAATTAAAATAATTGATATTGTTTTATTTGGTTTGCAACAAGAGTAAAGGTTAGGTCAAATGCATCCAATAAACCATAATTTGCATCCTGTCGAATGGAACATCTGCTTATTTACGTCGTTCTTCGTATTGTGACAGTCATTCGAAAAAGTAACACACCAAATTGATTTTAGGAAGGTGAATATTTCATTAACTTGTTGCTTCTTATCATTTGAGTCAAACGAAAGATTCCTAACATTTCTATTTCCGCTTAGGCCATTTTTTCATTCCTGATTTCTCTTCTATATGTACAATTTGGCTTTTTGTATCAATATTCTTCACAACTTTTATCAGTCGCTTCTCCTTAATTTATATGCACAATATTCGTCCCATCCAACGGATAATGCATAATCTGCAAAGGTCAAGCGGAAAAAAGCCATCGAATAATTCGAAATTCACATTGTTAATGATCCGACGACCCGGCCACCAATCAATCTTCAATGTCATTCATATTGTTTTCTACTTAAAAGCCAATGACTTCCTCCATCCATCGTAACATTTGACGCGGATTTTGCGAAAAGCCAAAATTGCTTTGTGTTTATGCAAATGGAAGTTGGGCATTCTAGACAAAATCAAATATCAATCCATTATGAGAACGATTGTTCACAAAAGAAATTCATTTTGGCTGAATTTCATCTTCCAGAAGGTCGAAATCTCGAAAGCTTTCCAAAAAGGGCTCAAATCCAGAAATTCTAAACTGCACCGAAGAATCTACTTCTACCTCACTTAAAATTACAAAGATAATAATACACTGTAAAGATGGAAAAGAAGCATTTTATTCAAGAAATATATATATATATATATATATATATATATAATGCCCCGCTGTTGAAGAAATTTCTGTAGTTTACAGTTTACCATTAGCATGGATTACAATTCAGGAATCAAATGAAACTGCATCTTTCAGATCCAGATTTCTATCAAATTTCAATTTTATATTGTACATGTTTACGAGCACTACTGAAATATGACAGCTATTGGAATCCGACTTGCAAAAAAGAAACGAAATGAGTAAAATAATTTTCAAGCTCTTTTCTCTTTTGCCTCACAAAACAGAGTGTTCTATTTGCACAGCTTGAAATGGCCTATGAGATTTCTCGTCCGATTGTTTGTCAACCATGCACATGATCCTCAGTTTTTCGGAATTCTCCCCATTCTCGATACTTTGCATCCTCGTCAGTCATTAGAAAAACGTTCCTTTTGCTCTTCAAAGATTTCATTTTTGAAGTACAATCCAATTTTTACATACCTCTATGCTAATCAAATGGCTTCATTCCCATCAGGTATCAATATTCTTCTCAAATCTCTGACTTAATTTTGCTTCATTTCTGTCTGAACTTTTAAAAATCAATTTTATTGAAGTATTTGTATTATTACACTGTTATAAATGGTTTGTTGATAGCGAAAATTTAATTTCAGGGTCATTTTAATTGAAATGGACCGGGAGTAATGCCAAGGCAGTGGAAAGTGTCGAAAAATGACTGTCAAATGATATGAGCAAAAAATGATTGTGTTTATTAAGCAGTAAGCAATCTCAAATTATATTAAATACGGTGGAAACTAAGTTTAATAAAACAGCATAGAGAGGAACCTATTACTTAGAGATAATGGCATTGAAGTTAGTCTGAATGGCCTGAAGGGAGAATTGCATGTCAGCGGGATGTCAATTTAATTTACAATCTAAATGTTCAGACAATTCAATTTCTCAACATTTTATAGTGGATTTAATAAAATCTTTATTAAAAGATACCATCTTTGAGATGAAAAATATGGAATGAAAACTGCACATTGATCTTTGATTTAGCAATTTAATAAGGTTGCTTGGTCTCATTCATTCGATCATTTAAAAAAAGAAAAAATCTTGAAAAAGCTCACCAGTGGTGTCCCTTTCTGTTAACAGAATGGCAGAATACCTAAATGGGGACATCATTTATTCAGATCAGAATTACTCAGACAATGGACAAAATGATGGATGAGAAAACATCATGGATCGATAGACATCTTGTCAAATGGCTTTTCTCAAGTCATCAATTATCATGATAATTTGTGTTGATATACAAACTGAAAGGAACTTTTCAATCCTACATTGATAACTTATCAGTTGCACAAAATTTCTATTTTTAAAATTTTAATAAATGTCAAAAAGGGCTGATTGATGAACCTTCAAGGAGAATTAGTAAAGATATAAATGAGAAAAGCTGATGCATGCAAGTAATAATAATCATCACTATAGATGACCATTCAGGTACCATCAAGATAGCCAAAGATAGATGAATGAATGGCCAAGGAAACAAAAGGCAGCTGTCTCATATAAATGATAATTATTCTTGACATACAATTTATAAGTTTATGGCTAGAGAGAGGGACATATGGCTGGATACTCCACCAATATGAGCTAGATAGTACCACAGTTAATCTCTCTTTGATCTTTGGTCGTCCCTGTGGACAGCTTTTTTGAATAAGTTAAAAGAAGAAGAAGAAGCAAAACTTCGATACATGGCTAATGAGTGATGGTCATCACTTAATAATTGTGTCTGATTAATTCAATCTGCTAATCAGAAAATAATCACCGACTCAATTTTTTAAAAGAAATCATGTGAGGCGACCCTGTGATTTACGTTTAACAAAAATGTACTTTTGAGGTTTAATTGACGGATTTCCATTTTTTTCTTCCGAAATTTTGAAGCTTGTTTGACGGATTTCTGAAGGAAAAGTGGAAATCGTATTATTATAGAATAAACAAATAAATGAACTGATGAGCAAGTAAAGGAAAATGCGTATATATATTTGGTTGGAATAAGAGTTTTTTTGTATTAGGAGAAGGACCGAATTTTTTTTCTCTCTTTTCTCTCTCTACATGTATTAATGTAAACTTGTTGAAGATGATATCAAGAGTTTTCGAAACTTTTGAAGAAAATTTTGAGTCGTACGGAATCACTTATTGCTCATTCACAGCGTGCAAATCATTTCGATAATGAATAATTTTTCAATAAAAAAAAATTG
This sequence comes from Onchocerca volvulus, assembly GCA_000499405.2. Taxonomy (NCBI): domain Eukaryota; kingdom Metazoa; phylum Nematoda; class Chromadorea; order Rhabditida; family Onchocercidae; genus Onchocerca; species Onchocerca volvulus. The sequence goes on from HG738139.1 coordinate 16,465,592, forward strand.
TATATATAATTATCTACCGATTTTTCAAGAACTAAAGAAGGGTTTCCAGTATGGAAGAAGGATCAGTAAAAAAATTAGTGCAAAGATGGAGCAATAAAACAGAGAACCTGCGATCTCGGAATGAGGAAAAAATCATTTGCAAAACAAAGAGTTGAATAATTTTGTTAAATTGAGTTTTAGATTTCCAAACTGAACAACAACGATTATTTAAAAAAATCTTTCTGATTTTTCTGATATGTTCAAGTTAGTAGACTTTAAACAATGCTTAATATCAACTAATTGTTCTTTTATTCTGGCATTTTTTCCATCGATTGTTTTAATAATTTAAATTTCGCAAAAAGGATTCGTTTCAATGCATGGCTGAGAATAAATCTTCGATGAAACCAGAAATGTTGACAGTGCACTTTCGCAGCTAAAAGTGTTCATTGAAATAAGAAATTGAAATTATTTCGAAAACAACGCACAATTCATAGAGCAAAGGAGAGCAGAGGAGAGTGAATCATCTGATTTATTAAATTACTGCTCATTGCTATAATTGAATATCGATGTTTTAGTAGGTACAGGCAAGTGTCAGTGTACATCGTCCAATAACAACTTCCGGAAATTTTCGTGGAGATGGAGAGAAGTGTGAGGCGAAATGAAAAAGGATGAGATGAACTCTGAAATAAGTTTGCAGTCCACTACTGATAAGCATATCATTTAATTTAGCAAAATGAAATTCAATCAAAAATTTGATATTCAACGGATGGAGTTTTATGTTCTGAAACAATTTCTGATGTGTACTGAAAGCGACACTGAAATCATCTTTCAAAATTTTTTTTTTTTTTTCATTCTATATCCAGTTTATTTTTCAATACAGTTACTAAGCTTCGAATTCTATTTTTCTAAGAATCAATTTTTTTGTATTAGAAAAGGAATGAATCTTCATGAGCTCAGAGTTCATGCTGGTACGACGTATGAGCGGAATTAATGAAACTGTAATTCCATTTATTGCAATACCCTATATCCACAGAAATTGAGCAGGTTTTTTGGACAAGTTGGATTAAATTAAAGTAAAAAGAAGGAAGGAAAAAATTTGAAAGATCGGGATGAGAAGAAACAAAGAAATGAGGAAAATATGATAAGCATCTCTAAGCTTCTTGTGCAAACGAAGTTAAATTTCAATTTCGAAAAGATGAAAGCAAAAAGAATTGCGGTAATTAATAGTTGTTGTTGGTAGTGGCGTATTAATGTTGAAACGTAACATTTATGAGTGAAGCAATAATGGATTCAACAGTCTATTGGCCAGCCATTTGGACGGATGAAAAGGAAGATAGTTATGGCCCCACTATGAACGACCCCTTTACGAACTTCTTCACCAGCAAAGATCAACAGTTGTTGCTAAGGAAGGACCTTTGACATGTAAGTTTGTGTCACCGGGGAAACGATGATTAATTAGCCTATCATTAGCGAACGTATATATTTATATGAAATTCAGCGAGATAAAATATCCTTTTTATCTAAAATTTGTAAAATTTAATGAATGGGCAGGCTTCTAAAGAGTCTGAATAGTTTTTGAGCAATAGACAACTCTCGAATTAAATATTATAAGATTTAATGCATCCAGGATGCAGAACATTTAGAGATGGGATTCAGAAACTTGTCGAGATTGCTGTGATGCTCTGAGTAGCAGGTATTCTTATTTTGAAAATGTTTTTCACTGGAAAAAGACATATGAATTCTCAATGTTTGATTGAATCCATCCGCTATTTATATATTGTAGAATTTAAGTATTATTAAAGATTACTGATTAAAAAAGTTGCAAAAAAATACAATGGAATGTGCAGAAAACTTCAGATCTCATGAAGCTTTGGAATTTGCTTTTATCGAATTGTGTGTTTATACTCTCGAGACTCATATAGATGCAAAAAATATTCAAGCGATCTTTGTCGAATGCTTTTCCTTATCATTTATTTAATTAGTATAATATACATTGTGAGGAGTAATTTCTAAACATACAATATTTCTTGGTCAATTTATCCGCTCGCAACATAATTATCAAACAATTAAATAAATGACGAATTATATCATTAATAATCATTATCAATCCTCATTACTATTACAACTGTTAAGATAACTACTTCATTTCATTGAATAATTATTTAACGGAGAGAAGAAATATCAAATTAAACTTAAAACAACACGGTAGAATGAATGTGGAGTGATTAATCATTGAGATTCGATAATCATGACAAGATTTCAACGAAAGTCTCTTCGTGTTTAACTCTGTTTTTCGATAATAGAACTGATAAAAATTATCGTATATTGAGAGATAGCTTTAATATTTGATTGTATCATACTCACTAGAAGGACCGAGAAATCTCCATGAAAAAAACGAAAAAACAGATTTACAAAGCGGATTTACATCATTGGCTTGTTGAGTTGCGATGCGAAAATATCGCGGGAACTATTCCATTATGCAATGATATGCGAACAATTATTGATTGATTTTTGTATTTTCGCCGTTTCAGTAAAATTCCGTCATCAAGAAATGGAGCTATCAGTTTTTAAGAAGAAGTGATATGATAAAATATAATGTAATTAATTCTTAAGCCATTATGAATTAGCAACCACACGGCACATTTTGAGAATCAAACAATAACATGAAACAATACTCATTTGCTACAATATTCATGCCACAATTGGCAACAAATGAAAGAAGAGGAATCTATTCGCTATCATAATCTTTTGCTTTGTTTCATCTGCTGAAGCAAAATTCAACAAAATTTCGAGAAAAGAGAAAGCAATGCTTGAACTTCTCTCTCTGCCTTACCTTATTCTTATAATTTAATATGTGACAGCAAATGGCTCACCAAAGAATACAAACAACTTTGTGGGATTTCATGACAAAATAAAATGCTGGGAAAGAAAGATGAAAGCAATAAATGAGTTTGAAAGGAATGCCATCAACAGATCATTAAAAATGTGAAAATGTGAAATCCTTTTTTTGGATTCAATTGCGACCTTGACGCATAATTGCAGGAGGATAGACGGACAGTCGAGACTGTAGCAGTTGATTGTGGACAGATCGGAATATTATGAGATGGTGAGTATCCTTATTGTCCTAATAATTCGAATAGCATTACATCATAATGAAATGAATTTGATGACAATACAAACTAAATAGAGTAAAAAATAAACCCAGGAACTACTGGTAATGCGGGAAAATTTTTTTTATTATTACTTAGAGTAATAGAGTCAAATTACAAAGCTGCAGAGCGCAAACAAATTAAATTCTGATTTTTGTCCTTCCGCTACCGATAAAATTAATTCCTTTTGAGAATTTCATCAACTGAGTCACTTATCTATTATTTATTAGAAATTGTTTTTATAATGGAAATTTATAAAATTTCGATAATGTAAAAATGTGAGAAAATATGGTGAAAAACATATCCTTACGGAACTGTGTAGGAAAACTTTCAAAGATGTTTCAAATTCGTTTCATTCTTCAAATATCCCACGAGATTTCGAGGAATCGATGATAGATGGATAAATGCAAAGACGAATGGATGAATGAATAAAAGATAGATCATTGGCTCGAAACAGATTCAAATCCCAAAAACATGCAATTCCATGGATGAAAGATTTCATTTGTAAGATTTCAGATTTGCTTTCTAATGCTATAAGACTTTCTATCTCGCAGGCCAGTTCGAGCTAACAGTAGGAAGAGATATAGAAATGCAAGGCCTTGATTAGATTATTATCACAGATAATTCGACATGAGTGATCTAGCACTGACAGATATTCGGTCGTTTTTTAGTTCAAAATTGCCTTAGAAAAGATCAAAAATTGAATGAAAAATAAAGTTAAAATCGGTTATCATCGATTGAACACTCCATGAATTACTACGACCACCTTCTGTCTTTGCTGTCGTCTGTATGGATGGATGTATTGAGTGTGTTAGTCTATATTTGTGTGTGTGTGTGTGTATGTGTGTGTGTGTGTGTATGTGTATGTGTGCATGTGTGTGTCGCATTCATGTTGATTAATAGCTGTTTACGGGGTGGTACCGAAAGAGATTACAAAATGTCCTCTTATCATGAAGAGCGACCAAATTCATGAACAACCCGCAAACATGCGCTGACAACATTTATGAATGCTATTAACCGGTGCTTTAGGAACTGAGCCTTATTGCTGTTGAAGTTTAATTGAAATCAAAATTAGATATTCCCTTGGAATAAAATTAAAATCTATCCTTTCTATTCAGTTTTTAAAGTAATAAGAGAACGATATGTTACAAAAAAGGCGGTACTGAAAATCATTTGGAAATGTTTTCATCAGAATTTAGGCAAATAATGTTTGCTTTACTTGTCTTTTTAGTTTGCAACCCGAAATGTCCGTAACTCTTAATTCATTTCTATTGCTGAAATGTTGCTGTCTACAACAGTCACTGCTGTCATCATATCATTTTTATCCTCACATGTATGCATTACGGACAAAATCTTCCGTAATTTCAGCCATACAAAACAAACCGTTTGAATCTTTCAATTTCCTCTCAAGTTGTTTTTAGCAACCTTTTTGAAAAGTATAGCGGCGGAATTCATTTCAAGACAATATTTTCATTATATGCATAATAACGATCCAAAATGTCAATGATACATATTTTGTTTGAAGTTGAAGGTACCATCTATGGAAGATGAAAACGAAAATTTAAAGAAATATTTAAACAAATAGGAATTAATATTTTAAGAGAATAGTCTTCGAAAAACAATTTTTCTCTTAAAACTCTCATTTCTTTAAATCATTTTAATTAAACTGTAGAAAGATTGGATCTATAACCTATTTAAAATCAAACTTGGCCTGAAAAATGATCAATTTTTTATGATTCGTTTTAGATGGGCCGAAGAAAGGCAAATGGCGAACACATAAAATTGAAAGAAGGAGAAGTGGAGTAAAAGGATAAAAAGGGAAGATGGGTACCTTTGACCTGAATAGGTATAAGTGGAGAAGCAGGTGTACAAAGTAATAGTTTAACGTTTTAAATATATTTGCACTACAATGTTTTGTTGAATAGGTAGACAACAGGTAGGAGCTTAGGGATTAGAACTGTTTATTGCTTTAAACGCTTGTAAATTAGCATCGTCAAACGATGACCATCACGTCGGACTTGCATGCTATTCAAATTTGAGCGCCAGTTAAATCATCTTTATTAATTGGTAAATGATGAAAGAATTTCATGATGTTTTGAATGACTTATTCAAATTACAAAGATTTCAGATCAATGTCTATGTTTCGACAACAAATTTGTTTCAAATAATCCGGGGGATGATTAAAATCTCTAAACAATAGAACATAATTGAGAAAACTGAAATTTGATGTTAGTTCATAATAATATTCCAGAGAAACTTGAAACCGTCGAGTAAAATTTTAGAAAGAATCTAGATACTTGCCAGTCACTCTTACATGATTAATTCCAAATTTAAGTACTTTAGGTTTTCTGGAAAATTGAACTTTAATGTTATGTCAAACAAATAAATATAGTAGAAAGATTCAAGAGATAATGCCATTTCGGAGTTGATATCTTTATGAAGCATACAATTCGTCTCTAGGGAAATGAATTTATTACTAGGTTTTCGAGAGATGTTTAGACAAGAGAATTCGACAAAAGAATTCGAAAGTTCATTCATTTCAAAATATACACTGATTACAACGCTTTTTATTCAATGATACATCACAATGGCGAATCTCATCTCGATATTTATTTTTCATCTTTAAATTCGTGAATTGATCACTAAAATTGGAGCCTGATTAGCTTTGCACCATTTGGAAAGCCTCACTTGGCCAAATCTCCTGCTATGATACTTCGGAAAGATAATGAAAAGAAGAAATGATATGGTACGTGCTACAATGAGTCAAATATCTAGGATAATCCCTTATAATGAGCTATAACGATAAAGTCAATTTTAATGATTTCATCGGGTTTTTGAAGAAATAACTTACGTGAGTCAAGTCATCTCGGATTATGACTGATGCTATAATTGTTGGACTTACTCATTAATTGAGCATTTTACAATTTGACAGCAAAAGAAAATTAGCAAATGTAATTTTTTTGCACTAATCCTTCTTTCCTGCTCATCCTATCTCAAAATTGCCTGCATCCCTCTATTAGGTTGGATTATGGTACTCTCATGATTCCAATATCCCACCAAATCTTAGGAAATACATTCATATGAAACTGAAAAAAGAAATTATACTCTCATCACAAATAAATTGCAATTTAGATTTCAAATCGAGTGAATTTCTTTCTGGCAATCAACTTGAAAATTATTTGAAATAATTGAAAAACCTTAAGAATTGAAGTAAATGGAATATATTTACATAAATTTATGCAAATCACAAATTTCAGAGAAATATTTTCAGGCTGAAAACAGTTACATATCTGAAATGATACTTGGCGATTAACACACGCTTATTATGATAATTAGGCAAGCTTTGAAATTTGAAAATGATTCGGCACTCTTTGTATCGACCCCCATTGTGCAGCTCAAGTTGTTCAGAAAAAGAAATTCTTTTTGATCAAAAAGGGATCATCGACTTTCTGGACAAGATATAGATCTTGTCTACAGCAGTGTCCTTGCTGCCTTTCAAATGAAGTCGATCGGTTCTATTAAAGGTCAAAGATTGCATAATGTATATCAGAAAGCTGTCTCTCTTACTGTTTATTTGAATGTGAATTTCTTGTCGTGATATACATGCATTTCTTAGTCACTTTAATTTCCGTTTTTAATGGAAGATAATCTTTGCGACCAAATTTATTGCATAAATGGTCGAGTTGGGTGGAGAACTGATGAGATATTTCCATTTTTTTTTCCCATTCACACCCTCTATAACGATAATCTTCAACTATTTTGAAAAGTTGTTTCTATTTAATCTCTTATAGGATGATTCATTTCTTGATTAAGAGAGAAGTGTTAAAGCTCTACTTTGAAATAAACTTGAAATTTAACTCGAAATAAAAAACAATGACTGATTGAATGTTAAATGTAAGAAGAAAATTTATAATAAAGTTCGCATCAATTGTCATAACAATGATGAACGATCAACCGACAAATTTATGAAAAAAAAGAATGAAACGCTCGGATGATCTTTCGGTTACAGCATATTATCAAAGAAGAAGATTGCTATCTTCGGATCGGATATGCATATATTTAGCATATTATCGAATAAAGCGGGCCTGAAATGTCCGTTTACCCAAGGGATTGCCATAAACTCCTATAGGATAGATCAATGAGTGGTTTCAGGATATGTTGATGGGATATGTAGTTGAAAGATAACAGGACAACGGAGATGAGCAAAATATCACTTAACATGTCACTATTATTCTTCATCCTTAATGAGATTATAATTTAGCAGAGATAAGGGTTTTGAGAAGTTGTAGATCTCCATAGATGTACAGTATTTGGGATTGCTTTAGTCTTGAGAATTATTAAATTTATTTAATCTTATCTAACCAAAAGTTATGAACTATAGCATAAAGGAAGACTATGTCAGATAGATAAGGCTATCAGCCACAAGGCTGCTGCGTAATTCTCGTTAAAAACAAATCCTGAAATGTTATTTGAACAAATTTATCATGGGAAGAATTCCTCCGAACAGTCTCTGAGTTATTTAAAATAAGGCATGGCCATCAATAGATATTGTATCATTCAATAATTCTTTACTTCTAGACTAATGGCTGCAAAAAGCTGATTGAACAATTTGACAGAATGAATGCTTCTGTCACTATTATCTGTATGAATTATTCATACTTTAAGGTAGGCAAAAATAATTTTTTTTTTTCACATATTATTCAAATCGATTCAGCAAGATGACAAAGACAAAGAACATGAGCCTAGTCTTTTAATGGGCTCTTTTATGAGTTTTTGAAATAGTGAGTTGAAAGGGTTCAATAAAGCATTAATAGAGCAATATATCATTTATTTTTATCCTGATACTAATTTTTATTTCTTCTCTAATAACTTTCAAAAATAATATGCGATTTCCAAATTTGAATAGGAAGCTGAAACATGGAAGCGATACAGTATACGGCAATATATTCTCTCAAATTTTATAGTGATAAAGTTCTGAGAATTTCTTGGTAACATAGTTTTCGAGATTCTAATGAACAGAAAATTCGATATTTCTTGGATCAATAAAATAACAATGGAAACGATATTAACTAATAAATGAGAGTAAAGATAAACATTGAAAAAAAATGAGATAAAGGCGCAGGTGAAACACATGGATGAAATTTTGATCGGAATAAAGTAAAGGAAATCCAGTGTATCAGTATTTTCAATTTCCGTCAGAAAGTTCTTTTCTTCTTTTGAAACGAGTATGAGGATGATTGATGATAATGCGGTTGGATATGAAGCAAGTGTAATGCATGTCACGCAACTGATAGCATCAGTTGATTTCTCGGTCCCACTAGAAATGTCACCATCTGTCGTCCACAACCATCATCTGACTAGAAGTCTTCACCAACTGGATATTAAATTCTATTGAAATCCGGCAGAAAATGTCAAAAGATAAATGGCAAAGATATAAAAGATTTTATTGATAATGAATGAATTTCGGGATGAGCATTGTTCGTCGCAAAATCGTCAAAAAAGTTTTGCTAGAAGAAATTCAGTTCTCAGCTCCTAAGCCAAAGATATGATCTATTCTTTTAGTTTCCAATATATATGTATATTTCAAAATTTTGATGTAAATTTACTAAAAACCGAGAGATGAAGTTATATCCAGCTATAAGAAGTGTAAGGAGAATTTAGTGCGTTTCTAAGATTATAATAAAGTTGGATGATAAGGGATTAGCCAATCAGTAGCGATATGACAATGATTAAATTAGACATTGCATGAGCTAATTGCTGTTCCCTGCGCAATAGGATGCTTGCATCAACCAATTGGTCCCGCTATCAAGATTCCGCATAAACTGATTATTGCTACTGAGAGTAGAGATTTTTTTTAATGTAATTAGTAAAAATAGAGATATAAAAGTTCAGATGATACAATGCTAACGGTGATATAGAATATTGAAGAAAGTTTCGAGTGATCGTTATGTCTCTCTCATTTCTATGATTGGGACTAAGCTGTTAAATTTTGAAGTTTTTAGCCAAAAAATTTGGTATTCATGTAATTACTAAATGCAAATAATGAATGACAAATGACATGAAATTTTATCACGTAATTGGAGTACTACACTAACTGATTGAAATCAAACTATTAAAGCTATCAACGGTTCGGATTACACTATTTGCTGGTATTTTGATATTGTTTATCTTCTATCATTGAATAATTGGTCGATAAAATCGATGCAATGGAATTATCCAGAGAAGGATCGAAGAAATTAATGGAGAACAAGAAGCAACTTTGCAGTTAATAATACCATAAAGAAATTTGAACGGTTCTCGAGTTTCGGATTCAGGTGGAAACAAAATCGGGCCATCCAATCCTTGCCTTTTCTTATTGCTATGATATTTATCTACGATATAAATCTTCTATAATCGACGTGAAATTATTTTCTAAATTAGTGAATTAACAAATTAAATAAGCCCCACAATCTAAAAGCAATTTTCATATTCATTCTAAGCTTATCATCTAGAAATGACACAATCAAAGAAACTTCTGATTTAAATTGAATTGTAATTCGATTTCGATCAGAAATCAATTATTGATAACTGGAATTAATGAAAAATTTGTACTTCACTTGACTGAAGCTCAAGTGAGGCATTGAATTGTGTACGAAATCTTAAGCCAAAATAAATTTAAGAAGTTGCTGGTGTAAATAGATTTTAAATAAACTTGCAGTTCACAACAAATAATCGCATAATTTTTGAAAAAAATAAAATTTGAGGCGGAAAAAGTCATTCTTCTTTGAGTTAATCATTTCTCCCGAAGTACAAACTAAAAAAACTTATGACAGAAGTCTTCAATAAATAAAGTACAAACTTTATGACATAGACTTCAATAAATTTATTTGATTGTCCCATAACTCGAATAAAATTGAGCTGATAACAAAAGGTTTTGTAAATTATTACATGCTAATGAAAAAGATTCAGAAACTTCATAAAATCAAGAGATGCGGCGATAGAGCAGAGCAAAAATATTGCAATAGAATGGAAGAAAGATAGAAGTTTAATGTTGCACTTCAAAAGTAATCTTTTAATATCTGCAGAAAATCTACTTTAATATTTTTAAGATTTAAATTGAAAAATTTTCATTTGTTCGGATATATTTTGGTGTGTTTAAAAGATTTTGCTTCTACTGCACTGGGAATTTTATATGCAAATATATTTTTCATTAAAAAAATTTTCTTGAAATTCTTACCAAAGCATTATGTCCACCAAATATTTCATTAATAATATTTGTTTTTTACAAAATCTGAAACGCTGTAAAGTGTTTTTGAAGTACTGTACTCGAATTCCTCGCTATAATTTATACCGAAAGAGAATGAATATGAGAGATAGGAATTTATTCCAATGATCTATCATTTCATATTAGTTTCAGGACAATGTCAAAAACTTAATCATTGGAAAATAAGTAGGATAGAAAAAAATAATTTCAACCTCGATAACCATTACAATAGTTCCTCTCGAAATAAAACGAAAAACAAAAAAGTGTGGAACACATAATGAATAATTCTTAGCTCCTACTCATTATGCAACTTGCATTGATGTGAGAGGGGACAGTCCTTTCCTGAGTTAATATTACAAGGCAGTTATCATTACTCGTAGTGACTTTGATATGATAGTATGTAAATGTTATCATCCAATGATTTCAGACTAATTGCTATATTCCTTTTTATTTATTCCTATAATTGCATTCCTCATTCAATTATTCACTGCTCAATTATATTTAAATTTGCGATGTTCGATTATGTTTTTGCAAAGTTTATTTTCATTTTCTCATTTCTGTGTTTGCATTCTAATGAATATCAAAATAACAATCATCCTTCATATGGTGATGAATTCATAAACTCAATGGTTTGTAAAAATAAATATTCAATAATAATTTTTCAGATTTATAATAATTTGAATTCTGTGCCGCATTTATCTCTAAATGTTTTAGTGGATATGATTTCCTGATGAAAATGTCCTCGTCAAATGTATCGATATTATAAATGAAATTGAAACTCATATGCATAGAAAAACTTATTCGAGCAGTAAAAGCGATGCATCATTCAATTTATTTTGAGCTGCAAAATCTGAAACAATTCGACAATTTTGTGTATCATATTTACGCTTATTTGAAAGACCATTTTGGTGGTTAACTGATTGCAGAAACAGCAATCTGGTAGACAAGTCTAGGAATAATCTTGGGATTTTGAAATCATTCCAATTTAAGGATAGAGAAAGAAGAGACTTACTAATAATGGTTCTATGATATGTAAATCATTTCATTCCCTAAGCTTTTCCCTCGAGATTTATTAACTTTGAAGAATCCATATAAATTAATAAAAATGTGAATTTCACTCAGCGTTTTTAAGTGAGCCTTTTACTGAGACGTTTGCTCGTATCATTCTTATATTGCTAATCCCTTGGGTTGTGCAACTATAGTTGTTTCTTTTCCCGAAGATTCATAATTCATACAAGAAGAAACTAGTAAATACCTGCCAAAAGTTTGCAGGAACATTCAGCAAGCACGTGTGCTGGTGTTATCAGCTTTAAATCTCCGAAAGTTCTTCACCGATTGCTTTCAAATCTTGATAAAACTTTGAATTTTTTTATTGATATACTTACTTTTCTCGCGTTTAAATTCCATGACAGATAAAAATAAGTTAGCGGACTGAATTTTTTGACCACCCTCTATATCACGCCTTCATGACCGGGCAGAATTTATTGATCACACCTTCATCAGCAGACTGAATTTATTGGCTACGCCTGCTTTCTGCATTTACCGCGCCAAATTCCTGCACTGTTCATTTTTACACAATGTTTCAAGCTCTTCATCGATTGATTTGAAAACGTTATATTCGAATAGGCGTGTGTTTCCATATAGTTTCTACATAGATTCTATACAGACAAAACGCGTGCTTAAACTTTTTCATTTGTTATTTTGTGAAGAATGTAGTTGCGTCGCAGAAATGCCAAGATCTTATAGTGTTAAATAAAATATTTCGTTCAAGCAGTTTATGGATTATTTTTTTAACTTCTAATATTAGGTCGTGTCTTGATTGCCTGCTCGTCCCACATTGTTCATTTTGACACAACCTTTTAAGTTCTTTATCGATTGATTTGAAATTTTGATACAATGTTGCATTTAAATAGGCACGTGAAAGCATTTTTATAAATTTATTAGTATAATCTATGCACATAAAAAACTGTATATTTATTAAATATTAATCTTCTTACAGTGGTCCTAACTTCCATGTCAGCGTAATTTGAGAAGCTCATCACTTCTGTCGTCCTTTAGATGAGCTAGATAAATAAAGCTATGATTTTTGAGATCTAGAAGTATAATGAAACTGTTGCAATCATTTCCATAATAAAAAATTACACTTATATCACTATTTCATCTGTTTCTTGCAATTTTTTATCTTTAGCCATCTATGCTTTAGCAAGCGCAATTTTAGACTTATGGCCTAATTAGCTTCGATGATCTTTCTCATCGATGTTTTTGCTACCATTGTTTTTACTGTTTGAAGATTGTTATCTAAAACCAGGCGTTACTAGTTTTCCCATACAGATACATCTACTTTTTTTTTTTTTTTTTTTTTTTTTTTTTTTTTTTTTTTACGTCTCTATAAGAATAAACATGTTTTCCGCCAAAATGCTTCGATTAACAGATAAGCAGAATGATATTATCCAATCATGAGACCACATATTGGAGATCAGGAAAGGAGAAGGAGCCCCAAAAGGATTTGAAAGGTTCAGATTTTGGAGCAAATCAATTCGATTTCGACAATCATTCGGATTCAATGAATAGTTTAGTTCGGAGTTTCTACACCGACGCAGAGACAAATTTACAATGACTCAAATCGATGCAGCAATAGCAGTAAATTGTCAGTCAAGGAATCCTGTTCTTCTCTATAAGTGACAAAGGAAAGAATAATCCATTGATCAATTTGCTTGGATATTCACAGAGAATTTCGCGGACAGTACTAGCACAATCGATCTGCTTTAGTTAATCGAAATAATACCATACAGAAGATCAAACTAAGGTCGTCGTACTCTCAGAACGAAAGCATTGCGACGATTAATTGCAAATCAAACTGAGTAGTTAACGGGCATCAGCGAGCGGGCGAACAAGACAAAAAATTACTCAAATGCAAACAGAGCGACGTGAAGCCAGATTTGAGATGCACAGTTGCGCGCACGTCGATTGTGTTCTGCAGCTTCAGATCTGCTTCATTCTCAGTAGGATGAACACGAAAGCTCAAGAATAGCTGAAAAACGTCAACGAGAAACAGAAAATCAGCGTGAAACACGACTTCGTGTTCAGCAATTGCGCAATTATAATCACTTTGCATTCCGATATAACTCAGCTGATGATTATAGTTTGAGCCCGGATGTTCTCATCGACACTATGACTGAAGTGTGTCCATACTGCAAAGCTTTCAAATTTTGTGAAGAAACGAAAAGAATGTGTTGCGCCATCGGAAAATATAAACTGCTTCAACTTGGAGAACCATCAGAGCAGTTAAATACTTTGCTTGCCGAATACTGCTGATTCAAAGCAATTCATTTCTGTCATCAGGAAATACAACTCTTGCTTCCAAATGACATCGTTCGGCGCAGAAATCGTAAAAAAAAAAATTCAGAGAAAAGTCAAATTTATCATACAGCCGGCTTCCTACTTCTGTTGCCAGATGGTCAGCATAAATTCCTACAAATTTATTTCATCGATGATAGCAATGATGAATCATACTGACATAGAAAGATCCGCTGTTTTCCAACTGCAACAACTTCTTCATGAAAAAAACAAATTGGTGTATTTGTTCAAAACGGCAATTGACACGATGCCACCTGATACACACAAGATTGGTATTTATGCTGAAAAAACAGCTGCTGGAGAGCATATGCGAAGATTCAATACTCCAGTTATAGATGAAGTGGCAATTGTTATAGTAGAAGAACAATTCCAACCTATAGATATTGTTCTTCACGATCAATTGACATAAATTGCAGAAACTCATCGATACGAAGCTCTTTTTTTGAGATGGTCGATGAATATCACTTTAACGTTAAGACGATAAATCCAATCAGTGCCGAAGAAACAAGTAAGAAATGCAGCGGAATGAGCTATTATTCATATCGATTAATGATTCAAGAGAATAAGAACAATTACATTTTGAACTGCAGTCAGTTGTTTCACCAATATATCGTAGATATGTTGCAAAAATTGAAACAGAATGTTTGATATTCTCCGTTTGAATCAGACCAAGTTTCGCTCTGAAGAATACTTTCATTTGCGAGATGCAGTTGTAAATGACAGTAATACAACTAATGTTGGAAAACTAACGATTTTGCCGTCTTCATATACAGGCAGTCCATGTCATATGCATGAGTACGCTCAAGATGCAATTACATATGCTCGCCACTACGCGCTTTCAGACCTGTTCATTACATTCACATGCACTCCAGCTGGGATGATACAAAACCTCCTATTTCTTGGGCAGTAGTCGATGGATAGGCATGAAATCACAGACGTGTTTTCAGACCGAAATTGAAATCGCTGCTGGATTTCATGTTAAAAAATGAAGTGATCTAAAATACGAAAACCAGACAATCTTTGTATTTACGCAGACAATGGAACAACGAAAAATATTATATATCCACAAGCATTGCGAAATTAAATATACTAGAAACGTGCGCTTTCTTTGTTTTTCACTTGATCAGACTGAGCTCAGCAACGCATCTATATAAGAAGCATATGAAAATATGGCGTATTTGAATGTAATATTGTGTCAAAATTTCAAACCATTGACAAGAACTTTCGGAGAATTTAGATTTTGAACTAATATAGATAAAGCGCGTGTTTAAGAAATTTCGGAGATTTAAGATTTTAAAAAACGAATACTTACATTTTTATTCATATAGACTAGCAGAACGGGCCATGCGGAGCGTTGCAGGGTACATCCAGTATAAAAACAAATGAATCTCAGGAATTTATTAAAATGAAAAAAGACTGGTAGTTTGCACGATAGGAAAAAGCTATATGTATGGCTATTTAAAAGTATTTCTCAAGCAGTGCAAGAAATAGTATAGTAGAGCAGGAAGAGCTGAATTATTAAACTTCGAAAGTTATGAATAGAAGTCGAATGAAGACGAAATACAAGAAATAGCCAAGATTATAACAGCAACTGACAAGCTGTAACAACTGATATTATCATTGGCTCTGAAAAGTTAGACTTGATGCCAAATTCTTTTTGAATGATCAAGTTTATTTGATACTAGCTGGATCTGGCCTCACGAGCCAGGAAATTTAACAAGGGCAATAAAAATATTAAACTTGAAATATGCTGTCATTACCTCCGTTGACCGTGATGATTTCTTAGATGGTGGCGCAAGTCAGTTTATAAAGTGTATAGAAGAAATTAGAAAGATTACTCCAGAAACAACAATAGAAATTTTACTCCCAATTTTTTAAATAAAAAAGGTGCATTTGAAGCAATCGCTGTTGCATCACCTGATATCTATAACCACAATATTGAAACGCGCGTTGTCACGATAACGATTGGGTTGCTTCTTCTCGCTATTGTGATTCAGCTGGATGAGCAATAGATGTCGGAAAAGTTTTTTGCATCTTGTGTGACAAAGCCGAATTCTGTCGAGAAAGTTTTATTGATTGATGGAAGAGTGATTCTTCATATAAAACAATTATCAGAAAATATTCAGCAAGTTGATCACTGGGTTATTTTTTTCTTCCTATGCTGTATCGGTGTAAGAACCCGAATTTGAACTTGAACTCCGGTTCCAGTCCTGTCCTTCTAAGTCCTTTCGTTGCTCCTTCCATTTACCTGATCTCCATCTCGTGATCTCTTGATTGTTAGCCTCACTTTGTTTATTAATGAATTGAAGCGTTTTACCGATAAATATGTTGACATCTTTCGGCTTTCTCCGACAGAAAAGAAAGGAGAAAACGCACGTCTCTAATATGTTTAATTTCTAAGTGTTTGTAGGTGTAAATATTTTTTGTTGTTCCATTGTTTGTGCAGATTGTCTGGTTTGCCGACTCCAGAACATGCAGTTGTCTATGTGAGGAGCAATCTGATCTAAAACCTCACAATTCTAAAGATTGGCTTTGAGTTTTGTTGTTAGCAATTGCAGACGACAATCGAATTGGGAATTACAATCTCTTAAATTGAAATATCGTATTCGTTGGAATCATGGGAAGGTAAGGAATAAGGACATCATTTTTGAAAAATCTTTCAAGATTTTTGCTTCTACGACATTGCTCATTAGTTTTTTTGCTCCAAGCCACATGCCATTACAAAGCTTTGGCTGGTTGATATTTCGAAACATAATTGGCACACCGATTTTTAATTGCAGTACGTGCGATGGTATTCCTGGCAGATCGAGTGAATTCAAAAATTCTGTTGGATAATTAGCCGCTTCACCCTCTTTTACAACAATGTCGACCGAATTGCATCTAACTGCCTAGTTTTGAATGTTAGACTGAATAATACTATTAAATTCATAGATGTCTTTGTTCTTGGTCGCAAGAATAGCTCTTTCACTCAGCTAATCATGATTCTTATAACTGATTCGAATATTGGGAAATACTTTTTCAACCAATTCTCTTTTGGCATCATTAAATTACAGATGTTATGAGGAATGAAATTCGTCCAAGGTCAATCGCGTCTATCCGAATGCAATGTTGTATCAAAAATTTGAAGTGATCGGTGAAGAACTTGCGACATTGTGTCGAAAGTAACAACAAACATTTACACATTTATTTGTAGAGATTGATTAGAATCTTGCACTGTTGTGATATATCAAGTGAAGCGACTAATCATATAAGAAATAACAGAAGCACTTGAATTAATGGGTGATGAGTAACAATTTAAAAAAAAAATGATAAATAAATGAAAAAAATCATGCCATCTTCGAGAGACAATAGCAGCTTGCATATCCATCAATGAAGTAACGCAAAAAGCTTTGCAAATTATTTAACAAATTGCTGAAAATTCTCACTCATTAAAGAGTTACTTTTGCAAGGATAGAATTAGTTTTGCTACAAATAATTATGAAAGTGTTGCTTGATTCCGAATGGTGTGGTCTCACCAACTGCAGTGTTTCATCAGAGATTACATCAGATCCTTTCCTTTTTTTTTTTTTTGTGCCTCTAAAACTTTTCAATCATATCACTGTCGGAATTATTTCTCCTTCTTTCTTTATATTTCAGCATTGAAATGAAATTTATTTGCGGCACTTTGGTAAAATTATCCGAATAGGCAACAGGCAATAAAATGTGAAGATTTTTTTAAGACCCAGATTTTTAAAGATTCTAGTGGGTGATATTCTGTCGCGTCAAAAAAAAAAAGACAAAAAACAAATCTAGTCTCCAAATTTAAACAGATACCAAAGTTTATATCTGAAAAAATAGTAGAAAAAAGATCTGCGTAGCTGAAGTCTTTAGTTATATTTGAAAAATAATTAAGCTCAGTAAAATTCTGAAAATTGTTGAGTCAAAATTAATAATTGATTAGATGACATCTCATGAAACCATACGTTCTCATTTCACATCACTCTGATATTAAATGGTTCGTCTTTCATTTTATGTTTATCTTCAATTACTGATAACAACGCAATTCTGGAATTTATTAAATTGAAATATAAAAAAACACACCAGTAAAAACTTATTTTAATAATCACCTCTGGCAATAGCAAGCTGGTTTCCTATACAATTAAATTGTACGGTGAGGATTAAATGAATGCAGTCTACTATAAACATGATCAAATCACTTTTATGGAGTACAAATTTTTTTTATAGTGTTCCTACCATTATTAATAATGGCAGTTACGCACCAATGCTGCCGATCATTCGACTTTTCGTTTCTGAGACATAATCAGTGCCAAGAATGATTCTAGCAAATTTTCTTCCTAATTTTTCAAACACGAATGAAAAACTAGAAATTACCTCATCCTTCTGCCAAATGAAAAAATGATTGCACCATCATGATTATAATTAAATGACTGCAATACGCAAATGAATTTTCAGTAATACTGGACAGTAGCAAAATCAAAGAAAAATATACTACAAAATTGTTTTTTTTTTCCTTCTTTTTTTTTCACTAACAAAACATTCTTTCTGATTTTATGCTTTTCATCGTACTCTAACTAGAAGAAAAGTATAGCGGCTGAGATAAGCTATCGCGCTGAATAAAATGCTTCATTTTTAGAAAATTTATTGGTTTTACAAATTGAAAAAGGAAAATAACAGGTAAGACATCTCCGATCAGAGTTTATAATTTGTACTTAATTTCTTCTTTGCTGCATCCATTTCTGTCGTTCTATATTTCTTAACTTTTACCTGAAAAGAACAAATTAGTTAAAGTATTAAGAATTATTGCGGTCTTTGTCAAATATCAAATGACTGGATATATCTTGTTAATAAAAATGTGTAATTCAAAAACTTGATGAATTTTAGACTTCGATTCATTTGAAATATTAGCAATAAATAGCTCAAAGGACTAAACTTGGTTTTGATTAATATTCTGTTAACTTTTTAAATTTAATTTAAGGCCAATATTTCAGACGAATCCTACCTTCTCAGCGGTTTTAGTTTGAAGGCACTGGAAAAACGAAGCTGATGTGAGTTTTATGTTAGCGTTTTTGTTATCATATTGGGATATTAATTTTGGTTTTTTAGCAAGCATTTCATTCTTCGTAGTCGCAAGTTCTATTTCTTGTTTTTTAAATTGCTTAATATGTTGCCACTTCTGAAATTTAACAGTATTAAAAGTTATAAAATGCTATAACACAATCCGTAGAAACAGAGAGAATTGCTGCGGAAATTGTTAGCAATTATTCATCAAAAAAAGTTAGAATCTATAATGTTGACAGAATCATAGAATCAAGGTATTTCCCAAAATTAAGTGAGAAAAATTTCTATACGGCTTTTTAAGTTCTCTATAATTTTAATATCACTTTTTTAAAATTACTTTTTATCTCTACCTTTCCACACGAATCTTAATTCAAAAAATAGAGAATACTATTTTGAAATTCTTCATTTTTGAAGAATTAGTGAAGAAAACCAAATGTCATCAAAGCCTTGTAGCTTGAAAAGGAGAATCATGTCCGTTATGAAGAATTCAACTTTCATTAATAACTAACTATAAGGAATCAAAGTTAACCAACCTTTTTTTTGCGATGGGAGCGAGATCGGTCTGTTTTTGTTTTCTCATCATCCCCTTTGAACGCACCACTAATATGTTTATGTATTTCTTCTGGAGCTAAAAGTACAGCATCGGTGGATGCTAAAGGTCCTACTTCCTCCTTTTGAAGTGAAGGCATGTTATTTAAGATACGTACTTCCGAATGGACCTGAAAAAAAGATGCAGTAATAAAACAAACTTCTATATAATTCATTGGAATCATTAAACTTGTTAGTTACAAAAGAGAAGGAATGAAATTAATAAAGAAAGTGAAGCGATGGAATTAAATTTTTTCAAATTCAATAAAAGTATGAGGAAGAAATCCATTTTTTCTTCGATAACAAACTTACTTCAGATGGGATGTAACGATAATGGCTCAAGGCATTTAATTTCTGGAACAATGATGATAGCAGCTTTTTAATTTCTTCGTGTTTCGCATTAATCTTCTCTTCATTTCCTGTCTATAGTAATTGGAGATAGCACTTCTGATTCAAATTCAAAAAAAAAAAAAAAAAAAAAAAAGGGAAAAAATCACCAGTAAAAATTTAAAATTTGATATTACATACTAAGATTTTTCCAAAATGGAAACATTACTTCATATTGGGTTTTCTGATACTGTTCTTCATAAACTTCCGCAAGAGACTTTTTTACGGTTTCCGATTCTACAACTGGTGCCCGATACGTTACATTTGTTTCCGGTTTATGTTCTGTCCTCAACACATCGTCAAATACCTGAAATTCTCATTTAATTTTTTCCGAGATTTTGATAGACATAAATAAATACTAGAAAATCGTTCCTTACCAAGCTTTACGATGACGCCATCCTTTTAAACTGAATAATAAATATAAATTAAAGATTAAAAAATAAGATTTTAATTTAAAATTTCATAATCAAACTTAAAAAATTATCGCTTACTCTATCCTTGATTCGTTGAACTATCTTCGCTTCTAGCTGAGCAGTTGTATCCACTGTAATGACTGGAGCTGAAAATATTGAGCAAAGATTATAGTACTGCAATTAACAACAAAAATATTAGTAAGCATTCAGTTACGAAAATAAACTTTATGGTAAAAATATAGCAATAATTATTTAAAAATAACGCATAATGACACTAAACCGCAAGGTGCCGATTGATCGAAATCAAGATGTTTCTCCAACATCGTGTTTTCCTCCCTTTCGATAGCTGTCACTTCACCACTTAAATCCCAACTTCTTGGAGCTAAATTTGCTTGTTCTATTGAAGAGATTCGTTCACGGAGCTGAAAACAATGAATTTGAATTTCATGAAATAAAGTGCTGTGATAATATCACTACTATTTCAGCCTATTTGAGCAATTTAGCATTTTCACCACAGTCTCTTCCAGTTACGATAGATCTAGCTCTTTTGCACTGATTTTATTACAAGACTTGTCTTCTCATCAGATTCTGATCTTACTTTCTTCTGTCGATGTTGAAATTCAGTTTCATTATTCCTTTCGCCCACCTGACCAAGAAGAACTGTTGCTTCTAAAATGTCAAAAATGGTTAAAATTAACTGAATAAATTCACAACCATGAAGATGAAATGAAAAGGAGAAAGCGCCGAATGAATTAAGGAACCTTGACTACTTCCATGGCTGTCATCATCATCATTTTTATCTATATCATTAGCGATATCATCAGCAAATGTAACTCTTTTCTCCGTACGATTGTTCATTTCGATTGACTGTGAATTCTATAAAAACATTATCAGAAATTACAGATTTTAAAGTGAAAACACAACACAAATGTATTCATTTCAAGAATCAAAAGCAAACCTCCGTCGATTTGTTCAACTTCTTCGAAGCAGATTTTATGCCATTCTTTTTATCATTATTATTTCTGCTCTCATAAAAATCTGCATAATCATAATCAGTTTGCGAATTTTTAAAATCATCACCATCCTGAAAAAAATTTGTACTATATGATTCAATAGTAACTTTCCGAGGAATTAAAATTTGTCAGATATTTTGAAGACAATTTTCGAAAAGTCATGGAAATTATTAACCGCAATTAATAAGGATTAATTTGCTTTAAACTGTTACCTGAATAATCACACAATTTTCATTAGTTAAAAAACGAACCTTATCAAACTGTTCAAAAAAATTTTCATCTAAGTGCGCCTGGTCCCTTTCTTGCTTATCCAAATATTCCTCCATCTCCGCCAATGAAAAAAAATGATCATCAACTGCACTCTTCCAACGCTTTTTGGAAAAGCTGTCAGAAATTCCAGAAACGCAAACACTTTCGCTATTCGATGCATTGCTATCGTTGTCATCATCATTTTTACACATTTTACTATCACTGATGTTCTTATCAAGTCTCTGAAAATATATCAAAAGGCATTTTATTAAAAACCAATCAGTAGATTTATAAGAAACAGCAGAAAGAATTTTCCAAAAATCTTCTCTTCTAGAAAATATACGCACCTTAATTTGATCTTCTGTAAGGTTAAAAAGATCAGCGTTATCCTCTTCAGTGTTATCGGAACTTTCATCTTTAAATTTAGGTGCAATAACTGAAGAAAATGAATCGCCTGATTTCTCGTCAGGTTTCTTATCTGTAGGTAATTCAACGTCCAAGAAATGCTGAAAAAATCATGACTTTCGAGAAAAGACAATACGAGACAATCAAAACTTTTGGAATAAATAAAGAAGAACGAAAAACCTTTTTTTTCGTGAAATATCGATAAAATTTTTTATTTCCATAGGCAATTTGTTGCCAAATCGTTTCGCTGTTGGTTGTAATCAATTCTTGTGATATACTCGGCACTTCTGGCTCTACTCCGTTCACAAAAGCATACGCTCTTCCAATATTATCCACAAATATATTGTGTTCGCTACGTCTTGAATCATATTTAATTAGAAAAAAAGAAAAAAAAGAAATCATAAATAAGAACCAAAGAATCTAAATATCTGATTACATTTAAAAAAAAGTAGTCACCTCAACCATAACGATAATGGATCATCTAATTTCGGCCATATATTCAAGTTATTCTCTTCTAAATTTATTCCAGTGATAAATCTGGCTTCTTCTTCTAAATGATCATTGAAAGATGATGAATTGTTTGTCAGCATTTCTTTTTGATTCATTTTTGGAAATTCTTGCAAAACCTTTGCTGGTGAAGTTTCTGGATTTTTTGCGAGGAACATTTTTGCATTATTCGTAACTTTTGCGGAGGATTCCCTTGGGCTTCCATCTGACTTATTCCACGCTGTCTTCATGTTTTTTCGCTGTGGTTTTGTTAAATCAGATTCTACATCTTTCACGGAAGCAACCTTACTAAATTTTTTTATAGGATTTCTTTCACTGTGCACTTCAACATGTGCTCTATCATTTTCCAACAGTTCTCTTTTCTTTTTCGACATTCTTTTTGTTTCAGTTTTTCCTTCCATTAGCTTCTCCCCACTATTATCTTCGTCAATGCATTTTAGTTGTTCTTCAACAATTTCTTCTAATTCAGGCATTAATGAAGTCCTTTTACGGCACAGTTTCACTGGAGTCATCACCTTCTGAAAATGAAGGAAAAAATTCGAATAAATCAACAGCTGGCTATTAAGATCCAAAAAATTTAAATGAAACCAACTCTAACTTTCTTTGGAGTTAATTTAATACTAATTGCTTTCTGGATATCCCCATTAATGCCTGAAAATACAAAACTCATAAAGAAAGTTACTAAAACAAACAAATGAGACAAAATACAGATGAATTTCATTCAGAATGAATAAAATTATACACACACAAGCACACACAAAAAAAAGTAATGTCATAGAACCAAGGGCATAATAAAGTATAATACCTGCATCGTTGGACTCCATACTTGAGCAACGCGATCGCGATCGTGTTCGTAAAGCAACTGGCGAACTCTGAGTACTTGAATTTTCCTGTACTTGCAAAAAATGCAGAATGAGAACATTAAAAATGACTTTTGTACATATTTCAAGAACTAAAATGAAAGAAAATCAAATTCGTCCACTACTGTTTAACAATCTACTTTTAGCATAATCTATTTTTTCATAAATATGTTCATCATCATTTAGCAGATCTGAAAATTAAGTGAAAATCTGATGACTGTGAGATATTTAAAAAACTCATAGCAAATAAAAGAGTAGAAATACTAAAATTGTCTGGAGGTTGAATTTCCCAATTTCTATTAAGATTTGAAATTAAAATAAATGACATAAAAAGCAAGATAATCACCAATAACTCGGCAAGAAAAAATGCACCACGGTTTCCTTTTAACAAAATGAAAGGAAACTTACTTTTTTTTCGATATTAATCTCTTCTGTTCGTTTGCTTTCATCATTTGATTCTATTTTGGTAAGTACTAAAATCAGATTTA
This sequence comes from Onchocerca volvulus, assembly GCA_000499405.2. NCBI lineage: Eukaryota > Metazoa > Nematoda > Chromadorea > Rhabditida > Onchocercidae > Onchocerca > Onchocerca volvulus. Next base: position 16,489,288 of record HG738139.1, read on the forward strand.
TTTCAATTCATGATTTTCCTAGTATTAAAATTGACTTGAACTGATTAAAACATCATATATATCTTGTTCATTATTACCAACTCCCAAAACGTCGATTGAAGAACATGTAGAAAAATCCTCTGGTTCTTGTGATGGCAGCCTACGTGAACGTCGCCGTAATGACATACTGATGCTGGATATCGAATCTTGCACAGGCTTTCGGAAGAACTTTTTCTGGATTGATTAGTTTTTGCACGTCACCTTTATTCCTCAAGATTGTGCAATTTGCTTGAGATCTCTTCCAGAAATTCTGAAATTGCTTGTCACAAAAAAAACATAAAATGACTACATAAAGCTTGGTTTGACACGATTATTTTAAATAAATTTGACTTCAGTAATCTTTTAAAATGTGCTTTCTTTTTAGTAAGGCTAATCAGAGATGTAATTCAGACAAATATTGATAATAACGATAATGACCAGTGAAGTTGATTGATAACGACATGATTTTTTGCTTAAAATGCTTCTGAAATGGATAATTTGTGGGGCTCATCTTATCAATGTCGCGGAGAAGGGTCACGTACAAAAGATTCTATCATTCGTCACGATTATAATCATAATATGGTTGGAAGTGGAAGATCTCATAAAACAAACTGAAAATAAACTTTCCCAGCACAAGGCTAGTGATGGCGCAACTTAGCATCATCCAGAATAGAGAGAAGAATGAATGATTGATGATAAAGATAGAATGAGTAAAAGACTACATTAGAGATGACAATAAATGAAAAAAAAAAAAAAAAAAAGGACAAATCAAGACAAAAATGCCTCTTCCAAGATAAAGGACAATGAGGAGATTCAGACTTGATAGGAACCATCCCAGATAAACATACGATGTCATCACCCTGCGATCTCACCTGAATTTTCGGCTTTCAACAGTCAGATTTCTAGGATTTGCATTCCGCTACATCTCTTTCTTAGTTCTTCTATCCATCTTGTTCCTCTAACTACTCTCACACTTCTCTTTTGCTGGGCAATTCTCCTCTAATACGCAATGTCATTGAAATGATTGTGGAAAGAAGTGTGAACTGCACGACGATGGCCTTGATGATATCAGTGGCATCTTATTCGAAATAACGTAAACTTTTGAAGAGGAGATGAAGTTTGGATCTCATAGTAACTCTGTTAGGATTCCAGACCACTACATTTTGACAGTTGAATCTGTTCAGTGTGTCCTTAAACAAGAATGAAATGTTTCAAAATGAATCATGCTATATCAAACTGCAATTCACCATCAGATGGTGGTATCCATCCTAATTATGGTAAGATTTGCAAAAAGTTGTGCACACGTAGATACACGTAAGTGGTTCGCATATTCCGGATGCTGTCACCACTGTTGATATTCATGCCATCACCGACATATTGCTCGAAACGAGCTATAAAACAAAGATTCTCATCGCGATCAGAAAAGGAAGTAAATGAGAACGATGTTCAAAACAAAACTTTGCAAAGAGAAAAGGTAACATGGGCCTTGAATCATCATGAATCGAGAAGAAATGGGAAAATACGACTGTTGAAGAAAGTAAGTGAAGCACAAAGTTGCCATTAAGAGTTTATAACGATAGTTCTGATATTAATATGACACCATAAATTAAAAATATTGGAAAATTGCAGCGAAATTTCTTAAATCAGTACTTGGATTTTGTGCACTCGAGATTAGCTATTTTATGGTTTTCGGGAATTACCGAAACTGCGTTTATTATCTTGAAGAACTCGGTATTGCTTTCCATATTCTAAAGTTATCGCATTCAAAGTTTTACGATAATGAACGAACGCAAGATTTACAAGACCAGTTCTTGCCCGTGATTTCATTTTCTTTTTTTTTTAGCATATTGAAATGCTCACTTGTTCAAACGTTATAATTCAAATCAGAAATGTCTAGATTTTTCTTTTTTTTTTTCTCTTCTTATATGTAAGCATATGTTCATTCTTGTATTTCACGCTAGCGGCAATAAAACTAATTTTGTTAGCAAAAGCACTATGTTTTTCTCAAAACTATTTAAGGTAGAAGAGCAAAAACATCACGATATCGCTGCATGAAATGCTTTATGCATTTTTTGATTGATTTCAGAAATAAAATAAAACTGGCGAGAAGTCAATTTTAAGTGAGGACTTTTTCTCCAAAATAAAATGATTCACTCCTCCTTCTTCCATTGGAAATAAATGTTAGACAGATTTTAATGATCCTATCTTAATTGCCAATTTTTAGGCACATCCCTAGAAAGATCTTTGCCAGAATATACAATATAACAGATATTTCAAAGTAAATATAAAGTAGCTTTGCGTTAGAAAAAAGTGTACTTATTAGTATTTTTTACATTGCCAATTAATAATTTATTAACTAGTTTATATTCCCTTTTTATTATAGAGTATATACAATATAACATCCAATATTTTGAAATACTATATTGAAAAATCTCTTGCCGTGGAAAATCTCTGAAAAAAAAAAAAAAAAAAAATTATCAACAATCTTCTACCTTTGTATAATTTATAACCGGTCACATTATCATCCAATCATTTTATCACTAATTAGCTGTCACCGACTAGTAATACTTATTTTTATTATCTCAAAGATTAGCTGTATCCAACTGCTATTCCAATGCATGGAGATAAGATTGTCGTCAAGAACCGACAATTGGGATTTTTAATGATTCCTAATGAAATTCTTCATGATGTCATGAATTTTTTTTTTTCTTTTTTTTTTAGTTCTTAAATTTACGTAATTATACATCTTAGTATCATTTTCCATCATCACAAAAAGTTGAATCGACTGTGTTTCTTTATTCATTTCTCCAAGTTTCTATTACAAATTTTACCTCTTTGAATTGATTTCGTAATTCCGCTTCTTTTACTTTTTCGTTTCTTTTCTTGAAGGAATCTTTGATGGAAATACTTGACTCCTTCCCTTCGTGAATAATTGTATTCTTTTCAATTACAAAATTTCGTGTAATTTGATCTGACGAAGACTATTTTGAAATTGAGACAGTGAATATTTTTATTCTGCAGGGTCCTGTAATAGCTACTTCGACACAGGATATCCGCAAAAAAAAATCGATACCGCGAACATCAAAATGACGAAAAGATATTATGGAGCATTTGTATTTCTCAATTCTTAAATTAATTTTCATTTAAATATCAATAAAGGGTTCGATTTATTAATCGAAAATTAGTTACAATCATTTTCACTGAAGATTCGAAATGCCTTAGAAATGGGAACGAACGTTTAAAGAACGAATAATGGGCGAAGTTTTAAAATTAATCAGCAAATGAGCTTTCGAAAAATTTGTTAGCATTTCTTTTATATCACTGATATAGCACCAGGAGGAGTAGGAAAAGAATGGAAGGGCAATTTAGGCTTCAGCGCAGAATTCATCCAAAAGCTGAAAGAAATAATGAAAAGTTGTTCTCGAACTGCCCAATGGTTTTGATTAAATTAAACTAATAGCCTAGTGGTTTAATGAATGGATTTTGATAAGTAAATGGAACTTCAATAAACTGGCAGTTAGATATATTTTGCTAAAATCAAGTTGGTGACTTTCAGGAACTCACAACTAGCGTCATTATATTCATTGAATAACAACTGCATCACTCTTTTATCACTGATGTCGTAATTTCGATAAGCAATAAAACTGAGAACAAATTCCAATATCAAGTAACTCTGAATATTAGGAATACGACTTTAAATTTCTAAATACATCTCTGTGTCAAAAAAAGAAAAAACATGGATTATTGCAAAAATACCAACAATATATTTGGAAGTTTCCTGAATAATTCTGATAATTATCATAAAGATCACAAAATTGGTCATGTCATTAATGGTTCACGGTACTGTATTTTTCTGTGGCCACCCGAAATTTGAATCAGAAATCTTCCCACGCGTGAGAAAGCTTTCTTTTAACCTTGCTTTCTCTTTTTTCCTTTTATGAATTCTTGATAGCTACTTACACTTTTCTGATGAAATTTCTCCAATTTGTTTTTTATATGGACCGAAAAGTTTAAAAAATATTTCGCACCTCAAATGAATTTTTTACCGTAGTAGTGGATTTTTCCTTAGTCAGTGACTCGAGAATTGAAGAAGGTAGTCTTTAAAAAGAAATTTTAAATGATATATTCAACTCAACAAAAACAAGAATTGGCAAATATGCTGAAATATTATAACAAAAATAATGTCCATCTCTTTGTAAAATATCAATTGTAGATGGGACTGATAATGTACAATAACAACTTTAATACGTTTTTACGTTTAAATATTGGCGGCTCACATTTTCTGATACGCAATGAAATCGTTCTGAAACTACAAACCGGTATAACTTTTCACTTGTTTCTTCCTTTCAGCTGTCCCCTCAGGCCTCATTTCAGCTGTCCCCTTATGCATTCGTCATTGTCATTTTGCTGAAGTTTCGTTAAGTAATATCAGAGTTGAATGAAATCAGTCCAAGTTTTTCACGTTTATCAACTTAGTTTCTTGTAAATGCCTTCTTTTTTTACTGGTTTTTCGACATCATTTTAAAGTCTTACATTTGAATCCATCGATTTCTCGTACAATCTTGCCTGAGCAGATTTATAATGTCATTATTAAGCAACAAATATGAATCTGAACAGTAACTTTTGTTAAAATACGTCAATTTCACGGACATGCTGTATTCTTGACGTATGTTTGCTTAAGTTCCTTTATTTCCAACTTTTTTATATATCATTTTCATATATCATTTATATATATTATATCACTGCATATCATTTTTCACATATCATTTGAATCATTTGCCCTTTTTTGTACATTTTGTCCGTTCTTTTCAACCTTCAAAAACGCTCTCGGGATTTATATGTTGATGAATGTTTAATCAGAGAATTTGATCGGAAACAAAAAGTACCGTTGGAATAATTGGAAGAAACAATTTCTTCAATTAGTTTATATGAGCTGTATTCTGATAATTATGCAGCATGAAGATGAATTTGCTTGCATTTAATCGATGCTCTCATCTGGGTTTGGTCTGAAACCTAGCCACACATTGTCATCGTTGTCCTTATTATCTATTATAGCATGCAGTCTCTGCATATGTCATATGCATGTGGCTAACTTGCAAAGCTTTCTTCATGTGCAAAAAGATTTATTCTGCAGGTTCATCAAGCTTTCACATAGTAGAAACGGAACCATTACCCATATTTGAGCATTTGGAATTCATCTGCATTGTTTGGTTCATATTTGAATCTGTATTAAAGATGGCGGCTAACAACGACCGTGTGAGGACATTCTTTCAACTACTGAACATGATCGATTTGTTGGCGATACTTACATTTATTATCGAGATTGTCCTCAGTTTGTTTGAATTTAATACTAGAAACATGACAGCCCTCAAGATATCATCTTCATTTCAGACAGCAAATGCTTCGAGTTGATAATTGCGCTATCTTATTGTCATTTCTCGGTCATCTCTCGGTATTAGGAATGGGTGAGGCACCGAAAAAAAAAAAAAAAAAACGAGCAGGGAGAAATGAATGCAACATTCATATGTCTACCTTTAATTCAAATTACTCATTGCTCATCTTCTGAAGATATAACAAACTGAAGACTGAGATATCTTCTGCCATTAACCCGTCTCTGCTGTCATTATTACGATGATTATCACTGATAACACATATCTCGTTCACTTACAGCATTCTCTTTTTTTTTTTTTTTTTTAGCAAGACCCTATATATATCAACCGTTTTAAATAAATTTGCTTGTTTAGTTTTAACTAATGAGCTAAATATAAAACATAAGAAATTATAAAGGATATGTTTTACAGTTCGCCCTCTTCGTGTTTTACGTGTTTTGCGAGTTGCTCGTATATTAAAACTTGGCCGATATAGTACTGGTTTGCAGATGTTTGGGCGTACGCTAAAAGTAAGAAATTTTTCGCTTCGAAGATTTTATTTTCTTGGAAAGTCTAAAATTATATTCATTTTACATTTATCTAAAGAAATACTTAACAAATAGAATCGAAAATTAAAAATATTATGAATCGTTGATTCAGGCCAGGTCCCGGCAACTTAGCATGATGACGACGGTTCCCCTGACCGGTGTCATATTCTTTGGTATACCGGTGTATTAATCACTAAAAGTGTGAAATTGATGCCTTTGTATTCCTCTCATCTATCATACTTATGAAATGCACTGGTCATCCTTCCCAGAAAACTTTTCTCGAGAAGTATTCTACTTTTATGAATTGGAAAATGTAAATTTTCGAGTTTAAAAAAAAAAAAAAACTAACAGAAAAATGTTTGGTTAGAAAACTAGTGGCGACTGGTACGATTGCATGCGGTATTTTAGTGCTTGACTTACCGATAATTACCATTGTAAGTTACTCATACTAGTTTTAACTCGTTTTTTCAACATTTGCTGAAAGAAATTGGTAGGAATAATGATATATGAATTAATGGTGTACGAAAGGATTTGACTTGACGCATGTCATGCTTGAGGTGTGATTTTGAATCTGGTGGTGGTATCAATTACTTTTTATTTTCTTGCAAATGAAGTCCTTTAACTTCAAGTATTACATATATGATTACGTCAATGTTCATGATCTCCCGCCGTTACTTATATTATCTTTATAGCGATCAGTAGCGTAGTTTTGCTTGAACTTTTTAATGTTTTGATATTAAGCAAGATTTTAGTTGTTTGCTGTCTATGCAGAATACAGTTTCTTTTAGGCTACTCAATTCCAGGTCGATTATTTTATGAAAGTAACTGAGGAAGAAGTGGATGGTAAACATCGACTGAGACGAACTGAAACAAAAAACAGCTTCACTATGCAAGTTATTCAATGTTCAAGCTATTTAGCAACAGTACACTTTTGACGTCTTTGAAGCAGATAGATAGATCAAAGTATAGTAAGAATTTACTGAATAATTTCAGAGCAGTACCACTGGAAGCATTCGAAAGCAGAAGCAGGAAGTGGTAGAAGGAGAAAAAAACAGGCACCTGGAAAGTAATGAGCAACAAACACCTGTTTATAAAAATAATAATATAAATGACAGAGGTAACGATAGTGATAATGCTAATAGTAATGATGACATGAATTTTCAACTATTTCTGACGAATCAATAATTCAGAAAGTTCGTCGTCATTCCGTGGCATATTATTTTAAATACGCTTGAACAATTATTTTCCATACGATCAGAATTGCCCAAGCATAAGATTAAACATTGCAAAATCATTAATCAGCTACTTACATTTAAATATTGTGTATCTTTTCCGGAATGAGCAAATATTCCGTTTTTTTTTTTTTTAAATAAAACAACAACAAACATCCGAAAAGAATTCAGGAAGAGTTTGTGAAAGAATGGCAATAACAAAAGGAATGAGCATTTTACATTATGAAGCACTGATAAAGTAACACTGATATCTGATTTGCTACACAATCAATAATGCGAAATAAACAACTTAATAAATCAATATAATTCTTGCTACTTTTATAAGGGATCGTTTGTGCTGAATCCTCTAAATTCCCGAGATGTCTCAAAATGCTGCGTTCTTTGAATGCTTTGGGCAATTCTGTTAGTTTAGAGCAGTCCAAAGAAATCTGTTATACAAATAAGAAACGAGAATGTGCATCATAAAGCAAACATGGAAAAGATTGAAAAAAAAAAGATGATTGATATCGTTAGTGATTTTATTCGTGAATTAAAGTAAGGAAAAGTAAATTATCTCCACAGGACCCAATGGATGATTAAATTTTAATGAAATTAAGATTAAATTAAATTAGCATTCATTAAGAATTTATCTTAACAGAATAGGTATACTTAAATTTAATATACATATTTGTGCAGTGTCGTAAACATCTGGTGACTAAAAAATGAAACTTTGATCAAACGTCCATTTGATTCATTATACAGATCAGTATCCAAAAAAATTGTTTCGAAAGCTACTTCTTATTCATTCCAAGTTAATAGAAATTCCTCTTTCTATCTCATTGTATTGAATATAATTAACCAACAGCAATCATTTAAAAATAAGGTAGCAACTTGTTCTAATCAGTATGCAAATTAGTGAACGTCAGAAATCGTTTGCATATCATATCAAATGAAAAGCGCATAGATTAACACATGAAAACGAGCTGTGTAAGGAGGGATAAAATTTTTATACCCAAATGTGATTCAGAATTTTGCTGATTCGTAAGGAATCCAGTTTTTTTCCAGGTTTCATGTCAAATTCATAGCAAGTTCCCGAATGCAAATATCAATCGTTTTATGGTTTTTCCGAGCAGGCATTTTGAATAGTTGAAAAAAGTGCAATTGTAAAATATGAGGATTTGATCAATTGTCTTCATTTTTTTCAAATTGTCTTAAATTAAATTTCTAAAAACCTAAAATACCCGAAGCTCTCTGACACTTCCTCCCAGATTTTGAGATCGGAAGGAATAAATTTTAAGGAAATGCAAGATTCATGTGAATGTTATTGAATTCAATACTTTGTTACAAGTTGATCATTTTCTCTTCTCACTTACCTATATTGGACGAAACCAGCAGTGCGGTAATTTGCTGTATAATATTGGGTGTTGCTTTACTCATAGTTTGTAGCCAACTCTTTCTACATGTTCAGAATGGAATCCATCAGAAATTGATAATCCGTATATCGACTCTTCCACCAAACAGTTCGCATGTTCAGTCTTCTCGCATGTACAAATTTCTTTTACTTAATCAGTCAGTTTTGAAAGTTTTCCCACCCACCATTTACAGTGAATCGCATTATCAACTGCTTGCTTTGCAATAAATTCGTTTTGATCAAATTATCAATAGCTGGCTGCCGTATAAAAACTCTAGACCGTGAAATAAATCTGGAGTGTTTGACTCGAGGTTTCACCTTCACAATGAAATCACATCTAAGTTATTACTGACAAATTAACACCGTTTACTGCATCACGGAAAGGTAAAAAATACAAGGAAACAAGAAAGATACTTTTTTCTCCATATCAACGAAATGAAATCTTCAAAACATTTGTCTATTTCATAACCTTGGTGAGAAGAAATCTCAAAAAGACGCTTCACAAAATGTTAAAAAACTCTGCTTCTTCAAACCAGCTCATACAACAACGAATCATCAAATCCCCAGGATTTCGGGATGACACCTCGTCCCCAACCTAGAACCAATCATCAATGTGCGCAATATTTAACGCTTTCATACCGCATTATTTCTCTCGACCGTATTTTTCTCGGTTTTGTAATTGCTGTGACAGCTTGTCGAGTGTGATGAATGCGCCTGGTGTGGTGGGCAGTGATTGGTAGCAATGGTTTGATCGGATCATATCAATAATCAGTGCGGTGTTTCACGAACAGTTGGCATTGTTGCGTTCGAGCTGTGATGGGCGTGAGGTATACACTTTAGTTCGTTAAGCATTTCAGTGCTATACTCTTTGCCACATCCTTGCTCCTGTTCAGCATTCCGCTTGAAACGTCCTGCCCTGTTGTTCGTTTTCATCCTGAATCTCCCTGAACAGGTTTCTCTGTTACAAGGATCATTGTTCATTTATCCAGATTTCTCCGCTCTCTTACTCACATTTCTCTCGTTCGTTTCAAGTGCCACTGTTTCCTTGGTTATATTTTTCCTGTTTCGCTTTTTCGCTTATAATGTAGAATATTTGATGGAAGATCATTTCGTGTTGTTGGAGAAATTGAAAAATATTCAGGGAATTGGGTGAGAGATCAGAAATCAGAAATATTAATAAAGTTCAAAACCAACATAGCGCAATTATCATAGCGTAATTACCCTTCTTGTATTCATGAAGTATTGACATCTCTATTTCTACTTCTGTCTTCCTTTGTAGCGTAAGTTTTTAGTTAAGTTGGAATTAGTATTGAGCCAAAGTTAGTACTGCAAACATTCAAGAAGTGGAGAAGACATCAAGACTCTAAAGCAATTACTTTTCCGTATTCTAGTTATTTCAAATCATTAGAATCTATTTGTCTTATATTTGATTAAGGAAAATTTATCAGATTATCCATTTTTTGCAGCATAAAGAGTTGATGCTTACGGCACTTTCTCAACTGGTAGGAGCTTGTCGAATATTGGAAATCGTTAGAATCTTAATTTTTCTTTTCTTTTTTTTTTTTTTTGTGGTTCCATTCGGATAATTAGAATGTATTTTATGTATCTAACTAAATATTCTTTAGCTAAATGCTTAGCGATCTCCGGAAAATTGTTTCGGAAAAAGGAAAAGAGAACTAAGGCTTGGAATTATTAGCCATTTCTGATTTCTCACTCTTAGGTTGTCAGATTTTTAAAGTCCTGTACTTCCAAATTTGCTTCTCTCATTTATTATATTAGTTACATCGATTTCTTATGAAAGGTCAATTATTTTATTATTTACCAAAGATTTCTTAGCATTTCTGAAAATAACCAGTTACTTTGTTTCCATTTGATCCATTTTAATCCATCGATATGATGTATAGAATATGAGCTTTTTTGAAAAGCCCTTATTTTTAAATGACTGTTCTGATTTTATGAATATTTCAACTTATCGTGCAGAAATCATTGGATCCTCGTAATTTGCATGCATTACTATATTTTCAATAAATTTAGTTACTCAGTCAGTCATAATAGTGATAATTAAGTCTTAGTGACCATTATAGAGTATTCTTTTTCTTAATGGTTTTTGAATGGTATTTATCGTTCCATTTTCTGTAATCTATGCATGATTCATTGAATTTCCATGCTTAATTTTAGGCGATTATGGATTCCGCAGTTCTATTTTTTGCTGCTCTGCCATTAATAATACTCCTATTGATGATATGGTATGTTTTATTTGCATAAATGAAATAGTACTAATCAAATTTGATTTTGTGCTTTGTTTGTTACACGATACATCAGAATCCTTTATCAGTCACTCGGAGTTTTTTGGGTATTCTAATATAGCATTCACTGCATATGCATGAAATATGAAATAAGTTAGTGCTCGAACATCTCATATTTAAGGTGTTGTGAAGCTAATGAAAGTTTCCTATATGTAGTGAATAGTCATGTCGTTTTTCTCTGACAATTTCCATGGTGATATAACTTCATACTTATTTTCCCAAACATCGAATTATTACATATTTCAGTTTCATTCTTTTAACAGATAATCGGCAAAATGCATTTGCAAGTGAAAAAATTTTTATTTATGTTGTTACAGTTCGCTTTTACGACAGTATTTTCATATTTTTATTATTACGTATTCACTTTCTTCTGCATTTCTCTGTCATAATAGTTAAACTTATAACAGAATAGTTTTAAATCGCACGTGGTTTACTAGTATTTTTATATTTGGTAAGTTGTTTACATTTATTCTTGATTAATATATTCTTATTCCCAAACTTTACGTCATTTTGGATAACATTTTCTAGGTTCCGGATATGGAAGAATCGTGGTGTGATAGCTTTTTTTCATCCATACTGCAATGCTGGTGGTGGTGGTGAACGCGTTTTATGGTGCGCTATCAATGCTATGCAAAAAAAGTAAGTATTTAATATGATGCAGTATCATATAAAATAATATCCAGAAGGTCCAACTAATGCTATGCAAAAAAAGTATCTATTTAAAAGAAATTATCTTTTTGATGAGTTTGTCTTTTGCTTAGAAATTGTACTATCTGACAAGCCATCAGATATACAGTATTGATCTCGTATCAATTCTCATAACAGGAAATAAAGTTTAGTTTCTGTAAAAGGTCTTGTACTTTTCGATAAGTACTGAATTTTTATTTATTATTCTGCCGTTCTTCAAGTAAATTTACAATTTATAAAAATAAAATATCACCCTGTTGTATTCTGCTTGGGAATCTTAAATCTACATATCTTTTTTTTCTTGCTTATTTAATTTTATTTCTCTAAAATCTCAGTAGAGCTTTGAAAATTTTTTTTTCCTTTCATATGATTTTCAATAAGCTTGCAACATTCATAGTCTTCATCCAGTGCTGTCTTCAAATGGGAATTTTGAAATAGATGATGCCTTGCTACCGAGAATACTTTCATTTAAGCTTTGCCGAAGTAGTGAGTGCATTGTTGCAAACATTAGAAAATACGTAATCCTTTCAGAGTGGCTTTCCGGCCATCTGTCCTCATTCTTTTTCTTTTTTTTTTTTTTTATGTTAAAATTCCAGTTCATTATGAATTGTTAAAATTCAGTTCATTAAGAAACTAACACAGAAGTTAAATAAAAGGAAATTTTGTCCTATAAATTTTTAAAAAATTAAAAAAAAAGAATATGATGTAAATGAGGATAGATAACTTATGGAAAATGGTTGTCTGCTTTTGACTACAGTAGAATGATCATTAGATAGCTAATAGGAGCGAAATACATTGGGCGTTATAAAATTTATCGAATGTTAAAATTTTAAAAATGGATAAGCAGAATGTAACAAAAAATCAATAAAATGTAAAATAATCGTTGCTGAGAAGACTAATGTAATTGAATGACTTTTAATTATTAACATTCTTTTTATAACTTTCTAGAAAATTCAGTTTATCACTTGCAAAATTTTTTTTTCTGTCCGCATATTATTACCTTTTATATTTTTTTTTACATTATCGTTCTGACAATTAAGTGCAGTTCAAGAATATTCTAAAACAAAATCGAAAAATTTCTTTAGATATGGCAAGAAGTATCGATATGTGATTTATACTGGTGATGTGGATGTGACACCTCAAGAAATCTTGCAGAAAGCGAAAGATTGCTTCGACATCGAAGTTATTGATGCTGATTTGCAGTTCATCTATCTTCGGTATTTTTTTTAATAAGAATAGTATCGTAAATTTAGAGTAGATAATTGTAATTTTAGAATTAATTGTATTACTGACTAGTATAATTCAAATTAAATATCGGCAATATAACTTCCGACAATTATAAATTTCTATATTCCGTATCACATGTTATCGAACATTCACGAAATAACAAAAAAAAAGTCTTTTCTGTAAACTGTCAAGAAAAACTTCTTAAAGATCTGCAGTGTAATTTCGTTTATAATTTCCAGTATTTAATTTAGAAAATTTTTTTCTTATATTTTTAGTACACGGTCATGGTTGGAATCGCGAAATTACCCATACTTCACTTTGCTGCTTCAAAATTTGGCTGGTTTTCTGGTTGGTGTTGAGGCGTTGCTCCGATACAATCCACATGTTTTCATTGACACAATGGGCTATCCATTTGCTTTACCTTTATTCAGGTTGCTGTTAACTTTATCGCAATCCGATATATACTTTTTTATTTTTATTGCACAGAAAAACGTAAAAACAAAAGGTAATATTAATTTTCATTTTCTATTTTTATAGTTGATGGAAAATTGCGAAATTTTGTGGTTTTGTGGTAAGATCAGCAAATGTCATCTTATAAAGGATGCAAAAGTATTAAGTTTATATAAGATGTAACAGCAGCATCGCATTATTTTAATAAAGAAAGATTTCATTTTTTTATATAATAAAATTAAGTAAATTTGCTAAATCAATGATATTTTCTTATTTTTATTTGCTTGGGAATATGTTGGTAAACACTTTAGCTTTAACAAGAGTAAATACTATGTAGTTGTTTTTTTCAGGTGGCTGGCTGGATGCAATGTTGCTTGTTATGTGCACTATCCTGTTATTTCCCGTGGTTAATTTCTTTTTCATTTATATTGTTTTCTAAATATATTTTGTTTTTGTGTTGAATATCCGTTTAGAAATGATAAAATTGGTGGAATCGGCGGAGCCGTCTTATAATAATGCACAGTGGATAGCGAAAAACCGATTCTTTACTTATTTAAAACTGGTATATTATCGCATATTCGCCACACTGTATTCGTTTAGTGGCATGTGCAGTGAAGTTATTATGGTTAATGGCACGTATGTATTTGATTTATCATTTCTAGTTATTAGTTATTGTTACTGGTCAGTTGGAACTTAAACGCTAAAGTAGGCGATGAAAGATAACAGCTTTATAACATAGTTTAGATTTTAGATTCGAAGTTTCTAAAGATCTTAGTTTACATTCTAGACTTTAAACACATTTGATTTTTCATCACGTTTCTCGATGATGGCGCATTAATCCTAAGTTAATAATTTCTAAAAATAATTCGTTCGAAAGGAATGAGAATAGACATATTACGGACTTATTGATTAAAATATCTAGTTTACTGATTCAGCAAATCATCGCATTTGATTGCTTATAACTTTTTCCTTTTTTTGAACATAATTCGCACTAGAACATAATTTAGATGTAATCATGACTTTATAGCTTCGGATTTAAAATTATATCTAATTTACTTATCCATAGTTTTTCTCATTGTATTCCTCTCCATTCGAAATGGCGTCCTTTTTTTTTTTTTTTTTTTTTGATCCCAGATTTTCTGATTTTTAATTTTAAAATTTCAGTTGGACTCGTAATCATATTTTGGCATCATGGGATGCTGATGATCGTACATATATCGTCTATCCACCATGTAATGTTGATAATTTGCTCAGGTTCTTTGTTTGTTTGTTTGTTGAGAATAGAAGCAGGAAGGAATTTTGGAAGCATTAACGAAGTTAACATAGGTTGTTAAAATCGTAATATATGACAATATCAGAAAGAAGGATTGTTCGAAAGCTTAACAGGTGATATTAATTGATTTTTTTAGGATCAATTCTAGAGCAGAAAAATTGCTAACGGAAGAAAGACGAGTGCAGATGTTATCAATTGGACAGATAAGACCCGAGAAAGATCATCGATTACAAATTTGTTTTCTGGCTGAGTTGAAGAAACGGTTATTAAAGGAAAATCTGAACTATAGAGTGGGGTTTTGTACCATAGTCTGAGTCATTAGCTGTCACCAATAACAAAATGCGAATTTAGGAGTAGTGAATTTTTTTATTTTTTGTTAGATCTAAAATTTGGATGAATTATTTTCTAAACTGGAATTACAGATTCGATTGGTAATATGCGGTGGATGTCGTGATATGGATGATGTTCAACGTGCCAAAGACTTGCAGTTATATGCAGAGGATATGGGCCTTAGCACTGATGACTTAGAGTGGGCACTAAATGCGCCTGTCGATAAAGTAGCGGCATTGCTTGAAGTAATAGAATTTTCATATATATCTAATGTTTAAATAATTTAAATAGATATCAGTTTTAATTAAGGAGTTATTGGTAATTCAAAGAGATATCAATTTTAATTAAGGAGTCATTGATCGGTATCCATACTATGCAAAATGAACATTTTGGCATATCAGTTGTGGAGGGTATTGCTGCTGGCCAAATCATGATTGCTCACAATTCAGGTTACTTACTATCTTTTATGTTTCTTTTTTTTTTCTGAATTGAGATTTACAACAAGTTTTGGTAAATGCAAAACAACTAGCATTTACAGGTGGACCTAAACTAGATATATTGAATGCGAATGCTATCGGAAGCAAGACTTCGCTTGGTTTGCTAGCAGTCAGTGTGCATGGTAAATTTTCCTATATTTTCTCTAATTTTAAATAAAATTATTGAATTGCTTCAAGAAAAAAGAGAGGGATAAGTTTCAGATATTACAAGAATTTTCTAAAAAGTAAACTTTATATGCTGAATTTTTTGCAACTTTTTTACCTTTCAATAATTCTAGCAGCAATATGAAACATACTTTACTGTCGGAGAGAAGGAAGAACAAATAATGAGTTTTAGCAATATATCAAAGTATATAGCTTTTTTGTTTTAATGATATCTTTTTCATACTTAAAACAAAGCTGGAAGCGCAACATATAATACATTATTGTTTCGGCTCGGAAATTGGATTTATTGAAAGAAGGACAGTAAAATAAAAAATTCCATTCAAATGGTAAAAGAAGAGTGAAACAATTAGTGTAAATTTTCAGTAAATTGTCTTTATCAGTAGTATGTCGAAATTCATGTACTTTGATGTTCTGGAATTTAATTAAAGAAAATCGAAACACATGAACTTCGACATTTATGTAGGCATTCAATTTAATGTTATTCTTTCGATGTTTTATTCATTTGCAGATTTCGTGGACGGTGTTCTAGAAATAATACGAATGGGTCCGGAAAAACGTAATTCAATACGTGATGCTGCACGTTGTTCAGTGAATCGTTTTACTGAAACAAATTTCGAAAAAAGATGGAACACTGTGATTAAAAAGTTGTTACCTGCTTATGATTGACAGCGTTACTTATCTTATTAGATGCTTACTTATCTTATTAGATGCTGTTACTTATCTTATTAGATGCTTTTTTTTTTTCTAATTTTATCGAATTATATAGACTTTCGAATGTTTAGTATAATTTTCGATTGTTCACCATCTTCACTTTTGTTTTTTTTTTTTTCTTCACTCTCTTGTCTTCTTTCAGTTTGTATTTATGGTATCGCTTTGGATCTTACTAATCTACTTAAACAGACAAGCTTTTTTCCAAATAAAATTAAAACGAATATTATTTCATCCATATTCTTAATCAAAGAATATTACTTACTGAATACTTTATTTGGCTAAAAATAATTTTTATTTCATCATTGTTTTTGCAGATTAGAACCTTCCTGTTGAAATTTGATCGCAAGATGACATTGAATTCATCTATCTACAGCAGTTGCTATTCACTCTTCCTTTCTCCATTTTTATAATTAAATTTTCAAAAAAAAAAGAAAAAAAAAAGGCAGGTAGGAAGCTACAAGAGACGTAGGAAGACTTCTTTGATGTCACACTTGTCCTATTTTTAGTAGCTTCCTATCTCTTCCTGTAATTCATTTATGACGTCAGTTTTACACATACATGCTTTTATTCATTTTTCGCTTTATTACTTTTTTTTTCTACAGCTTCCTTTCGTTACAGATCATTAGGTTGGCTCAGTTTGCTTGAATTTCATGAATACTCATTTTTTGTAACAAATTTTAATTGATGTTAGCATCCATTGCAAAGATTTTTTAAAATATAGCAATTACACATGACTTGTTCAAATCGGAATTGCAACTGAATATTTCTAGATTGAAAGAAAAACATTATTTATTCCGTAGGAAAATACGTCATGATTACTCTCTTTCATTTAGATATATCATTTATTTTTGAATGAACACTTTTTGATCGTAGAGTACGATGTGTGTATATCGTTTGTAATTTGCTTAATAGTAAAAATTATGAACCGTGATTAATTTATTTCAGTTACATGAAACCAACAGTGTTTTGTCTATATCGCTATAAAAATTGGGAGATTATACATTGTAATTTACTTGGCTGAATTTTCTAACAAAAGGATTATGTATTTATTTATAATATATCAATTTTTTTTTTCTCTTTCTGTCGTTTGATTATCTTTATAACAGTGGAAATTATAAATGGAATTAACTTAGAAGTGATGAATAGGCGAATTCAGTTGTTTATGTGCAGAGATTTTTACCTGTACATGAAGGATTTATGTCGACGTTTCTTTTATTCTTTGTTTTATTTAATTTCGAGAATTTCTATTCACACATTATAGGCTTTGATTTTAATAATGCATAAAAATTTAATCATTTTTAACATGCATATCCAATTTGTAGTGGAAAACGATGTCGTAAATATTCTGATCTATAATTTCTATCATGATTTTTACGTATTTTCTTACCTGTCGTATCATATTTTGGGTTATTTTGTTAACAGTCGAGGAAAGTATGTGTTAATAAGCTAGTGCTTTTAATGATTTTGGTAGGCGAGTTGATTGGCGTGTGGGTCTTTTTCCATAAGTGCTTCTCTTTTATCTTTCACAGTAATTATTGGAAGCGACTTTATTCTAGGATACAACTTTCGCTTGGCAAGAGTCGTGGAGAGCATATAATTATCAAATACTCATAGGTCGAAAGAATTTGGATTAATGAAAGAATTCATCAAGAAAAAAAAAACTTCTGACTACTGATTTTCGAGAATAGTACATAAATTCACTGACGTAATTTTCTGATTAGTAACCTTTGGGAAAAAGTAATTCGAAACCATTCCGGTAATAAAACAGCTAATCAGTTGTAATTGTTGTTGTTTCTCATGGTTTTCGCTTATTTCGGTAATTTTCACTCGCTGTTTATAGATTTCAGATTTTTTAGCGCTATTTGACACATCATTGTGGAACAGCTTGTGAATTCGGGAAAATACAGTCTGGATATTCATACGTTATCGAAGTTTTTGTCCAGTTTTCTGGGCCATCGATGAAGATTTTCTCACTCCAAGTGTTTCACAAAGGCTCTGATGGCAAAGCAAAAGCTCTCAAATCCACTCATGACTTGAGCAGTTTCAGTTTTTTCCAACGAAGTTCCGTTCAAGTTAGTGCCCAATAACTGATTTATTTGCTTGGAACAGTGTGGCATTTGCGATTTCAGCAGTTCTTAATTTATTTTGAATCATTTAATATTTCGTGATCGAGAATGTAAAATAAGGGGGGCATGTTATATTCTGCTTGCATAGAGTTTTTCTCAGCTAAACTAGTTTTAATTGGATTGTAAAGATATTTTCTCAACTAAGCTGATTTGAATTGAATTGTAAAAATAACATATGAATATTTGCTTATTATACTGATGCGAATTGATTTTTTAGGAATTTATGATTTTTACGGGGAAATTATTGGTTGAACGTTCTGCCTTGTCAAGTCGAAGTTCTGTGAAGGAAAATGAATATTTTTGTCACATGTAAGTCAAAGTACTTAATTCTATCGTTATATTAGATTTGTTTCGTTTATAAGATCTAGTCTTTGTCAGCTTTGTGTTTTTCAGTATATCTTTTTCATATTTTTAGATTTCATGCATCATATTTAAAAGTCTTGTTTTTACGAATAACTCGAATTTTGTTTCTCAACTTCAAGAAAATTCCAGGCAACTCTAAAATAAATGAAACTAGGTCTTGTAAATCTTTTGATCTTCAGATTCATACGACAAGACGGACTCGCGGGCATTTGTATAACGGATGCAGAATATCAGCAACGTATTGCTTTTACTATGTTGCGTCGAATTTTGGATGATTTTGCAATTAAAGTGCCGCCGATCCAATGGGTCTGCTCAGTTTTTTTTTTTTTTTTTTAATTTCATTGTTTTTTTTTCTAATTCATTTCTTCAGAATTAGTAGATTGAAATCCGAAATTTTAAATTATTTGGATGGGAATCAGGAAGTACTCAGAAGTAATAAGAGAAATATGGATAATCGATGTGAATACATAACTCAGTGTGTCTAACTTGAGCCAGATCATCGGCAAAGAATAATGTTAAAATAAATAGTTGTTTGAAAATCAAATTCTTTTTTTAGCCATTTTAATTAGGAATTTCGATGACGCTTTGAAGAAGGAAATAGCTGGCAATTTTAAATTCAAAGACTTGAAGAGCTTACTTGAATATCTGATTTATATCTGTTTCAATAAGAATAATGACTTCTGTAAGATTCTTTATCAGTTTTATTTAAAAGCGGAATAAACATAGAAGTAATGCATTTTAAAATGTAGCCAAGGAGAATAATAAACTAACATGGAAATCAGTTAACAATTTAGTCGGAAAACTTTGCTCTGTAGATTGCTTTTGTGTCATTTCAAAAGAGTATATTTCAATCTGGATCACTCTGCGGAATTTTTTGATCGGATTTTGTACTCCTGACAGAGATCTGATTGCTTAAAAAATTACTTTCTTATTGCGATAGAAAGCCGTAAAAATTAATTGCTTCAATGCATTATTCACAACTGTATCAAAAATCATTCTATCACAGATAGAGTGCAGAAAAGTATTTTCTAGACAACGAAACAGACAAAGAAAAAATGGTAAAATTGAAAATTTAACTTGTAAATTGAAGGTGCAAATAATGATTTGGTATCTCTCCATTACAATACTTTTAAACAAAAACTATCTTTTGTTTAGTTCTCCGATAGTCTACTTGTGCTTGTTACAGATATTTAAGCGAAAGATTAGTTTGTTATTTTAGGCACAAATAAAAACTGAGAAAGATTGCACTTATACAGGTTTACCGGAGCTATTGATGAAATGGCAAAATCCTCGCGAAGCAGATGCGATGACACGAGTTCAGGTCATGAGTAAATTTCTTTCTTTTGCATTTGTAATGAAAAGGATTAATGAAAATCTTTTGAAATTATCCTCAGAAGTTTTCTTACTGCTCTAATAATTATTTCATATGCAACGTTACAAAAATAAAAATGTTATTCGACGACTTTGTTTTGCCGTTCATTGCTTTGAAGTGTTATCTATATTGTAAATATATTTTCAGGAAGAAGTAGAGGAGACGAAAGTGGTACTGCATAATACGATACAGTCAGTACTGGAACGCGGTGAGAAGCTTGATGACTTGATCGCTGCTAGTGAAGGCCTCTCTAATCAAAGTAAATTGTTTTATACCCAGGCAAGAAAGATGAACAAATGTTGTAGCTGGGTTTGAATGATCCCACCTCTTATATTTCTCATGTTTCTTATTTTTTTTGATATGTTCCATTTTTCAAGATGATTCATCATACTTTTGTATCTTCTTTTTGTCATATCTTGAAAAATCATTAGCATGTTTTGCTGCATTGGTGCCATTTTTTAATATTGAGCTATTACTAAACTGCATGTAAGTTCATAATAGAGATTTACTTTGGCAGGTGTCATACTATTCCATTTAATTCATTTTTTAGTGATTTGAGGCATCATTTAATAAAAACAAAAAAAAAAAAAAAAAAAAAAAAAAAAAAAAAAAAAAAAAAAAAAAAAAAAAACAAAAACAAGACTCAGGCTATTGAAAATAAGAAGTACTTGAGTAAGTATAAGTTGGTCATTTCGGTTTTTTTTTTCTTTTTTTCTTTTAGGAATTTTATATGTTTTTCGAAATTCGCATTGGGATCACTATATGCATCGATTGAGGAAAAAAGCATATGTTTCTCTTATTCTTCTGTTATCACTATAAATTTTCCCATCCTGTAATTCTTTTCTGGTTTTTCTCTTTTTATTCTTTCAAACTCATTTTTTGCACCCACTCGAAATTCTCATTTGAAGGTTTTTTATGAAGTTCTTATTTATTCATATATTTCTTTTTCTCTATTTATTTCTAAAAGTGAATCATATTTAAACCAATGCAGTAGTGGTGTGGCAGTCGTCAGATATTGGAAGTAGCATAAAACTGAACTATATGATAACTATTTGCGAATTTTCAAATGATAATGCCTTTCCATTATTCTTGGGAAGGTTGACAAAAACGAGTTTGAACTTTCGCTTTGTAAATTTTTAATGCTTGGTACTGATATAGTATTAATAATACTGATATAATATTGTAAGCGAAATCGCATATCTGTCGTCATTAAATCGTCATATCTGTAGAGATTTATTTCGGTTTATGTAAAATTTGTTTAGAAATAAGGAGTGAACTGAAAGAAAGCTCCTGAACACTATATTTTCTATCGATCGACCAGTTACATGCTTAAACTTTCCATTATTCTCTATGATGAAATAATTTTATGGAAAGACTAGTCCCTTAAGGTAACTGTAATCTTGACTTCATCAAAAACATTTAATGCTGCCCCAATATTGGAAAGTTATTAAGCATTAAATTCTTGTCTTAAAAAATCATCAAAGCGCAATATGAATGACATTAACGACAAAATTTAACTAGAATTCAAATTGAAAATTCCGAATAGGAACTTAAGAATCTTTTAAATTATGAATGAAACTTGGGAATTTTCTTGAATTTCAGGATCCACAATGAAATATGCATATTTGATGGATTTAATAGGTTTTAGTGCGGAAAACATTGTTCAGATCATTAGGATATTTGAATGGGTGCTCCAAATTTGAATTTCATTTGTAATTTTGTGCAATTTAGAAAAGATTTGGAAAGGATTGCTATTGCTCTTCTCTGAGATCTAAACTCAGGCCATCATCTTTTTTCAGAATTTGACAATCCGTTTCATTGTTTATGCTGACTTCCTTGTTCACTTATTGCTCCATCGTATCTCCTTTTCCATTGAAATCCAAATTTCAATCCAGGGATAAGCTATACATTACCCAAGATGGGATTTCATAGTTTGTTGCATGCGACATGTGGCTCGTCTGACCCTGAAGTCTAATTGGAGTTTTCACTGGACGTAGTTGCGGTATGGGTCTGCAAGTCGGGGTTCCCAGTTTGGATTTTCTCTATTTTCAATTCTATATTCATGTTTTTTCTTGTTTTACTCTATTCTTTCACGTTATATTTTGTGAGTATTATATCAATAAAAACGAAAATCTAATTGATTGCTGGTTCTTTCATCGTTTATATTATTCATGGGAATATTGACATTTCTTACTTCGAAATGTTTGATGATTTCAGAATGAGAGTGAGAAATTCGGGAGAAACTGAGATTTCATTCATCTTGGATGACTGAAAAGCGAAGCAAAACTGAGGAAAGGAGATACTTAAATATATAATTGCAGTACCCATCTATTGCTGAACTGTTCTGCAGTTGATACTAATTTTTCATTTCTTTCTACATATTGTGTGTTAACTGCAATTCAAGTGTGGAATCGGTCGATTACCTCATCTTCAGGATAGTCTTAATTTTACGAATATTCAGTAAATTTTTCTGAAAGACCTTATTTCTGGTAATGGAGGAACTACGAGGGGGAAAGAAGAAATTGGATAATGGAAATGAGAAAGTGATGGCTGCTGGTGATTCGAAGATGATTCAGCATAATGGTGAAGAGAGCGGTGATGATAACACTCAAAATGTAGCGAGTCGGAATAGTCCCACCGCTGTGATCGACCTCAAAGAATTTACTGATTCTGCTCTCATGAAGAAATTTGAGGTGATAATTTTTATTTGATTGAAATAAATTTAAAACTGAAGAGGCAAAACTGCCGAATCTATCAGTTGGAACAAAGATTTTCTAATAGTGTTTAAGATGATTCCGAAATGTTTAGTTGGATTTTCCGTTATTGTTTCAAAATTATTTATTTACTGGTTACTTGCAGATGTTAACGGTTGGTGGAACATCGGCTGCTAAACATATAACTGAAGCACAACGACATAAATATCTTTTCTGGGACACACAACCGGTTCCAAAAATTAGTAAGTGATGCTCATGAAAATTTTGGAATCCGATTGGATTTCATGAAACTTGTTTAGGATAACTGAGAGAGAGTTGGTTTTGCAATCTTGATTAAAAAAATTTGTCATTAATTTATAGATGAAATGGTAACGGAAAACAGAGCTATTGAACCTCCACTAGATATCTCAGAAGTACGTGAAGAACCATTTTCATTGCCAGATCCTTTTTGTTGGTACGATATTGAAATCAATAATGTGAAGGAACTTACCGAATTGTACACATTATTGACAGAGAATTACGTAGAAGATGATGATAACATGTTTCGGTTTGATTACAGTCCACAGTTTTTGCTTTGGTTCGCAAATCTTTGCTTTATGACATTCTAATAATTTTTATAAGTAAAAATTATAATACGATATTATCAGTGAATTGACTCATCCAAAAGCAATGAGAATCACGTGAATAGCTAAAAATCTCGATAGATAGTCATGTTTAAGAAATTGTACCTTAATAAAATTATAGAATGATAGAATCTTGAAAAGAGATTTAAGTTTGCTTATATAAGAATTCTTTGATTTTTATGAAAAGCATAAAAATAACTCATTTTGTAAATAGGGAATTTCCTCTTGTCTAAGTTTATACGTAAGTCAATACTCATAAAAAATCCGCTTGACATTCTCAGCAAATTCCAGGGCCTTAAAAGCTCCGGGGTGGATGAAGAAATGGCATTGCGGTGTTCGGGCGAAATCAAGTGGAAAATTAATTGCTTTTATTTCTGCTATTCCTTCAGCTATACGGGTTTATGATAAGGTATTTTCGTTTTTAATGCCAACAAGCGATTGTTTTGTTATGTCGGTCTTTTCTGATTAAAAAAATTAAATGAGATTCTACGCAATAAATATTAAAGCAAAATTTAAGAAGCTGAGATCTGTCATACCTGGAGTGATATTTACATGTCTCGTAAAAGAGCAAAAAAAAAAAAAACGCATAGCCACAAATCACATGATATATTATAAGATGAAATAATTTGTCCTAGTAATTCGCATATTTAAAAAATTTATTTATTGTTGGCTATATTATCAATTTTTCTCTGCATTGTCTTTATTAATTAAGCATTTAATCCAAAAATTATTTTTCTTTAGAAAATTAGAATGGTAGAAATTAATTTCCTTTGTGTGCATAAGAAACTTCGATCAAAAAGAGTAGCTCCAGTATTGATTCGTGAAATCACTCGCCGTGTAAATCGAGAAGGTATTTTTCAAGCAGTATTCACAGCTGGTGTCGTCTTACCGAAACCTATTGCGACATGCAGGTATTGTGTTTCAATAATGAGATCAAACTTTGAAGCATCGCTAACTTCAGGAAATTCATTATCTCGATGTTACAATTTGTTGTCCTGCTGTATTTTGATTTCCTTTTAAAGTTTTGATATCTGAAGCCATGAAAGTTTTTGCATTTAAATTTTATTAGGATAATAGAAAAATTGTGTTATATTAATTAACAAAGTTTAAATGCAAAAAGTCTAGTCAAGTTTAATGGTTTATTTTTTGCAAGAAATCTAATCAAGTTTAATTGCTTTCTTTCAAGATACTGGCATCGATCGCTGAATCCAAAGAAGCTTATTGAAGTGAAATTTTCACATCTTTCACGAAAAATGACGATGCAGAGAACGCTGAAATTGTATAAACTTCCGGAGGTATATTTGATCTGAAATGAATTACAGATTTTTTTCCTTTTCATATTATAAGTAGTATAAAGCGTTGATTAAGTCATAATTTCAAGTTACAAATTAATTCCTCATTTCAATAATGTTTGGAAAAAAGATTGGAACCAAAAATAAAAACGAAGGGAAGTTTTTAACCATCTGTGAGCTGTTGGAATATTTAACTTCATAGCTCAAAAGTCAATGCTAATAAATTGATGTTGAGAACTCGTACATATTAACGTCAAGCCATTTTGCTATTAGATATTTTTATTTCAGCAACCCAAAACAGCAAACTTGACACCGATGGAGAAATGTCATATTGATGGTGCGTATAGCTTACTACAGTGTTATCTGAAGAAATTTTATTTAGCTCCTGAATTTACTCGTGACGATTTCGAGCATTTTTTTATGCCACGTGAGGATGTCATCTACAGTTACGTGGCCTTGGTTCGTTTATTTTTGTTATATAAATCCCTATTGTTTTATTGAGGAATTCAAGTTAAAATATAATTTTTTCATGTTATTATTATGAATTTTTCGTTCATAAAATAAACATGGAATGAAATCCGAATTTATGAATCACAATAAAGAGATTGTACTTCATATAAAAGAAAGCATTTCAGAATGAAGAAGATAACAAGGTGACCGACTTAATCAGCTTTTACTCATTGCCTTCATCGGTTATGCATCATCCACAATATAAATCAATTCGTGCCGCATATTCGTTCTACAATGTTGCTACGTCAGTAACTCTTAAACAGCTCATCAATGATGCACTTATTCTTGCACGAAATGTATGGTTGTTATTGAACCGTTGATTAGAAATGATTTTAAAATCCAAAATGCAAAGCAGAAATTGATAGCTTGATACTTTTGTTCGGTTTTGTTGTTTTTTTTTTTCACAAAAATCAAATATTATCAAATTTATTGATAAAAAGCATCATATCATGTCTAATTTGAAAACAAATAATTATATTCACATGTAATGATACGAAAGTAAAATACTTATTACACTAAAAACTGAGATTTCTAATGTTGTTGTTGATTGTTTTTCTGATGATAAATTGAACTTGAGAAGTCATATTCTATATTTTATAGTGTGGTTTTGATGTATTCAACGCACTTGATCTCATGGACAACAAAAAAATACTGGAAGATCTCAAGTTTGGTATTGGTGATGGAAATTTGCAATATTATCTATATAATTGGAAGTGTCCCGATATAGCACCGGAGAAAATTGGTCTCGTGCTGCAATAAGCATATTCTAAAGCTAGAACTGCTGGGATTACTTCAAACTATATTTTTATAAACATTGTCATGCGTTTTATCAGTGAACAATACTTTCTACATAGTCCTTTATCAAGTTTCGGTTGAAGATAGATGTTATCTGACATAAATTGAGGAATTTCTTATATTTAGAAGTATTAGCTT
This sequence comes from Onchocerca volvulus, assembly GCA_000499405.2. Classification (NCBI taxonomy): domain Eukaryota; kingdom Metazoa; phylum Nematoda; class Chromadorea; order Rhabditida; family Onchocercidae; genus Onchocerca; species Onchocerca volvulus. The sequence continues at coordinate 16,515,424 of HG738139.1, forward strand.
GCTATAACATAGAGTTATTCTTGACTCTATCTTATTAACAACTCAGAAATATGGTAAGTAGATTAGGAGGCCAATTACTCTAAGATAAAGCAATTGTTTTGGAAAATGTGTGTGTTTTAAATCATACTTTTTATGTGAACTCAACAGTTCTTTATAATTCGGAGACAAAATGAATATAGTTATAAATCGAAACTCCGACAAAATAGAAATGCTAGCAAAATGCATCAGTTCTGAAAAAAAAAGGAAGAAAAAAATCCTTGAAAAAAAACTTGTTGTCACTATTTTTTAAGTTAATGAGTTAGCATTCTAAAGAATTTTCATTTGTATATTGGGTTGTACTTTTTTAGGTGTTTGTCTGTGTTAGCATTCCCTTAATTTAAGTTAGATTTAAGTTAATAATGTTTAGCATTGTTTTTTCGGTTTAACAAGATTATTTCCGATCATTTCAAGTCAGATTTTGAGGTCTAAATGCAAGTCTCGAACATTTTATCTTCGAAATATAATTATTTATTATTTAATTAAACACTGTCACCATGTTTTATCATTTACTTACTTCCTTATATAAGTTAATAATTGTGAATGATTTTTATGTTATTATTGAAGAGATCGACTAATTAGTTACTTGCGTTTTTATAGACTTCTAGATATATTTTCTCATGATAGCTTGAAATAAAAGCCTTAATAACATTTTTTACACAATTTTTTTTTAATACATAGGATCTTTACGGGGATATTTAGCTCTTTTTAGTAATGTATATATCCAAATTGTGAAATTTTGGAAGTATTTTTGATATTGTATACGGGTGATGTTTGATACCCTTTCATTCCCATTTCGTTTATATGTAATTCATGATTCATAATCTTTCACAAAGTTCGTTCCTCGTTATTGATTTTATCGGTAAATTTAGTCGTAATTGGGAAGGAAATGTCACTGCTTTTCTGTTAATTTAAATTTAAATGAAATAAGTTGAAATTTTTGAAAGCTACAACTCTTTTTAAAAAAAATTTTTGTTAACATTGGTTCCAAACGGATCTTATCGATTCCAAATAATAATTTATTATCTTGCAAAAGAGATTAATAAATTGAGACATAATAAATTGAAATGAAGGGACATAAAGTCTAGTCTTTCTTTTCTGAAGAACAGAACATTTGGAAAGCATCGAGAGAACTGCAGTTTTTTTCGATTTATTTTGTTGCTTTTTTCCTATATATTATTTATAGTCTTTACTGTTCTCAGTGTAGAATTGAAGTTAATGCTTTCAGTGTTCCAAACAGGGAGCAATATTGCGTTAAATCAGTTAGTCTTTTGTGATTGGTCGTTCATAAATTTCGTCATTTATTGTTGCTCTCTATGTTGAATTGTCAGTGAAATGATGAAACGTATTCAGTCAGAATTGTTGCACTTGAACTTGCACTATTTCATCGTTTTAGTAATGTTATGCATCAACTAGTAAGAAGTGAACTCTTACTGAATATTGTAACTGTCTCAAACTTCTCTAAAACAAATTTTGTCAATATTGGGTTTTTATTTAACATTATTATGATAAACATGATTTAAAAAAAAAGAAAAGAAAATAATAAATTTGAAAAAATCTTGCACTTTGTTCCATTTCTGCATTTTTTCCTTTTTCTGCAACTTCATTTTCTGCGACTACTTTTTTGCTGATAATCTTCATTTCTGCGGCTAAAATTTACTGACATTAGAAATAAGAAATGAGTTTTTTTAGTAAAAATTGAGATGAGAAGTTCATCAATTTATTTTTTTATTATTCTCGTATTTTATCATGGCTCTGCCATCAATGATATCATCACAGCACTTTTTCAGTTATTCCATTATATTTAAAAATTAATTGTAAAATTTTTTTTGAATTGGAATCCTTAAAAATTCTTTCACACATATGTTATTTGGTCTTGTCCATTTTGCGATAAGTGACTTAACAAATGAAAACTTGCTTCTCTATCACATCCTTGACATTTTCCCTCTTGCATATCAAGTTTGATTGCTGGAATGGTTTTTCTTGGATAGCAATTGGTTTTGGTGTACTGCAAGACTGTGAACGCATTCGCCGCGGTGGAATTTCCATACCACTTGGAATATCGTGAACAAGCTGGACGATCATTGGCCGAGGAGACGGGATAGTTCTGAGAGGACCAGGTTCCGGTAGTTCTGGGGAATCTAGTTTATCAGATATAGGTTTCCGTTTCAATACTTTTGTCTGCAAACATGGTCGCCAATTTTCGACGCGTTCATGCGGTGCCGTAACACGTTGTTCTGATCGAGAAAAAGTCTCGGACTTTATTCTCTTTCGCCTTTCCTCCATTCTCTTTTGATCTAATTTATTTGCATTCATCTTTGCTGCAGATAAGCTATCCTCTATTCCGATTCGGGAAACCGAAGTTGCAGTCGGTAAATTCACAGAAGACCTTGGTCTTTTTACTCCGGATCTGTTCTAGAAGAATGACTTGTTTGGTGATTTATTTTTCTTCGAGATATTAGTTTTCATATGCTAGCAAATTTTTTTATGATTTACATCCGTTTTATTATTTCTATTCTATGCATAATATCTGGATGATTTGTCACAGCTTCATTACTTTTCAATTTGAGTTTTATTTTCATCAGGATTAAAAGTAAAGTTTAAATGAATTCACTATCCTAATGCAGTATTTCTGAAAACTGAAAAAACAAATGGTATGAAAACAAAACCATAATTTTCTTCATTTAACATAAAGAATGCGAAATTATGGATTGAAAGATATCATTCTCAGAAGTCTACCTTTGTTGTTTTTTCCAGCAGACTTTTCGTCTTATTCCATTTTTTGAAGTGCCATTTTGTCTCTCTCCGCGTGAAACCACGTTGTAGTGATTCTTGGTCTTGATCTTCTCGATTCATTTTTAGAAATATTAATGAAGCATGGCTTAAATTTTGGCCGTATTTATTCGTAAGAATAGAACTTTTATTCTCGCGAATAAACTTTGAATAATTTTGCGCGTTTATTCCCAAGATTAGAGCTTTTCGTGTTGAAGAACTGCCACGAGCTTCAGCAAGATTTTTCCTAATATTTTTCTTCCAATATAGAAAAAAGTATCAAAAAGATATTTTGGTTTTCTAATCTTGAGAAGTGAAAAGCTCCATTTTTGGGAATATGCGGAGAATGATTTGCTACTTCTTGATTCACAAATACTTTGTGGAATCTTGAAATTGAGCTGCTGCATCAGCGTTGCGTAACAAAGGCTTGTGTTTTTCGGGAAGCTGCTGCAGTAGTTCAGATGAGGATAAATCTGATGACTGTCTTTTGGGTTCTGCGCTGACTTTTGTTAAATTTGTCAAATCTTTTGCCTGAAATAATTTTGCCTGAGATTTTGCACCCTAATATCACTGCTAGCCATATGAAAAAAAAGAAATGGAAATCAATTTGCAAAATTCAGATATTATGATTCATTGAGATTTCGGAGAAATAAACTCGCATTATCAGTTCTATTATACATATCATAACTATAACCCTTGATTGTCATATCGAGCGTCATGTGAGTCTAGATATACAGCAGAATCATATGAGCCTATTGTTGCTTTAGTAAAGTGAGGAATTGGACATGAAATTAAAACTATCAGAACATGATTCTTCATTCTTTTCGATTAACTTCAACGGCAATTGAATTTGCTTTATTTTAAAAAATTTGTTAAATATCAACAAGGAAACAGTGAAGCAGTGTTTCTGGCAACATCAGAATATACGGTTGGATTGAGTTCGAGCAGTTATTCATTATATTAAATCTAATAAGAACGTACTCAATGTTTCAATATCTTTATTATTTTTTTATTTTTTGGACAATCGAAAGACTGGAAATAAGATCTCGTACTTACAGTATCCTTCAACGGTATCATTTTAGGTGTTCCTGCTTTGGATGACTTGTTTTGTTGTATTAAATCAAGACTATTTCGAATCCTTATCCACTGCTTTATTTTTCTTTCAGAAGTTTGTTTATAAAATTCAATTTCTTCTACAGTCTGTTGCTGCTCGATTCCTTCAAAGATAGCCTTAGTTTATATTCACACTGAAGAACTTCCATTCCGATTATCAACTACGATTTGGCTCAAGTAATAATGTATTTGTTATTTAGTTTCTGTCAACTATCGCTCGTTTAATGTTCTATTTTATTCCTCTTATCGCCGTTTTACATAAATTCTCCGGTTAGCTATTTCTTCGTTCGATCAGTCCGATCCGCCGCAACATTATGCCGAAAAAAAGAATGAAAGCGTACTTGCATGTTGTGCTAATATTATGCAAAATATCAAATAGATAGCGATACAATATCCTGTGATGCCCAAGATAACTATAAAACAGACAGTTTTGTAAGTTGCGTAAATTGGAGAGCTTCCTGAAAATTGCTATTTTGCATTTTTGAATTTACTGCATTATTAATATCTTTTATATCTTTCGCTAACTAAAAGCTTACTTATAGATTCATAATGGTACTTTTTTCCAATAGATTTTGACATAACGGACCGTTTTAATCTTTCTTTAGAACAATTATGGGCTAAAACTTCGATTTGATTTTGTCTGGCTGTGAATGTTTTTTGCATTCTGCAACTCCATCCAACCTACAATGTGTCCAGTTGATAGAGTATGAATCGAATTTTTTTTGAAGAATGATGTCTTCTTTCTAAGCTGCGAATTAAAGTAAATAAATATATGATAATGCACGATTTGAGATAATAGGAAAGATAAACGAATCGTCGTGAATTTAATTTTGTGGATAAGACATCAGGTGCTTGAGAACATCATACATAATTATCAGCATTACTGATGCTAACGATAAGCGCAAGTGGCGAGCTCAGTTGGGCATTTAAAAAGCATCTATTGACTCGTTCTAAACATTTCCAATCATTGATCTGTAAATTATACTCCGTACAATCAGATATTAGTACACTTTTGGCAAGACCGGTTTTTAGAAGGCAACTTTTAAATTAAATAACAGATCTTGTTGGAGTAACTTGAAAGTCAACTCAAGTAGCGGACATATTACAGTGGAAATATGCAAATATGCTGTAGTTGGCGAAGTGATACTCATCATTTCAGAACTGTCCATGCATTGAATCACAATAGTGGCACACATTCCGTCATACTGAAATATTTGATGTGTTGGAAGAGAACTTCTTCAGTTCTATCTTAACGAAACTATTAACTATATATTATTGACTGAATTTTTGGTCAAAATGGAAATAAAGAGTGTGCAGGCATTATGAATGATACGAGTAAAGAGAGAGTTAAGGCGGGAGAAGTTGCATTTCAGGATCGGCGAAATGGGAGAGGTGACATCATGTTATGAAGAATTATGCAGAAGATGCGCACGCCTTAAAAGAATGCTTTCTATTAGATGGAAAATGCTGCACAGCAAGATTCGGAATGATAGATTTGCGAGAATACAATGATCTCTACAGAAGTCTTCCACTGACATTTGGAAAATGTGAACCTGATATTTTGATAAATTTATTGAAATACCAAATTGCCATTTGTGAACATCAGCAATAGCGCCAAAGATCTGCTTGATTACACTTAGAAGAATGAACTTTGCTGTAGTTATTATCGACTGCATAATGGCTTGAAATTTCATTGATTAATGACAAGTTTATCACTCATACTGCTTTATACTATCAAATTTTTAACTCAATTTGCATATTTCATATTCAAAGGGCTAGTACGATTTCTAATTGTCGATGAAACTCTGTTTCAAGCAAATTTCTTATCGATGATAACAGATTTTTGTTGTAAGCACTTTTAATTAGTATGAGAATACTTTTCCAATCGTCTTTAATCAGCAAATTTGAAAAAAGGCTATTATATCGTTCAAAAAAATTACAAAAAATGTCATCGATTAGAGTACTAGCAAATCTGAGCAATGATTCAGGAAGTTTTGGCCTACCAACGACTCTTCATGAGAAAAATTTTAAGCACTTAGCCGAAGATCAGCTATATACTTAAGTGAAACTATCCATTTTAATGAGACATCAAATTATGGCATCATAATTTCGTATTATTATTATTGTTTATTAATTAATCGTTATTTGATGTATTGAAATACACTTTTACATCAAGTCATTCAGTCCTGTCTCATATTTTGAATTCAATGCTGATTTCAAATATTTATGTTAATTAAAAACTCACATTTTGTACAGCTTTTCAGAACTTTTTATACTCTAATGCATTGGTAATTGTAGGCGCAAGATTAATTAATTAATAATATGAATGCTACGATTCTCATTGATCCTGAAATGAAATTACACCATGAAAATTAACGATTTTATAATGTCATGAGACATTAACTGCTAAATATAATAACGGTATTCAATATCTAATCTTGTTCAAATTCATGGTTCATTTTTTCAAAATTTCATTTCCGTTTAAAAATCTTTCAGATTGTCGTCAAATTCCTATCTTTTTTCAAAACTTTTCATCAGTTCAACTTCTAAATTATATGAAATGCGACAAGCAATGTTCTAAATTGGGAAATAAAATAGAATGCAAAAGAGGAGCTGTCAGAAAATTCGGAAAGATGGGTTATTATAAGAAAGGAATGTTAAAACTCAAGAAGAGTGAAAATAGTTTCAAATAAACCACAAGGATAAATATGTTTCTCGGCAGAATGCTTTAATTAACATGCAAACAAGGCGAGGTCATTAAATGACGAGGAGAAATTGGAGGTCAGGAAAGAAGAAGCTCCACATGAGGTTCAGATATATGAGGATATGAGTGAAGAGAAGAATCGCTAGCATAAAAAGGATATACAAGGTTCGGATTTTAAGAAGAGTCGCCTTTTTATACAAATTCTCTCAGATAGTTTTCGACAAGAGCAGTTTTTCTATAAAGTTTCTATAATAGTTCGACTCAGTTCGACAATCCCGCAACGACACAATCAACGCTTCAACAGCAATAAATCGACAACCCCAATCGACAAGAGCGACAATTCAGCAGAAAGCCACTGTTAGTATCCCTTCATTATTTGTCAAGTATTGTTCCTTTATTTTTCTATTGTTATAATACTGTGTATAATATCGTATTTCCAATAAAACCTATTACCGATTTTGCCGAGTCACAATAGCAACAAGAATCAATTCCAGTCCATCTATCCGCAAACCAGATTACACAAATTTATGCAAATTTTTTTCCCCAATAGAGCCAAAAACCTCTCTGCAAATTAAAACTTATTTAGTTAAGAAGTGGCAGGAAGAGCAAGATGACTTGTTTAATGTAGCAAAACAGAAATAGTAGAAATCATAGTTTACCACTGATTGTATTTTTATCACTTCTGTGAAGATCTTGGCCATCTGAAACTGAATAAGAGATGTGAAAGGAAGTAACTGGAAATCAGGATTAATAGCACTGAATGACAAGCAGGTAAGATTCTTCTATCAGTTAGCATTTTCATGTACCATTTGTAGAATGCAGAGTTTTAAACTTTTTTGTCAATTTCCTTGTTGCTATTTGTTTTGTGAGTGATCAAAGACCGAGAACGAATGGTCTATTATCGAGTCTTATATACTGACAAAAAAGATCTAATGTCTAACAATAGCTATAATTTAAAGAAAAGGAAAAAACATAGATTTAGCTGAAGTAATTAATATCAGGATGGCCTTAACTAGAAAAATAAAAGAAATGAAAGGAAAGCATGAACATTCAGACATTCTGACTAAATTAGTATTGGTTTAAATAAGTATCATTAGCTTAAAACCAAATACTTGATAAAGTAAAGTATAACTTCATTGATCGACAGTTATTTATTTCTTTAGAGATGAGAAACTTGGAACATTTTAGAAATGGACTGGAAAATGCATGCAAAACATCGAAAAGCAACGGTATGATTTATCCATGCCATAGCATTTTCTGCCTCAGAATGATTTTGCTATTTTTTTTTCTTTTTGAAATTCTAGAAACTTCAGATGCGCATAAAAGAATTTAAAACAAAAACCTTTATACTTTGATGCTCTCCATCTGGCGAAATTAAAACTCAGATGATGCAGACGGACCAGTTTAGATATATCGGTGTATGAAACCGATCTTCTTGGTGAAGTTTATGGAACAAAGGATGTCAAATTTTAAATCTACGAATTATTTCAAAAAAGTGAAAAATGTTTCTCACTTTTGCAACAATCCAAAAAATTCTCAATTGCCTTCTTACTGATTGTTTACTAGAAAAGAAAAAAGAAACAGGAAATTTCTTTCTTAATCTTGAAACTTCCATATCAGCATTGTATCTGCAAAGGCATTATGCCGAGCTGTCGTCACTATGTCAAGCTTATCTGACTAACTTCATAGATAATTGCATCATTTTTTGGAAAAAAATTTTTATTACGTATAGATGGAAGCTGCGGTGATATTACAGAATCACAATCTCGTAACATTACGGCAGATTCAATTGCCCTGATTCCTTTTTTTTTAGAGGAAGCATCGATCCCATGCTGAGAGTGCAAATGTCGCTCTCTTGAAACAGTCACTAAGTTATTCCAGCTTTATCCAGTTTTTGCTTAAAAAATGATTCGAAACTGTCTGATCTCCTATGATTAACTTTTAATTTGTCGTCGAGGCATGTAGGATTAAGTCATATCCCTAACGCCCAATCCGTTTGTCAATTGTACATTAAGGACGAGCTGATGTAGTCTGTTTTGATAGGTATTCAAATTTATACATATCCACATGCTGAAATTGATGTTGTTCAAGGAATCTTTTGCACAACAGGGACAATGTGGATGGACAATGGAGAAATCGTCAACTAATGACCAGAGGAGGTAAGTCTTTAAAAATTTTAAGTTAACTTCAATTATTTACTGATAAATGTGAGGCTTGTAAGGTAGTTCTACAAAAAACAAAAAAAAAAAAATGAATTATAAAAAAAAAAAAAGTTAGAAAGAGGCGAGCAGTGTTAGCAATGGAATATTTTTTATTTGCTTTGTTTTTAAAGCTGACGACTAATTCTATGTTGCCTTTGCTACTATGCCTGCGAAATATCGTAAATAACTGCGGTGTACTTCGCGGAATATGAGGAAGTGCATAGTAGGAACGACCTGGTAGGTATTTTCGATCTGTGCATGTCAGGAGTGCTTGCATTTTCGGGAATAGATCCCGTACATGGTGAGATTGATGAACATCAACATTGAGCCACCATGCATCCAAACACTTAATTTGGCGATGATAAGAATGTCAATGGTCTAACGTTGGATAGTTATAAATCTGACACACTTATCTGGACATTTATTGCAATATATCAGAAGTTAAGTTAATTTTGATTTTACACGTCACGATCACGTAAACCAATGACGAAATAGCACTATTATTATCGATCATTATATTTTTCATAAACTTTGAAGAAAGTATTTGCTGTTATCTTGTGCAAAAAATTGATTAAATCAAGAAAGGAACACATATCCAGGTAAAATGCACATTAGGTTATACTGGCATTGCACTTTGTCCCATCTTCGATTGGCATTTTTGTACTTTCCAACAATATCATCACGCAATCTGTCACCATATCTCACACTCACAGTAGATGATCTTTTCGGATAATTGCGTGAGCGAATGGACGAATGATTTCTAAATGATTGAAGAAGTGATGAAGACTAAGTGATAGAGAAACGTTTATTTGCGGTTGAAGATAACACGCATCTTTTGTAACTCTCAGTCTGATCGGAGAGATGATCACGAAATTAATCGCGGAGATGATCATAAGGTGATCGGAAAGTTGATCACAAGCTGATCGCTGTTCATTTATCTCTTTGCTTCTTCATTCCAAAAATGATCAGAAGAAATAGTTATCTGTTTTCCCTTCCATGTACGAATGAAAAACCGAATTTCCAGTGGAGTGGAGAAAACGAGTGGGAAAAAATTTCTTTAAAGAGACAATGATAATTTCTGGAAATCGAATTGCACTTTAATATTTGTTAATGAAACAGGAGAAAGAGGAAGGAAGAGACAGAGGGAAGAAGATGACAAGAAAATATTCCTGAGATGGACAGATGGATAGGTCGCGCGTTGAGCAGCTTGTTTTTTTTTTTGCCAGCGGCCGCACTTCTTCAATCTAATTGTTATTCATTCAAATGGTTTTTACCAAACTATTAATTAATCAATAAGGTGGGACAATTGGAGTAGTTCTCGGGAACAGATTCCCGGGAACCATTCGATACTATTCATCTTTCAGCACTAAAGCTACCATGTGCATGTATATCAGTGATAAGTCGCGAAGGTCAATGTGTTGATTTGGTGGGGTTTTGAAGTACCGCACTGATTGACCTTCACTTACTTTCCTTCCTGCACTTCAATCATCAATATTCCTTACTTCTTTTTTTACCTCAAAAATAGACCTTATCTTCAGCAACATTTCTACTGTACACCGACCGTTTTAGAAGTAAGCAATAGATGTTTTAGGTGTTGCAATATAAGCAGACTTCACACTGCAAATTAATACCAGTCATAGGAGTAGTTTTGCAGTAAAAGGATTAGAAGACAGCAATGAATAAAGTTGCAAATCGTATCGGTCACCTGTTTTCAGGAGAAATCAGTTGGTGACTCTGCCTTGAGGAGGACACTTCTTTCGACCGAATAATAGCGCAGAAAGACAGAAATTTCTCGACCGTTTCACTTTGTGCGAGATGTGAGCTTTGAGTGGACAGTTGTTAGCGTCTGCGGGATTTGCTTGTAATCCGTCACTTGTTGGCTAGAGGTTAATTGATATCATTGCTTGGCTGCTGTTGTTCTCTGAGCCATTAACCTTCCTTCTACTTGGTTTTTTTTTTTCTTAACTTTTGCAAATAATAATGTTCGCATATCTGTTGATCTTTGGACTGTGTGTTAAAAATGGCTGCAGTCAACTGTTCAGAAATTTAGAACATAGATGACGTATAAAATGATAAACGAACATGAGGAATTTAGTAAAATGATTTTTTTGAAAGTTATTTGATAATTGCAAAAAATCTTCTAAAATTTGAAATTTCTTCGCACATTTCCAATTATTCAATATTATTAATCTTAACAGCTTTTCTGTTCTGAAAAGAAGGATTCATTCAATGCGAGAGCGCTTTTATTACCAATATCTATTTCAATTTTATGGCTTCAGTACATTCCCCATTCGATTTGTCCCCAATTATTAATTCAACTTCTTTTTCCTATTTCTATATGTTTTTTACTTTTTTTTCCAATATGTTTTTTTACGAATTCAAGTCATTCGCGTGCTTAGCCCTGCTGTATCATATATACATATCATTCTAAGATCCGTGGCTGGGAAGTTTAATTCTTAAAAAGATTTTTCAAATCAATTCTGATCTTCGAAAAAGATGAAATTAATTAAGAGTTATATTATATAATCAAACTTTGCTCACGCATTGTGTTATATAAGGAAAATGTCAAGCATATTTCTTTAATTCATGCAAATATCGCTCATAATAACTTTTTAAAGCATAAATTTTGTGCTGTTGAGATCTTTTGTAATCAAGAATTCAGCGAGAGAAAGTATTGTTAGCGAGACAGTTGGAATTTGAAAATTTTAAAAGAGAAAAAATTTCACGCGTCGCAATTCCACAGATTACACCTGAATGATGCCATTGATACACGCACGCACATGCAGATGCATTCAGCAAAAACTGCCATATTGCCATCGAAATCTGATTGCTGCTGAGAAATCTAACTATCTTGACTGCTATGTTCCCAATTTTTTTTTCGGAAAAGGAATTTTTGTTCATCAAATTTATTTAGCTTCTTGCAGCATTTTCCTGAAATGACATTTAGTGGATGACCTATATAATGTCTGGCCTGAATTAAATGACTAATGAAGTAATTCGAATCAAAACTGAAATTAGCAGAAAGTTCCGACTGGTTGAATGAGGTAACTCTTATAAGTTACTACCATCTTAATTTTAAAAAAGCAATTTTTTCTAAAGTGATATGGAATTTCCTTCTCTTCATCCAGCCTATGTTATAAGTCTATGCTATCCACTTTTTTCTGCATGCAAGGTCAAATGATCAGCAATGATTTTTTACACATTGTTGTTCTTAATTTCATAGAGAAATTAAGTTATATGACGGAGATAACCTTCTTTAGTGGCGACCTAAAGAATGAATACTATTACCATCATAAGTTTACTATTTACTTGCACTAACGATTAGTAGCACGGCTAGGATGTAATAGTACTGGTTGGTTCTTCTGAATCGCAAATGTTTTCATGTTAAATTGAAGCTCCTTTTTTAACAATTTTGTTATTTTTCAAATTCCATTAATAGCCTCACAGTATGCAACTTTCCTCAGCGAACAAAATTTACAGTGCTACATTTCAGTTCCAGTTTATATTGGTAATGGTAAAAAAAAAAAAAAAAAAAGGAAAAAAAAAGGAAATCGGAAATTCGATAATGAAATGCTTATTTCGAAATGAGACATTAAAATAATGGCCAGTTTAATGAATTTCTTAAATATTAATACCAGTTAATAGTTTGCAAAATAGCTAAATACTGAAAGAATTTTTGTCCACTTTCAACTCGCTGCTTGTTTTTTTCCTTATTAAAAATGTAGTTTCAGTAAGTTCAGTATATAAAGATATTAACTTTATCATATTTTTTTGAAAAAAAAAGCTGAAAACAAAAAGATCGAAAGAATCTGATGGAAAGAAAATTTAAGAATCTATCTTTATAAATTTTTATTTTGCTTAAAGACGAATTGAATTAGAAGCTGTCTATACCACGAGATAATAGTAATGACCAAAAGTAGTTGATGGTCAAGATGGGATGTTGCTCAATCGGAGAAGATGCAGTCCTTGAGTTGACCTTCACGATTCCCCTAGCAGGAGTAAAATAGAAGCTAATGATGAGAATAAAGCACCTTGGATTTATGCAAATCAGTTCAATGAACTTTTCAGTGGAAAAACGAGCGTTGACGTGTCATATTTTTCTGCTTTTTTTCACTGTTCTCATTCATTATGTGAGTAAGGGAGGGAAGATTGCTATTAAGTATGATTTGTTAATTAAATTAAATGATAAATTGCAAGCAGCTATTAATTAACAGGTCACTATGACTACTCATTCAGACGTAATGACCGACGCTGCCCTCACTTTAATGGTTTAAAGTGATAATCAGCAGCATGTTAACGGCTTTCTTGATGCCTACCTTTCAGACAGTTTGCTTTAATAGCTCAGTGATGTGTTTGTGTGTGCAAATTTAATTCCTACATAGGCTGAAAAGAAGAATAAATAAAACGTGTTTAGTAGTTTAGCATATCACGTAGAGAGAAAAAATGCGATGAAGAAGGAATTCCTAAAAGAAACAGCTTAATTGGCTTTTAGAAATTTCATTTGCTATCTTCGCTGATGAAGAACAAAATTATTGTTTTTAGTGTATTCCCAACAAGATCAGAAATGAATTTGAAAGGGTCATTTCAGGTCTGTCGTAAGAATTTGCATTGTGCTATAATATATCTGCTGGTGCATTTGCTGTTTTGTCGAGTTGTCGCCTAGCGCCTTATCAGTAAAAAAAAACAAACAAGCAAACATTCTGCCATCCTCTCCGATAAATCAGCAACCTGTTCTCAGCGCAGGTGTTTCTCCCTACTTTCCTTTGCGTTGACTTCTGTTCCATTATCTGATTTGATGTCAATTCAATTCAGTTCAGTCCCAAATTTTTTCTTGTTTACATCACACTCTCTTCGTTGCTGCCGAATCGAACTACTATTCGAAATTTTTGAACATAACGTTCGCTTCTCTTTGATTGTTATTCTATCTTCTTTGACTTTCCACACAGGATCTTTTTTCTTTCGTGATATAATTGATATCTGACATTAAAAATGACGTAATTGGTTGACATTTGATAATAAAATGTGACATTAATTCTAAAGTAAATTCTTGATGATGCGACATTGAGCAGCTACATTATGTGACTCTTTCCTCAATACAAATTTCCTAAACATATTAATTGACTTGGTGATAATGTGTAAATCTTGCAATTTGTGCATATGGAATTTCTAAAATTTGGAAATGCCAAGCTCATCTTTACGATTTCTATAAAGTAAGGGAAAACAGAGGATTTGAACTTATCCAAATCATTGGGAGAAAATTAAATCAATTTTACCATGTTGCTCGGGACATATTCCATAAGCATTTTAAGTATGGAAACATTTAGATTGAAAAAAAAAGCCTTGTAATTATATGATTCGATTTTTTCACTAAAAAAAAAAAAAGATATTTCAGCTTTCTATCAAAAGAATTCTTTTTTCGTCAAGTGATGATGATTTTTTAGATTTTTGACGACTTCTGCCTCTGTGATATTGATTTTCCCTGAGCTGTAGCCAGTAAAATTATTAAAGTGTCATTTAGCTGAAAAATTTGATGATATATTTGCGAAGTGCAGTGGTTATGATATAAGCTAATCATTAAGTTCACTAATTAGCAATACTTTTAGACATGGCATTGAAGCGTCTCTTTGCTGTATTGTTCCTCAGTTGCCTTACAACAATGATTGTGTTCTCATTTACCCGTATTTTTACATTTTCTACCACAATATATCTGTGGAAAAATGAACAACTTATCCGGAAGCCTTCATCAGTCGCTCTTACACTCAATACCTCCATTACTGAAAAGTCTTCTGACTATGATGACAAGGTGCGTATGGTTTTTGAATATTGATGTCCTCTTTTTGTCATTGAATCTGGCTCTTATCCATTGAACTGTTCGATTTCATTTATGTTTCTAAAGCGATCAGTCAATCGAACGATTGCATAAAGGTCTTTCACGAAGGGTCTTTGAATGCAGTTTTCTTGGAGTGTTACAGCAAACATAGTGGAAAAATACTTTTATAAATTAAAATGACTTTAAAATAGGAAAAGATAATTTCGTTCAGAGAGAAAAAAATGCGAATTTGATTTTCACCTGAGATAGCAATTATACTTGACTTCTGAAATCAGCTACTGGCAACATCTCGTCTCAATAGGAAAGACTGCGCAGGTAATCCCAAGCAACCGCGGTATTAGAGGAAAGATGGATCAGCCATTTCTATGATTCGAAATGATAAGATTAACTTCATATAAATGCATCACTGAATGCTGTTTTTGATCGCAATTATTGCAACCTTAGAAGCTCTAGAAATTGTCGTCGTGCTAAAATATTTACATTTACAGACATATCTGATGGCTGCCTACATAACTTCTTCCTCAGTGATAAGATTAACGACAATTCGCAAATGTAAGACGATTATTAGGCTACGTTTTCATCTAAAAACAAATCAGTCCAAATTTCTGACTGTTCCACTAATTCATAAACCAATCCTCAAGTGTCCATGGTTCTATGCCACGAAGTTAGTTACAGCCTTTTATCATGTCTTTAGATCATTTTACCCGTTAAGTTAGCATTATATTACACATTTTTAGTAATTTAGTTTGTATTCAGATGCGATTTTGTTGGCTATTTTGCGACAACAGTGCGTCGGAATGATTTGGAGCAATTGTTGATGACAAACCATAAAAAATTACCTAAAGCTTACGTATCGCGAATGGATAGGCCTTCATTACGAGTGCCAATTGTGCTACAGGAAGCGCGTGTGATGCCGAAACAACCACGCAAACATTATCTTGCTGTGTGCTTGCAGCCAATTTTCTTGCTAGCCGACTGGACTCTTTTAGTGCAATTTTTCGAGGTAGGCTGAAATCCATCTTCCTTGGCCAGTATACTATTAATGATGAGCCTTCTGATCGAAAGCTAATATTGCTGTTATTGTACGCTCAATATGCTTTAATTCATGTATTCATATGCTTTTCGATTGATTGCACTGATCGTTTTGTTTTCATGAAATTTGCACCAAATATTTTCATCTTTTCATACGCTTTTACAGATTTGGATTGCCCAAGGTGTCACCAAATTTTGCGTGTATGTGCAGTCAATGACACCTGAAGTTGACGCATTATTACGTGTTTATGAGCATTCAAAAGACGTAGAAGTTGAGCGAATCAACTGGGCTCCATTGCCGACTGGTGAAGTTGCTGTGAATGAAGATAATCCAAATTTACGAATTTACAGGACTGAGGTATGAATTGATGAAACATTTATTGTAGATATTTTTGTTACTGGTAAGTAATGAATAATTATCTGAATTTACTGATTGATTTCCAAACTTTTCTAATGTTATTTCAGGAATCTTTGAATTGCTTGAAAGCATAACGGAAAGACTTGTTGCTATGACTTAATCGCCGCGCAAAACTGTCCATTTTAACGAATGTTTAATTTAAATGGGAAATTGAAAAAGTAAATTTGGTGTAGATTTGATAGAAAATAGCAGCAGGTTTCTCCCATCGGAAAATAAACAAGGAGTGATGAGCAGATACACTGACAGTACTCGATTCCTACTCTTAAAGCGATATAGCATTTCTGTCCAATTATTACCTTCTCAAATATGCAAAATACCACTTAGTCGATAAATGCAAATCCTTCTGAGAAGGATCGCTTTCCGCCAAACTAAGCACTAAGCAATGCAGGTTCATCGGTGTCTTCCTGTCATTGAGAGCAATAATCACCGATGCTTTCTTAGAAGACCGTAAAATCTTACGAAACTGTCGCTCTTCCCGAACGATGACTCATGCAAGTAAAAATTATTCCAAACCTCAAATATGTAAATGCGAGGTAAGGCCTTGCTGCTTCTATGGCTAACATCGAGTGTAAAGCATTGTAACATTAACAAAAAGCAATGCTTTTGTCTAAACAGTTTACAAATGTATAAAATTGTCTTAAAATTCATGTTGTCCGAAAAACTCAGATCAGTTCTACAATTTTAACTGTTTAAAGGTGACTACTTCAATCAACGATTGTGTTTTACGAAGTCGCGGTCATGCAAAATACGTGATTTCTTCTGACCTGGACGAAATTCTGGTGATCTACAAAGAAACATCGTTGCTTAAATTGCTGGATAGTTTGCGAGCGAAGTTTAAAAATTCAGCGGCGTTTGTTATTCGCAGCAGTTTCGCGCTTTTTGAGGTTAGTATTATTTCGTCTTTTTGGCGTTGATAATTTTCCTTCTTGAAAATATCGCAAAAGAACAAAGTAGTGATCCTTCTGGCGAGCAATGTGAAGGTAGTATTCCTGGCCGTTAGTAATAAGGGAAATGTAATTAATACGAAAACATAATGGATGGGTGGATGGATGCGATCAGATGAGTTTCGTCTAATATGTTGATATTCGATGAGTAGAAGATGCATTTGTACCGTAGTAATTGTCATATTAATCATTCATTTAGTTATAGAAAAACAGGTAAGAAGGAGATAAAATTATGATCATAAACCAATAAAAGAGATCGTAATAAAGCGAAAAAGAGTAGAATCAAACAAACAAAATGCTGGTGCCATAACTATTTTATTCACTGACCGTAATATTGGCACTTCCTTTTTTGATCCCGCTGCTAATTTTGTTCCTGTATTATTTCTACATCTATTTTGGTTTTCCGTCATCCAGAATATTTCATCGAAAGAATCCACTGAGTTATGCAAAAAATACTTCACTTCTAGGCTCATCTGATGAAAGGTTAATTATTTTCATCAATTTTTAGAATCACTGGGCTAATATTTCCAAGCCAACAGATATTGATTTCAGTAATTTCGCAAATATTTCGCTAGAAAACTATATTTGGCCAGCTGGTTTTCGGAGCAAAGTAAGTTTTCAGTTAGAATTTTATTTTTCTTTTTTTATCAGATATTGTTCTTGCTGTATCTGGCTTAAATGAATAGACGTAAATTTTTGTTGGAGGTAATTGTGACAGCAACTATTTTAAAAAACTAGAAATGTTTCCCACGAAAAAAATGAGTTCACTAGCTGCGATTTTTACCTTCCTCGCTTTTTTTTTTTTTTTTAATCTTTAACATCAGAGCATCATTTCAGGTAGTTATGATTCCAGAGTATGTATACAGTGCTCATGTACATCAGGTATTGCAACCAGAACCTGGAAAGATTATAAAAATTGTACCACCTGAAACTGCTCTAGTTTTCCATTTAAGGTTTATTGAACTTATTAAGATTCTCGTTTCATTAAGTACCAATTTACAATGAGACTAAATGGAACGATATCTTTTTCTCCTAGCAAGAACACGACGCTTCCCAACTGCAATTTTCTTTCTGAGGCGCTTGCTGATTCAAACTTTTCTTTTTGATTTTTTAGGCGCGTCATGAGGGATAAACTATGGTCATCAAACACGACGGTGAAAACGAACGCACTCGCTAGATTTATTGATCCATGCAATAAATCATGGAAAAATCGGTTAAAAATAATTAGACAGGTTCCTGATACTAAAATATTGCATGGAAGCAAATGGCCCCAAAGAGGAAGCCAGGTTTCCTCCGTCTTTTTATTTTCAAATGTTTATAAGATTGAAATGATGCAAAAAAATACCTTTCAAATGCAGATTCTGCTACTTTTATAAGATAACACTATTTTTACAAGTCATTATCCAAAATTTCACGATTTTCACTTTCACATCTCAAAGCATAGATATCTCCGATAACATTTTATCATCTAAGAAGCAATTGAAAAAGCTTGATACTAATTTCATTATTCATTGTCCATCAAGTTTGATTATGTATGAATCATTATAGCCAAGTTTTTGTACGGGATGACTTCAAGCTCCAATCACTCTAGCAACCTAGAATTGTTTATGCATAATATTTCTAGATTTCTAGATCTTTTCAAAATCAAAATTATTCGAAATAGAAAACAAAAAAACTCTGCCAAATCTCAACAAAGATTTTTAATCATTTTAAATCACTTTTTGCTATACATGTTTGCTCTACGATCAAATTTGAGAATATAAATTGAGGCAATGCTTTTCAATTTAAATTCTTGCAAATAACAATAACATTGTGCTAATTCAATGAAGAGTTATGGATCGCCAGAACCTGAATGGGGAGACTTTCTTTTGATTAATAATGTCGAAAAATAAGCTATAAGCTATTATCAATATTTAAAGGATACGAAAAAATGCGTTGTACTCTGCGTTTCATATGCCTTACTTACGTGTCACGTATCATAACTCTACGTGTCATGTACCGTATTCTGTATTTGCATTTTTCACCCAAAAAAGTATATATTTCTTTCCGCAATGAATCTTTGTTGAAAAGCGTCTTATTAATTATGTTAAAAGCTATAGAGATTTTGAAACAAATAGTGATGTAAATTTTATTTGGAAAAGCTTCAAATTTATATCGCTAAAAATGACGTCGAATGGCTCTTTTTTTGCAATGAAAATAATGGATAAGTGGGACATTTTTATGTCTCAAAAAAATGCAGCGACAGCAGACTTACTGCACTGTTAAATTAGCTAATATATGAAATGTGGCATTTTTCTGTTGTCATAATAACTTTATTTGATCTATATTTTAGGTAATGAAGGAATTGGAAGCATGCCGCGAGCAACTTAATTCTATTCAAAATGATACTTGTCATTCACCGTATCGTTGTATGTCAAAAATTACATCTGTCCCATCAAACGAATGGGTCATTGCACAACAGACCTGGACTGTCTTATAGTAGAAGGAATAATTTAAAATATGATAATGATGATGATATGTGCCACAGATATTTACTTGTTTAACACGACATCTTATTGTGCTATCTCCAACACGCTGTCTGGAGTGGCTTTCTTCTGGTTAAGTATTTTGCATCTCAATTTATTTGAAATCCTGTCAAATGTAATAGTTTAAGATGATTTTCTCACGAACGTTGATTATTTTTTTAGTACTTTTGGTCTTGCTGTTAATAGGACTTCAAATATTGTAATTTAGAGCATGACGATGGCCCATTTACGGCCAGATTTTCCTATTTTATGATTTGCCTAGTTATTAAGTAACTCTAAAAGTTTCTGAATTTTTGTTACCAAAAATTCAGAAACACAGCATATGCCAACTTGAACATGCAGTTTAGTTAACTTGACAGCAATGCAACGAACTTCCTTTTGTATTCATTTTCTTTCCCACACTATGGAATCTTCCATGGTGTTTCTCATTTGGAAGCCAAGAATTCAATAGTTTTTTAAAATTCTTATTATTGTACATATGTTCATAAAGTCTTGCACTGCATTTCTTTTATAAACTTTCGCATTTGATGCATCTGACGCCTCTTATCATTGTTTCTTCATGTAAATAAGTGATAAGGATGGATTTATTAATGCTTGTTCAACAGTGACCTTTCTGTACAACCAATGCAATCTTATCATTGCCATCGTTTAAAACTGACACATCTCTTTTATCTAGACTGTTTCCTCTCAGTGCTACATTTACTATATGCAATATTAGTAGTTGTCGGATTCTTGAATAATAAAAAAAATAAGTTTGATAACTTGGAAACATCTGAAATTTGAATAAACTTTCAATAGAATTATTCTTTAATGATGATCAAATATGATCAGAATTATCTGCCACGATATATAACATATCCGATGACACATCATAGCATAATTCTCGCAAAGATCATTGTAGTTATGTCCAAGAAATTTTTGAAGAGACTACGTTTCAAATTTGAGAAATTAGACGAGCCAATCAATATATTCTGCCTAACAAATGATATGATCGCAAAATTTCACGCACGACCATACCCGATAATCAATATGCGAACATCAAAAAAGTGGTGAGATAGTCATAGAGATCATAACGATGACAGCCGTCTTTGTAATAATGGGCTGTGAATTAATTCGCATGACTTTATGGGAAGTCTTTCCCGAAGATAACATTCCTCTGAAAATCGCATGATTCATCGCTCTTCCACGCAAGAAATTTGGCGAATCTGTCTAATCTCACCTGTGCTATGCTAATATAAGCCTGAAAATAAGATTTCGTACTTTTTATATCTTTTAAATAATAGTTTTTAAAGAAAGATGGAGAGAGATGCCAATATTTCCTGTCCAAGAGTGTTCCTTGATAAGGTGTAGTAGAGATATGATAAGAGAGAGAAGGCCTGACAGTATATCCTTTGTTTTATTTTTATTAGTCAGAGAAACGGCCTTCTCCTCTAGATATCACTGTTAAGAATTCACATATCAAATTTCAAGGGTGTCAATAGCAGTATTGATGATCGGATGATTAATTGTTATATTTTTTAAGCAATAATTTTAATAAAAGACAATTTAATGACTTGGCTTAAAGTCTTGAAGTTTTGACATTAGTTATTATGAAATCGTTTACAGTATCTCTTGAATATTAGTTTTTAATATAATAAATACCAAATTACTTTGAAACTAAATGTTAACCAAGAAAGACTAAATAACACTTTTCCTTCGTCCTCAATTTAAGTTTTACCACATTTCTTCAGTTTAATTATCCGCAAATTGAAATACTCAGCTATTTTTTGAATTCATAAAGATATATTACTATCAGTATCTTCAAGAGCAGAATGGTATTTGTTCAGAAGATGCAATCTTAATTTGATTGTCATATTCAAGCGGATCACCATCATTTCAGCTCTTGAAAACTCTGATTATGGATGGGTTCATGATTAACAATATAATCGTATCGTATCATTGCAGTGTACAGTGATGCTCTTTAAATCGTTCATATTTGTCTTTGTCATTGGTGATGACTGGTTTGTTTTTCTTTTAACAGAGATAATCTTGGATAAGCATACGACAAATTAGCTTAAATTTATAATATGCTTGCATAGTTCAGTAAAAATTCTAATGATAAAGTTTGATTTAAAATCTTTTTACAGTAAATTGTCTGACCTGTTTGCTCAGAGAGTGATAAAATGATTAGCAACAGCTTAATTTCTATTCGAAACAGAATAATATTCCAGAGCTACATACTTTTAAAAGTAAGTTATTAATTGGGAGATTCAACTGGAAAAAAATTCCTTTCAAAATGAAGTTAGTTTATACTTTTATTTCGAGGAACTTCACTCAAATAAAACTGCAAATCTGGCCTGCTTGCTTGTGAGTTCTAGATTTTAGCTATAGAAATACAGATGCGACTTGCTTGTTCTTGATTATAAGTTAAGTTTTCATGAGGTATAAAAGTCAAAATAGGCATACATGCCACATGAATTCGAATGCGGCTATATCATGAACAATTTCATTTCTTCTTTAAATGTTTATTATGTTCAGGATGATAAACTCAGCTTAGCAGTTATAAAATAGAATTAAATTAAGTTGCATTTACATTCTTCGAAGTTATCTCCTAAACCTTGAATTTCAATAAAAACGGTTGGCATTAGATTATCAGAATTGAGTCGCCACTCATAACTAAAATGAGATATATGTAGCAATAATGGTACAGTATGAACTTTCAACAGGGTAGAAAACGATCGTTAATTTGATTTATTATAATACATCCAATGATGTGGTGTTATATTCAAGATGTATGCTCCTCACTACTACTTCAGATCATATGGCGCTATTGCATCTCCATATAGTCAATTAATTACTGTCTTAGTAACGGTAATATTAGTGGTACCACAAATTAACAAAACTTTTGAATTCAACTCATCAGCTTCGTTGTTCTAAACTAAATATTGAAAAATATAAACAGTTTTACGAACATTGGAAAAAGTGAAAATCGAGTTGAGTTCTATAGAATGCAATCTTCGACAGAAAATGAATGTTCACAATTTCATGGAATAATGGAATACACGTTGTTAATTGCAACAAATTCTGCAAAATTCGGCAGTATCCAATAATCGACTTTCGGGACTGATCATATGATGTCTATGATGTCCATATGATGGAATAGACATCCTCGATAAAAAAGTCCTAGTTCTTCTTCAACTGTCAAATGGAAAGTATTGCACTATGATGACAGCATGCTAAAATTCTGAAGTTAACTGTTGGGAAAGTTGAATCAGTGATTTCTCCAAAACATATCTTACCGTATACCAATGAAACTGTGTCAGAGGTGGACAATACGCTTTCGGATTAAATATGAATGTAACAAGAATTACAACGATACGGTAAATTGCAGAAAGTGCAAGTGCAAGAGCTACTTCAGCAGTGCATGATGTTGCAGAATCCCAGAGTCACGAGAAAGTGCACTTCATATTTGTGTTTATCTGATCAAGTATTTGGATTAATTTAATTAACTATTTCATTAAGTAAGCCGCGGGAACTGCTAGAAAAACGACACTTGTTTACTGCTAGTGTCAAACCGATCAAAACCATAAGCAAGTCATCTGTAAATGAACTGAAAGATGAAAAATGAAAGATTGAAAAAAGCCATTTAAAGGTCGACATTTACAAACTAAGTGAACTATATATGATGCATTTTTTCTATCTAATCTTTTTTTTTTTTAATGAAACCAAAATATAATATCATATGAAAGTGTGGTGTGAAAATTATCCCTTAAAGAATCAATTTCAAAAGCACCGCAATACCACTGAACAGCAGTAGTGTCATCGATTTATTAGATTGTGAGCAACAACATATTTACTGCATCTTATAAGTGTGACACGTCGGAAGAGTACTGTTGCTGATCTTACTGAGACATTTTATTTCTATAACGACCTGGTTGAATCGTGTCTAAAACCATAATATCAATCCATTTCAAGATTAATGAGCATTTTTATCCTTTGCTTAGAGACATAAAGCCTAAAAAGTATATTTGAACTATCGCTTTTGATTATTTTATCTCTTCCAGCTCACTAAGTACTACTATATTTTACTATATTTTAGCAGCAACTTGACAAATTTCACGAGCTGCATGAATCTTAGATAAATGATGCATCGTAGAAATCTGGTAATTCTGCTTGAATCAATCTACAAACTTAATCTGATTTGCTTCATTGAAATGACAAATGTAATTACTGCATGAATGAAAGCGCCATTAAAATTTGCATATATTGTGGCAAATTATTTGATAAAAATGGCGATCATTCATAGAAAGAATCATTTTTTACGCAGTATTCATTCGAAGGTGACTGTTTTTCAAGAAATCGACTTGCCATTAAATCAAAGATGATACATTCTCCCGAAATGCCGTAATTATCCAGTGACCATGAACTGACGCAGAAGATGATACCTATTACTATTTCCCAATGTTTCGGTCTTCTGTTTCAATTCTAAACAAGAACCAAATTTCAGGCATTAAGTTTAAGAGGAAATAATGACTTTAACGATAATTATATCACTTATATGTGTTGTGCTCAACATTTCCTACACAATTGCTGCATCGATTGTGTGCATAAGAAAACGAAACGTTGAAACAGTAACTTTTATCACGTCAAAAGTAGAAAAATGCCTGCTAAAAACATCACCAAAAATCGCATGTAATGTTAGACCAAAATTTTTGAAAATGAAATAAATTTCAGATTTCACCTTTTTTTTGAATAATTTAAAAAAACTTCCTGATCCAGAAACCAAACTGAATACTAAGATATGACTTTTGGTCTATCAGACTACAATTCTATTCTTAAAAGAACTATTTTCTAGAAAAAAGTGGAAAGCAAGCAACTTAAATTACCGAACCCAAAACAGCCTCCTGGCCCTGCTGCGTTACCCGCTGGTGCAAACATCCAAGGAGCTGTTGCTGCAGCTAGCGTACCAAAACAATTGTTGCAAAAAAGTCCGACTGCAACTAATCAAACGCAGAAGAAAATCAATGATGTTAGCTGAAAGAAAAGTTATTGAAATGATCTGAGTACCGAAAAAGTCTGATAGGTACTGCAATCTGAAAAACTTGCAGCGGTGTGAAGAAAGCTCAAGAAATCAGAGAATCTTAAAACTATCTTTCGTTGTTTTCTCAAAGTATGCAGCATGTCCTTACATGAAATTTGATTGAATTTGAACAAAAATATGCAATATAACTTTGAGAAGCAATAAATCTGCACATGAATCTTTTTCTCTTTTTCTTTTTCCTTTGTATTTCTGCTGCCTTTCTGGTTTAGAATGGGCACTTCAAAGTGATGCAAAAATCAAAATTGTTTAGAAATTTAAGAATAAATTCTTGATACTGTGAATGGTATGAAATGCTATGCCATTTAAGCGAATATGGTAATAGTGTGACATCAGGAACGAGAAAGTTGAGTCATATCTCTTACTTCATGTCGACTAACTTGATAACCGTAGTTCATCATATAATTTTACTTTTCATACCAGTTAGGTCCATCGAAGTTGAGAAGTGTGAGCTGGAATAACAAATATTAAACAGACTTTGTCTGGGTCAACAAAAAGTAAGGCAGAGATGCAGCAGAGAGAGAGCCTTGACAAATTTTCGACAGCGTTGTCGATCAAGCTAATCCTAATATATTCAGGAGCATGTGCAACCAACACAGCCAAGTAGCAAACGAGGAGAAAGCGCAAAAGATGGACAGGAAAATCTGCTGCAGGTAGACTGATTTACTTCAAAATTACAACAATTCTTGATAATTTAACGAAATATTGAGTGAACAATGGCTTTCTAAAAAGTACTAGAATTTTTAGAGAATAAAAGACAGAAGAGAGAAGAAGAATGAAGTTCGATATGAACAATATGTAAGCTTGTTATTATTCTTCAATCAAATTGATATGTATGGAGATAGTTCAGATTGCAAACCATAAAGCGGTAAATGTGAGGTGAATTTCGTGAGCAAACTTTTAGACACTTCGTGGATTGACCTGGTGGTATTGAAATTATATCCGGAATATTACTAATAATAATGGTAAGAAATAAATTATGAGCATTTATCGACACTGATATATTAAGCAGTTTTTAATACAATTATAATGGGGAGAAAGAATCCGTGGAGTCTTTCCTTACCGTCCATAACAAGTAAATAAATCAGTTGCTTGTTCACAATGATCCACAATTATACCAAGAGATAACCAGAATGAAGGAGTATTTCAGCATTTTTTTTTTTTTTTTCATTTCAAATAAATTCGTTTTGATAAGAATTCAAGAAAATTCAAAATAAAATTGACGCAACAACCACCACAGCAAGGCACTGACGATTGTTGCTCATGTTTAATTTTAATCATTGTGATTATCACCTGGAAAAACGATTGTTGCTCATGTTTAATTTTAATCATTGTGATTATCACCTGGAAAAACGATTGTTGCTCATGTTTAATTTTAATCATTGCGATTATCACCTGGAAAAATTCTTAGAAGTCAATAAAACGGCGAAAAAACGGAATGAAGAAAGGAATAAAATTGGAAGTAGCGCAAACTCAAGGAAGTAATCAAACGGAAGGAAAGTTAAAAGATCAGGTCGGTACTGTTGGATATGTTTTTATGATAATATCACTGAGACAGGCTCGAATAAATCACAAAGCTATCACACATCCACTTACTCTAAGACATCACTATTACTGACACTACACATTCAATTATAACTATTCCTAATTGCGCTCATTATCACTATCGTCCTAATCATCATTACTATTTTCATTACAATCATTATTATCAATACTGCTAAACGCGTTCTCTGAACGATCCACCAGAAGCTTTGGGTTCAAGTTCTAGCATGTCATCAGTCCAAAATGTGCAGTTTCAGTTCGCTGTCCTCTACAGTTATTCTGCTATTGTTATATGTGTAACTAATAATTCCCATTCCCAAGTTCGTTGATATCAGTCCTTTTATCAGCTACACTGAGATGTTTTATATGCTAAAGCTTCTTTTTACTCGTGTTAACTGAAATGCTGAAGGAATTCATTTCCACTTTCTGCCGGCTTTCCTTATTTGCACTCCTTCCTATCCATTTTTTTACAGTTCGACACTTCATATCAGTGATCAAAATTGCAGTATGCTATTGCTGCTGCACTTGATTGTATCGATGTCTGTTTTGCTCCAATCACTGATTAGATATCAGCGGTCTATCACATTCGTGTCACTTGCTTCACTCGTCGATCAATTCTTGATCGTTGCATTGACATGGTTGTGAACCATAATTCCAACTCTCCACGTTTCATACTGCAGACACAACCACTCTGCTTTTATCTAATTTTGCATCAACAATTTCCACTGAATGACTGTTCTTTGGTTTTTCAGCCATTATCATCCTAACTGTCCATTGAAGATTTACAGGTAGTAAATTCGGAGGAAGAAGAAGAGGACGACACGATGAAAGGTATAGTGTCGCTAGAGCAAGATCTCAATGTCATCTCCATCGAAGAATAGCCTTTCACCTGTGATGAATCAGTTTTTGTCATGTAGATCAGTTATCGATAAACAATGTTAACCAATCCCGATTCCTTCATTCCACAACAATCGGAAACAGCTGACGGCCCGAAGTACCAGGGAAATGGCTCGGCCATATTCAATTTTTATTTCCTAAAATTTTCACTTTGCAGATGTTTGAGAGCATATACATGTGTTTATCGAGTCATTCTTGTTGTTCGCATTAAATTCGTGAGTTGTACGAAATGCAGGATTCCTTCCGCTACTGTGCAAAATCCAGGACTCTGTCCCATATTAATTTATAAATTCATGTTTTGCCTTTATGTGATTTTTTATTTACAGAGTGAAAAAAAAAAAAGAAAAAGATGGATGTAGTCGAGAAATGGCCGGTGGAAAGTCTGGTCGATGGAGCTAAGCTTGGTGTTCGTATGACTGGAGATTCGGAATTCCGTATGTTCCTCCTTCATTCATTCAATTTGTTTACTAAAGTAAAAAGAAGCATACACGCTGAGATTTATTGATGCATTGAGTGTGGAAAAAGCCATTTTACGTGAGAGAAGAGCATTTTATAGGTGAAGCAGAAATTTTATCGATACGTATTACCTCGGAACGAAAATACAAATTTTATGTTCATTATATTGATTGTAATCGACGACTGGATGAGTGGGTCGATGAATCGGCACTGGATCTAACAAATGTTCGTTTTCCACAAAAAGGTGGTAAAGCTCCAAAAATACAAGTTGATACGGCTAGCAGGTAAATACTTGATTTTAGATCAATACTGCCATTAGACTAGCAGTGATAATCCTCCTCAGTTCATCGAATTACATTTTCATACCCTGTACTTTTATTATTTTATATTATATTAAGCAGATTCACTTTGTAGCAGAAAAATTTCAGTGTTTGACATTAGCTCAATTTTAGCTAAACGTTTTAGATGATGAATTATTTTCTGGAAATGTCTTTCATTTCATTTCGTTCAAATTGAACATCTTGATAAAGTAAATAATTGGGAAAGTGTCTAAATAAAATTACATAGTTCGCATACATCGTCTCCAGACCGCGAAGTGCCTAAAAAAGGCTCAACACGGAAGAGAAAAGTATTTGGTGATGCGTCAGAAGTTGTTAAAGCAGAAGAAGTCCCTGCAATACCACGTCCGTCATCACCATTTCAAACGGATATGAAGGGTTTGTTTTCTTGTTACTAGCACCTCCCATTATATTTATTGTCTTCCATTATTTCATATTTTTTTTCGTTATTAAGTTGCATTTTAATTTCTAGTAAAACACAAATTTTTGGAACATAGTTTTTACGGTGGACAGAAATTGAAAAATAGTTTTGAACAAACAGTACTATATCTATGCAGCACCTACACAGCGTGGTTCAATGTCAATTATTGGACATAATGAAGATGCGTTAACGCGAATTCGAAATATTGAAATGATTGAATTAGGTCGCTATCGTATACAGCCGTGGTATTTCTCACCCTTTCCACAGGAACTTACAACACTTCCCTGCATTTATCTTTGCGAATTTTGCTTGAAATTCGTCAAAAGTTCTACATGTCTCAAGCGACATATGGTAATTTCATTTTTATTAATTAATATATTGATTTCACAATATAGAAGTCGTTATATCTCAACTGTAATTTTTTGAAGGTTGATGTCTTACTTTTGTATGTTTATATTAAGAAATTTTTTGATTTGAAATCAAATAGAGATTATTGTTGTTGAAGTTACTTGGTGATTGCCATATTTTTCAGATGAAATGTCATTTAAAGCATCCACCAGGCAATGAAATATATCGTTCTGATAAATTATCTTTTTTTGAAATTGATGGAAGAAAAAACAAAGTTAGTTTTTCATTCTCGTACATACCATCTTTATTTTACAAATTTCAATAGCTTTCGTTTAGACTTATGCGCAGAATCTCTGCCTGTTGGCAAAGCTTTTTCTGGATCATAAGACGCTCTATTACGATACTGACCCCTTTCTCTTCTACATTTTAACTGAACAAGATGATCGTGGCTTTCATATCGTTGGATATTTCTCAAAGGTTTTGCAAATTATACCTATTTATGAACATTTGTAATTTCAAAAAACTTTATTGGACATGCTTTTCAAAAATATTTAAAGAGTGATATTTTTTTCAAATAACGATGTTATTGTTCTTTTCAGGAAAAGGAATCAGCAGAAGAATATAATGTGGCATGTATATTAGTCTTGCCTCCCTACCAAAAAAAGGGTTACGGACGACTTTTAATTGAATTCAGCTATGAACTATCAAAATGTGAGGGAAAAACTGGATCACCTGAGAAGCCACTTTCAGATTTAGGATTGGTAAGCTTTATTGATTCGATTTTACTCTTATCTACAGAAAAAAAAAAATTATCACTAGTTGCTGTACTTTGTTAAATTATCATTTCTTCTACACTCTATGTTAATCATTGCTCATATTTTTTTTGGTTTTTTTGATTTATCTATGTTCTTATATGTTGTTTATTTTTATATTGTGAATCTGTGGATTTGTAACATAGTTTTTTTGTTCTCGGTTTGACTTTGAAGTACATATGACAGAAAAAATGCATTTTGGAAATTTGAGACAAGTTTAAAACTTGATTTATGTTGATTTCAAAAATCAGCTAATTTGATAAAAAGGAATAATTTTATGGAAAATTAAGAAAATAGCCATTTCTAGTAAGCCAGATACCTTCATAAAGGAAATAAAAGTTCTATTTTTAAATTCTGGTGTGTGTAAAATTGAAGCTCTCTTTCCACTTTTTTTTTTTTTTCAAAGTTTACTTGAGATTTCTTTTCCTTCATTCTCCTCGTTAATTATAAATAATTTTTGCTTAACAGATATTCGAATTTATGTTCAACTTTTGAATGATTAGTGGATAAGAGAGCTGGAGTAATTTTCAACATTAAAATGTTCTGGAACAATTTCAAACAAATAATACCAATCAGTATAACATAATCGGTGATTTAGTATTGCATTAAATCACCGATTGGGTTATACTGATTCATATCACATTAAATGACCATCTTGTTTAGATATTATAAAAATGACTATATGTTACTTCTGATTATTAATTTATTCTTTTCTAGCTGTCTTATCGTAGTTTTTGGTCACAAAAAATCATTGAAAAATTGGTGCAGCATCGAGAGAGATGCGATGATGGTGATCAACTCTACTTATCAGTTAATGATCTCAGCGAGGAAACAAGCATACGAAAGGAAGATATCATATCAACTTTACAAGTATTTTTAGAAAAATTTTTTTCTTCTAGTACTTTGTTTTTTTTCCAAAAAATTTTGAAAAAACTTTTTCTTTTTTCTACTTTCTTTTTTTTTTTTTTTTTTTTACTAAAATGAATTATAACCTTTATATGTTTTATTCAGCAACTAAATCTGTACAAGTACTACAAAGGACAATATGTTATCGTTTTAAGCAATGAATTGTTAGATGCATATCGAAAAAGACAACAAAAACACCAAGTTCGAATTGATCCATCGAAACTTCATTTTCAACCTAAAGACTGGTCACGAAGGAAAATTTGAATGATATGTTTTGATGCATTGTATTTTTAGTAGATTCATTTCTCTTTATTCTATTTATATATATCACCTCTCTCTTCATTGTCCCTTGTGCTTACTATTCAGAAAGAACATAAAAACTAGGATCTATATCAAGAAATATTACTTCCGATTAAAATGAACTTAGTCACTATTTACAATTTAATTGATCAAGTTTTATATTGTTTATACGGTGTATTATACGTTCTAATTTTTTTTGTTTCATAATTGCTTGAGTAAATCAGTTTTCTGCCTGAACTTTGCGTTCTGCTTCTAATTTGCTACAGGGAAATTCAAGGTTCCATCTTTTTATATTTAGTCGGTTTTTGGAAGAATTATTGGGACTTTTGATGTCCGTAATCATCTATCGCAAATCGTCAAGGATTTTTGAGTAGACGAATGATTTCGGAATGGACTTAAATATAACGCAAGTGATGATACCTCATCTTACTTATCCGCCTTAAACACCATATATATGATGATTCAGTGCAAATGTTTACGATTATGTGGAAATTGTCATTTGACGCATCGAAGTTTCCTATTTTCAGAAACTCATATGGAACCGTTTGGATTCCTTCATTTACGAGCTGGAGAGGCAGTGGATGTGGTACCTACGGTATCTAATCAGAAATACAAAAAAAGTGGCTTAGATGTCTCAAAGTGGGTATTGTTCAATTTGCTAGTATTATTTTACAGTCTTTTAAATAACGGATATCCGGAAATTAAGAAATACATTCTTGTGCTTCTCACTTATCTGTTTAGTGGTATTAGCATTAAGATAACGAGTTTTTTCGCCTTAACTGCAAAAACATAATTCTTCCGAAATTTGAATTTACCTTATTATTGTGTTTTAAAGGCTGACAAAATCTCAGCAATTGTCGATGCATCATCTGTATTATCCTGTGAATACGCCCGTTTGTCGTTATCAGAAGAGGCTAATTTTAGATTCATTATACAATAATATGCTGATAACACTACCCAAAGAACTGGATGCTTTCTTCGTTTGTGCCATTACTATGCTCAATTTTCATAGGTATCAATTTTGTTATAGCTACTGCGATCTAAGAAAAATCATGAACAATAAGTTCTGTGTATATAGTAATCAATATTCTCCTTTATTGATGGCAACTTTATTAGTCCATTTCTTCGTTGTCTTTTCAGTATTTGAAGTACAGAAATGATCTGTTCCATGATTTATTCCAAAAAGTAGATTACGTTTACGACGTATATCCTGCGAAACTGTGTGCATAGATCTATGTTATGCTTCTTTTCTTCAAAGGAAGCCCATGTTATACTATAGTATTCTTATAAAAATTTTCGAGAACGTATCTTTTTTTTTCTGTGATTATTTAGACAGATGATTGTTAAGATTTCTAATTTTTGACCCATTTGTATCCTGAAATCCCAGCATTTCCTTTTGATATTAGCTGTCTTGCTTTTATTTTCTGAAGCAGTTAAATAATAAGTTGTTGTATATCGATTTTTTTTTTGTTACAGTGATGTATGGATTAAGTTGAAAAAACTATCTCATTAATGTAAAACAAAAAAATTACTAAAATATTTACATCATTTCTCAAGAATGTTTAGGCAAAAGACGCACAAATCATCTAAACTATTTGCAGATGGTTTCCGATGCAGAAAGTAGTATATATATGCAAAAATGTAGAATCATCCTTGAATGCCGCGAAGCGATTCGTTGAAATTACCGGTTATTCACAAAATATTTGCATATATGCTAATCTGAAAAGAAATGATCGTTATCCGAAATGGATTCAGCAGGACATTGTATTTGCTACGGCTGAGGTTTTTACATTTTTTCTTCATGGTTGATGAGAAGAGAAAATTATGAATTCATTTAAATTCTAAGAATATGATTAGGATTATTCATCTTTGGTTGATTAGATTATTAGGCTAGCTAGAAGAATTTTATTAGTACAGTTTTCTTTAATAAGTACGAAAGATTTTCGTAAACAAAAAATGGACTTAACTGAAGTGTTCGAATTTTTAATTCTGGATAAAAAGAGAAAAAATATTTGGTATAATTGATTGTTGTTACTGGTGATTCTGATTAAAATGAACGAAAAGATAATCAGCATGATATGCCGAAAGTTACTTTGCCATTTTTCTTCAACAAAGGTATTTTTTTGTCACTTAATTATATGATATAAATTTTTAAATCTATTTGCTGAGTTGCAGAATTCGAGCCATATTTTGTTGTTAATATTTAAAGAATTATCACTAACAACAAAATATGACTCAAATCCTATAACATAGCGAAGTAAAATTTAAACTTTTATACCAACTAATTAAGTAATAGAAATCCTTTTACTGAAAAAAAAAAGAAAAAAAAAACATAAAATAATGAACTCCAACATAATAAGTGAGCTACAACTTAATAAGTGTCCGGCAGATTATGCTAATATTTTTTTACTTGTAATGGTTGAGATCACCAATAATGATAGCAGCTATATCAAATATTTTTCTTCCTTTTTTGCATACTTAGGGCATGTGTGGAAATTCAGGATTAAATATTTAAGAGAAATAAATAATTTTCTTAATATCAACTCTTTTGAGATACTAAGATAGCACAACCGATACACATTTATTACATCGTTTCTACGAATTCATGATTTTTTTATAATCACTAACTTCAAACAAAATTTAAAAGCGACTATATTAAAGAAAATGAAAAAACTCTTATAAAAATATATTGATTATACAAATGTAACTTATCGATTCGGAATCGTTTCCTGGTTTCTTGATTTATCATATCTGGTCATCTTTTGTACTGATATCAGTTTTTTCATGTTCATCTCAAATTTGGATCCATTGAAAATGCTGTACTGGCATATCTAAGGTTCTAAATTGATTTTACGTCGGATATTGCAATTACAGACAAATTTGTTTCGGCAAAACTTTCCGGAATTGTCGAACATGTCACGAATACTTCGGATAATTGCATTCGTTTTATTTATAGCATATTAAATAAATGTTTCATTTTGTAGTAATAGAATTCTAATCAACTTCTAAATATTGCACTGAAATATTTTGACTCCCATGTAGCTTCAAAACTTTTGAAATAATAGTTGGAAATTTGTGAATGGATGCTGGAATAGTACTTTATAACAAGCATCTGTTTCTAATTGTATTTTACATCCAAGATCACTGTTCCAATCTCAACAAAACTGCAGAGCAAAAGTCGAAGAAGCTTTACATTCTGTTTCAAAAGTTAATTATGAAATCTAAACTCAATTTGTGAAGCTTACGAAATCTATCTATGACTTCCATGAAACCATGAAACTATGAACAGTTTTGCAGAACTGTTCACTCCGGAATGTGTTTTTAATTTCTTGGAGACGTTATTTTAAAAAGTTAATTTCATAGATGCATATTTGCAACTATTATTACAAAGTAAGCCAGAAAACATCTAATACGATCATAGTCGGTGATAGTATGTTTATTACTACTGTGGAATCGAATTAGCATTTAATATAATTCAACAAATAGTGGATTCAGTCGATACTTATAGCATGAATCAAACAATGATTGAGTTGAAACTATTATTTATGACGAATTTTTAAAAATTTTCAAACCTGTTTAAAATTTTCGCTTTCATATCCATCTTAAAATATACACATTCGGCTGAAAATATAAAGTTCGTATGCAATATAATTGACGAAAACAGTTTTTGCACAGAATCTCAGAAAAATGAGCAATTAGCAGAATTCAGGGGTATGCTCATTATTTAATATTAAAAAGCAAGCTGCTTCTATGTGGAATGGAAAAATTAAGTGTTCTAGTGAATAAATTAGAAAAAGAAAAAAAAAGCAGAAGTTTTTCAGTTATCAGCAATATTTAGGAAGATAAGGTGAAGCCGCTTAATTTAAATCTGCTCTTAAGACATTTTAATTCATAGCGGCGATTATCATAGTTTCTTCATTCCAGTAATAATCATGAATTTTATGAATAAATAGTTTATTTCAAGAGCCTCAACTGAAGATTTTTAATCATCAGTAATTGAATGACATATCATCAGCGTTCAGAAATGCTGTAATGCTATATTTTTAAAATTAAATTTTGGTTAGACTTTATATCCTATTGTCCAAAAAAAAAAAATTGTATAGTGTTATCACTCAGAAAGTATTATTTTTTTAAAATAAAGTTTCATTAAATTTCATATAACCTTCAAGCAGATATAGTACTTTCAATTGTAGACTCTTGTTGCTGATTTTACGGGCAGAAAAGAGCTTTCGGAAATTTGCTTAATGGTTGTAGAAGATGCTCATCGTGCTGTTTCTGGTTCCCATCCTTTATCAGAACTAATTCGTAACTGTATTCTTGAAAAAGTAAGTTATTGATTGAAATTAATTATTTCTGTATTAATGACATCCAATTTTTATTTGCGAAGCTGAAGAGTAGAGAGGCGATGAAAAAGAGATCTATGATTGTCCTCGGTCTTCGCTGTTTACTCAGTTTTTTTTATTTTATTTTGAGATAAAATGAAATTTTTTGAAATGAAAAAATGAAATTTTTTTTCGAGGCAAAGTTTCGTATTTTGGCTTATACAGACTACAAAATGAAGAAAGTGGGCCAACTACAATTAGTTGTGATGAATCTCCAAATCGATTTGATTCGATCATTAAGTTCGATAAGAGACGACGTTTCATTAGCTATCGCTTCACCAAGAATGTATAAGTTCTATGTAACCATCGATGAAGATATGCTTCGTATTGGCAATGAAGTACTCAAAGTATTTTCTTCCTATTTTTGTTAGATAACATTATCTGAAAATGCATCACATTTATTATTTTTGACGATTCGTAAAAAAAGAAATTACAGCTAATGAACTAAAAGGACTTATATGCATATTAAATCTCTTTTGAATTGATGAAAGTTGAAGAAAGGAATCTAACAAATAATCTTTCCTTTTTTAGGGATTTGCAAATTAAGAACATAAAGGTGGAATTTTGTTAAGTAAAAATAATTTTTAGGAATAATTTTTCCAATGTTCTTGAATTCCTTTGTATTTTTTATTGTCATTTCTCTTTTCAGGCAATGGAACCTATTGCATTGTTACTATACGAAAATGGCATATTTCCTACAAATGACATTAAGAAAATAGCGAATTTTTCAGCAAGTTATTTGCAAAAAAGGATACAAAAGGGACAAGACCATCTGGCAGAAATTTACTGTGATTTTTTTGAACTTCTATCAGCATATGATATTCTGATGTGTGATGGTTTGACCGCTTTCAAAAATAACTTACAAGGTTAGTGTTTTTGAAGAAATTATTTCGGGAGTAACGGCTTCGAAGAAATCATTTAGGAGATGAAGCGTTACGATCATGCAAACTGCCGCATGAAAGCTATTTTGACTGTTTTGCTACTCGATATAAATACTTTTCAGCATTATCCATCCAAAGTTTAACGATTGCTGAAATTATTCAATCAAGTGATATTTTAAGAGAGGCCTGTTTTCGCCCAACTTTTGCAATGCCCAATGATTTTCAATGCCATAAACTGGACATGCTGATTACACTGCTGACGAAAACTTGTGCATATTACGGTGCGTTTTGTCTCTCATCAACAATTTTCATTTTTTTCGAAAATAAGCCTCAATTATCATCGTCAAACATATCGCCAGACTTTTTAACACTTCAGGCATTCAGAAATCAATAGTAGTGCTGTTATGTAGAAATCGAGATCCAGCATTTGTCAGTAATCTTCTTTTATCGGTTAAAGCTCGACTTTCTGGAAAAGAATCCAAATTTGCTTTCTTTCTCTTTAAAAAAGGTACTTTTGCTCAATTTTTAAAATAATTGATAAATAAAACTCGATCATTTCCTTATTCACTATATCGTCGTTTCTCTTCCTTTTGGGATTCACATTTTGTCTTATGATCTTCTCCTGATCCATTCTTATTTAGTAATCATTTATTTATTTTCTCATGGTTTATTTTGTTCCAGGAAATGATCACCAAGCAGAAATTTCGGAAAATGCAATGAAGGTGTAGGCTAGTCCCTTCATTCAATCCAACGCACTTTTATTTTAAACTTGATTGTATTATGACATTCTTCATAAAGAATATTTTTATTTCATTCATATATTTATTGTAAAACATTTTATGATATTTACAGGATGAATTATGTAATGTTATTATTGTACCATGCGGTTTTGATGCAGTTGAAATTAACGTCGGTTGTGTGGATTCCATAATTTGTATGGATGAAGGGTTTGTTTTGTCTTTTCATTTTAAAATTTCTTTAACTTTTTTCTGCAAAATTTTAAGAAATTAAATATTTGCATAATTAATATATGGTTATTGTTTAGCCTTTCTGCTCTTCATTATACGGGAACCATCAGAGTACGGTTAGAAGGAAGTCTTTCTACATTGTGTTCTGCGGCCTATGAAACGGTATAGATACGATATCAAACGGCATCAAACAGATCTTTAGACCTCAGTGTTTCAAATGTTGCAACAAATTCATGTGCAATTCTATGTTAAAGAAACTTTGATATAAAACTAAATATTTAAGGATTTGTTTGTGTAGGAAACAAAATATATCAATTTATTATTTAAGCACTAATGCAAGCTCAAGTAGAAATAATTAAAGTAAATTTATTTATGATGGTGAAAATTGCATTTCAGAATATCTGCAATTTCATGACAATTGAGGGAACCGTTGATTGCGTACAAGCAAATCACATCAAAGGTTTACAGCTGTCTAGCGATGTATTATCGATGTTGCCATTTAATGTCATACCTGAAATTGTAGAATATTGGGCTCAGAATGTTGACAATAGGTTGGTTGACTTTTTTCATTCGATTAAATAAATTTAACTATCCTAAGAAGATTATTATTAATGATTACTACTATTACAGTGAAGGTTTGCTGACGGTAGTTCAACGTTTGGATTTTCAAGAAAGGCTTGCTTTTAATAATCCATTGGATAGATTGAATTTGATTAAGGTTTTTTTTTGCATTTAATTCATTTTCTTTTTTTTCTAATAAGTTATTAAGAAGTGGAGGTCGTGTATTTTTTAATCCAAAAGTATTACTGGTAAATAATGGACATCAATTTTCCATTCTAATAATCGTTGAATAATATTCTTTCTCGAGTAAATGATCGATTATGTAAAACATAAACGGAATTTTTTCTTTATCACATATGTACTATTTTTAGCTATTTATTTAAAAATTTAACGTTTAAAACTTTCTTTTTCTTTAAATTATTGTGCTTGATGCTTAGCTTTTTCTCAGGATAACTGTGATTTATTGAATTTCTGTGTAAAAGAAACGTTTTTATGGCAAGACCGTCTACAGCGCTTCGCATTACTTGGCCATAGTATCAGTGCTTCAAATTTGACGAATATTTTCGGCAGAAATCCGAAAATTTTGACAGAACAGATTCTCAGGTATACTTTAAGATAACTGAAATATTTTAGTATGCATAATATTGATATAATGATATGATTTCCTTCTTATGTTGAGTCACATATTGATTCTAAATGTTGCTTGCATAGA
This sequence comes from Onchocerca volvulus, assembly GCA_000499405.2. Lineage (NCBI taxonomy): Eukaryota > Metazoa > Nematoda > Chromadorea > Rhabditida > Onchocercidae > Onchocerca > Onchocerca volvulus. The sequence continues at coordinate 16,553,600 of HG738139.1, forward strand.
TTACACAATAGGCAGAGATTGAAGTGGATGGATGAAGATTCACAACCCTCGAAAACGGATAGTGCAAATCTGCTGGATTTACATTTGAAAGACGATAAAGATTCAAAAACGGAATGTTTTGGAATGCCATATGACCAGAAACGATTAGCAAAAGTATGACTATTTTTTAATCAAATATTTTTAGAAATATTATATGATAGCACGACTGCCAGCATACTAAATATTCCTATAGTGAATTAATATTATTATATGCATATATGTATTTATTTATTTATTTATATTTACATGTAAATATCAAATCACATTGAAGGAATCATCCAAAAAATGCGGCACTACAAAAGTATCGCGCTTGAACCGTATCGATTCAGCTAGTTTTACGATGTTAAGGGTAATGAAACCAGAGGTAAAACTAATTTGCTTGTTTCGACCATCAATTCTGCTCTTTTGTAGAAAAATTTAAAAATAGTTTTTGTTGTAATTAGTTAATTAAGAAAAGGAATGGTTCATGCAAAGTTATTTAAGAAATTTATTTTGAAAGTGATTTTAGATTTGATATGATTTTTTCTCCCATTATTCAAATAGACAAATGATAAATTTTTTTTAGCAAATTTGTTTTGTTATTTCAGTTGACAGCAAATGATTTTGTTGATCATATAGAAGAGCAGAGCCGATATTGTGAACGTCTAAAAGGAATAAATGAAATCATTCAAAAACTGAATGATTTAATAAGATTATGATGGAAACTTTGATGCACCTCAATTATTTTAACCAAAATTTCGAAATTCATAGCTTGTATGTCATAGGAGCATGTTATCCTAATATATTCATAAAATTATTTCCTATTAATAGTATTCCTGTTTGTACGGTAGAACTCAGTCTTGAGGAACTGTCTACCAAGTAGCTTGATAAACAAAGCAGATCTTTGTGATGAAATCTGAAAAGAATGATCAATATAATAAGGTATTAATTGCAAGATCTTTTTTTTTTCTTCAATATCTTAAAAAAAAAATGATTGAGAAATTAAATAGGCGTAATTAATGCTAAAGCAATTCAAACATCAAGTGAATGACAAGAGAAGATGATAACAATCTTTATTGCCATTGCTGCGTCAAGGGGCAAGAGCAAATGAAAAGACTAGAATCTTCAAAAATTATTCAAAAAGGCGGAAAATTTCTTCATCACATACTGCTTACTATTTCCTGCTCATTTTGAAAGCTAAAAAGATGGAATTTTGTCGTTTTTTTAACATCTCTGCTCTTTGATGTCGAACTTTTTCTCAGAGTAACCTGCAATTACTTGAATTTCTCCATTAAAGGAGTATTATTCATGCAAAAAAAAGTTCATCCATTGTATTGCTTGATTATCACTTCATTATTCAGATGTGCAAATAATTTCGCTAAAGATCCGAAATGAATCAATGAGAAGGAAAAAAGAAAAAAAACCGAATGAGAACTATTATTGATTAGCTAGAATAAATCTGCGATGGATTGTAACTAACTTATTAGGTTCCATTATTTTTATTGACTTTTCTGCAGTCTTCCTATGTTTCGTGCCCGAATTACACAACTATAAATTTTATAATTTTTCAAAAAGAAGTTATATTCTCTTACCAATTTTGGTTAGCATATGTAAGAATATCAACCAGATTTGAATTCTTAAAGATTTACGCTAGATATAAGACTATCAAAAAATAAAGTGACGTAAAAAATTTCACATAACAGATTGAAAATTGAGGCCTCAAGAAAAGATAAAGTGAATTTAGAAAAGTCTCAGGGAAAATATGGATGAGTTTGGCAAAGGAATTTCGTCTTGATACTTTCTTAGCTCTTTTTATCTCTCATAACAGGTGTTCTCTTGATTTCCGAAGTGAAAATGGGAATGAATTATTTTAGCAAAAACAACATCATAGATATGATATGCATATGATCCTTACTGGCGTCTGTAATCAAATGAGGCAGCTTAGTAGCATCTCTCTCGGTAAAAGTGGGGCTGAGCCGGGGATTGATCCCGGGACCTCTCGCACCCTAAGCGAGAATCATACCACTAGACCACTCAGCCTCACAGTGCGTTTTTCAGACTGTTTGATTTCTAAAATATAGGCATAATTGAAGATCAAGCTACAGTGCACGAAAATGGTTCACGTGTTCCGCAGAAATCCGTGTGTTTTCATTTCGCAATCATCCTGTTCGTTCGTGTTTATGAGATTTCTTGACTTATTGTTGTGAAAGGCTTGAAATTTGGATTGAATTGTGGAAGGAACAGATTTATATTAATTCCTTTATTCACAGCAGTAGTAATCGGAGAATTTATAATTGACAGTACAGTAGAAAATCAGACTTGTAGTGAAGTAAATTGGATGATGTCGGTTGGGTTTTTAGAGAAAAATAGATTGGGAGCTTGGATAGGAATAACGTAGCTTAAGATCGTTCAATCAGAGCGAAACCGATTCGAAAAAGAATGAATAAGGAAAAAAATAGTTTTTTTTTGGAATTTGTTGGGGTATTTTAAATGTTGAGAATTGGGCGTGTTGGGATATAATACAATAATAAAATAATTTTAAGAAAGGAATTGTTCACAAAGAAAAAAAAAATGTTACGACAGCTTAATTGAATTCAAAGATGGTTACAGAAATACAAGCACAAGATTAATGACTTTGTTAGCTGTAAATGGAAACGTTTAGATGTGGTTATAAATTAGCATGGGATATAGCACACAATGAGAAATAATTTTATAGATGATGACTCACTAAAAAATTCTACAAATTTTTAATCATTTGATCATATAATTTTCCATAATAATTAGTTTTAGTAGGGAATTAATTTCGGTTTTCCCGACATTCCCGAGGAAGAGAGTGTGATTTACTTGTCGTATTCTTTTTCTGTTGAATAATCGATTCTTCATTTGGAATTGGTGATTTCTTTGTTGAACTTCGAATTCGTCGAGCAGTGGGTTCTTTGTGTTCCATAGTTTCATTCATAGGATTTTCTGACTGATCTTTTTGTCTAACTTCCAAAGGATATAACATATTTATTAGCCGGTTTAAACTTTTTCCACGAGGCATTTCTCTCTGAGGACTTCTTATCCTTCCATCCTTACCTACATTGAGCTCTGTTATCTTAGCTGATTTCTAGTGAGGTTCGTGGATCATTTATAATTACAACTTCACCAACTGAAGGGCTTCTCTTAAACTATTTAAATATTCATTCTCCCATATCTTCCAAAATGTATCTGAATTTTCTAAGGTATGTGACCAATATTTAATAAGCCTTTCTTGGGTATTTAATTTATGGGGAATAAATTCGTCTTTGTCATCATCATTACCCATTGGTATAGATAAGCAGGCATTAGGAGAGATAAAATTTATTGGACGTAATATTATTGAATCACCAAAATCTATGTAGGTCAATGGGCATGTGTTGAGGATTTCAACTCTCTTTCCTTTAATAATTTTCTTCCAATAGCTTTTCGTAAGGCATTTTTTATAATACCAATCATCTTTCATGAATTCTTCCACTCCATGGAACCTTTGGTGTGATGTTATTTCATACCATCCCTTTTCTCGTAAGGAAATTAGTCAATTGTGAATCTTGTTCATTAATAGTTTGAAAAACTAACTGGAATTGACTGGCATTGTCGGAGATAGAATCAATTCGGAATAGCCTCGTCGTGCTACAAATCTTCTGAGCACGATAAGGAAAATTTCTGCTGTTGAATCATCTACCAATTCGAGATGTACTGCTCGACTAGTGAAACAGGTAAACAGAGCTATCCACCTTTTTTTCGATCTGATTTTCGTTTTGACTGTGATAGGGCCCAGATAATCTAAACCAATTCGTGCAAATGTTCTAGAAGATTTTATGTTCGACTTTCAGGATAATTTGGCACTGGTCGTAGTTTGAACGGTTTGGCCTTCCATCTTTTGCATCCCATACATTTGTTTAATACTCCTTAACTTCTGTTCTTCCCTTTGGTATCCAATATAACTTCCTTAATTCAGAAATTCCAGTATGATATATTGAGTATGATACACCTTTTCGTTTATCTGGGAGTTGTAATCGATGTACGAATTGCCAAAAATCATCTACGTAGTGTAAATCATATTTTTCCGTTTCTTCTGCTGTCAATCCTTCTGATTGAGCTTGTCTGATTAGTAATTTCAAACCAAATTCATGTTCATATGAAGTAATAGAATTTCCTTCTATGTGACATAACCGGGAATTTATTCTTGGAGATTAATTGAGAAATTTCAAAGCTCTAATGGTATCATTCTAGACAATTTGCTAAATCGGTTTGCATCTATAAATTTAATCCATGTTTTCGCAAGATTTTTTTCGATGATTGATGCCATTATTTTTTTTCCTTCCTCATCTTTTAATTTTTCTTCGTATGAACTTCCTTCACATTCGTCATGAATATTATATTCCCACTGAGGCCATTTCGATTCTTCATCCTTTATCCACTTGGATCCTGTCCACCAAGGTTGGAAATTCGCTAAGTGATCTGGTGAAATTTCGTTTGTAGCTATATCCGCAGGATTACATTCACTTGGAATATATTGAAATGAGAATTGGGATCTCTTCAACTCGATTTTGTATAAATCTTGGTAAAAGACGTGACTGATTTTGTATCCAATGCAATGCGTATCGCGAGTATGATCATAAAGTTGCTTTCGCATTTTCAAAGTCTAACTGTTTATGACGAATTTGGCTGCTCTTACTCCAATCAGTATTGCTAACAATTCTGATTTCGGTATTTCCATGCCTTTAATTGGAATTATTCGTGACTTGGCGAAGATCAAGGATATTTTCGTGCCCTGCTGTGCATATACTGTAGCAGCAATGCACTGGTAGAAGCATCCGTAAATACCTAGAAATTTCATTGTTGTGATGGATCGATTGCTATACCCTGAATTTTTCTTTGTTTGGATTGCCATGAATTTATGAGCGATTTCCAAGTTTGAACCTTTTCTTCTTCCAACTTTTGTTCCCAAGAAACATTCTTTTTCCGAAGAGTTTGGAGGAACATTTTGAGTGATATTATCGTTGGTACTAAGTATCCCAATGGGTCAAATTGAGAAGCAATAAATTGCAATATTGTCCTTTTTGTTGGTTCCTGGTTGCTCCATGGCTTCAAAGTTATTTCAACAGAATCTGTGTGGATTCCAATTGATACCAAGAAGAGTTCTGGTATTTGCGCATTGAATTTCTTATTGTTCGAAAAATATATTGACGGAAGCATCCTTGAAGATTGATTTCATCTCCTTATAGATTTATAATGGGTTTTCTGTTGGTTTGATTGGTAATATAATGTTGTCGACATATAGATTTTTCCTGATTTCGTGGGCAATTTCCGGTCCATTATTCTCGAGTAGTGGTTAAGAGTTGCAGACAATAGAAAAGGTGATTATATTATTCTAAAGGGAACTCTTTGGAATTGATAACATACTAAGTTTTCTTCTGCAACTGGTTTTCGGACATTCTTTAACCACAAAAATCTCCAGCAATTCTTTTCTGTCGGAAGCAATTTCAATTGTAGAAAAACCTTTTCTATATCGGCTATTATAATATTGTCCATTGCGCGGAAACGAATATTCCTGCTAAATCAGGGAGTGTAATAGGTCCTCGGTACAAAACGTCATTGAGACTTTTCTATCCTTTAAGATAAGCTGAAGCGTCGTGAACGATTCTAAGTTTTGTGGTTAATTTATTGGGTTTTATCACTTCATGATGTAGTAAATAATGAATAATTCCTACCTGTTTTAATTTATCATCTACCTCTTCAATAATATTGGATTGCAGTTGATTTTTGATTGTTTCATCGTACATTGAAAGTAAACTTCATCATTCTGAAGTCGTTTAACAATGATTTTAATCGCCCCAAACACAATTTAAAATTATCATTTAGCGTGAAATTTGTTTCTTTCCAAGGCCATGATACTTGATATCGTCCGGTTTGTTTTCGTAATAGTTTCTTTGAATCATTCTAAAACTCTTTCATCATCATTACTTCAGGCTTTTCTTGTATTCCTATAGCTTCTAATTTCCAAAATTGATCGATATCTGGAATGGTTTTATTGAAAAATACAGAGTTGGCATGACTGATATATTTGGTGATATCACATTTTGCAGGATATCACATTTCGGATGAGTTATTATTCCGTTGCTATTAAATAGCTTCTTTATATATATCCTTTACCGGTCAATATTGGACGAATCTTGGTATTGATTATACGTTATCTTGACTTCGACATTTGTGCAACGCAACTACATTCCCCACAAATCAAAAAATAAACGAATCACATTTCTCACAAAGCAAAAAACAAATGAAAAGCTTGAATTGCTCGCCTTAATTATTTAAAAGCATTTACCCACTGGAATGCAACGTGTATAAAAATTTGAAATCAATCGATGAATATTTAAAAACATACGCTTATTCGACTGCAACTTTGTGTCAAAATTTCAAAGCAATAGGTTAAGGACTTTCCGATATTTAAGATTTTGAATATAGATAATGTGCGTGTTTAAGAATTTACGGAGGTTTAAGATTTTGAACAAACGAACATTGACATTTCTGCTTATATAGATTAGCTGGAGCCGGACACGCGAAGTGTGGTCGGCCTCCATAGATAGCTGGATCAGCCATGCGGAGCATGGCCGGCCAGCTAGTTGATAATTAAATAATTTTAAGGGAGGAATTGTTCACAAAGAAAAAAAAAATGTTACGACAGCTTAATTGAATTCAAAGATGGTTACAGAAATACAAGCACAAGATTAATGACTTTGTTAGCTGTAAATGGAAACGTTTAGATGTGGTTATAAATTAGCATGGGATATAGCACACAATGAGAAATAATTTTATAGATGATGACTCACTAAAAAATTCTACAAATTTTTAATCAATTGATCATATAATTTTCCATAATAATTAGTTTTAGTAGGGCATTAATTTCGATTTTCCCGGCACCTATATTGTCATATTTGCTTCATTTGTTGTATGTTTATTATAATCCTTCTCCCTTTTCATCTCGCAAATTCTTTTTGGGAATCACTTAGAATGTATAGATTGACATGTTCGTGCAAATTAATAAATAGACTGTTCCGGAATTCCGGTTCATCGGTGGTATTTGCTTTTCTAGACTAAAATTCTACTTTTATAACGCCACTGATTCTAGCGCCTGCACAAAACTATCGTTAATAATCATGATTTGTACAGTGAAGTCGAACAAGAATTACGCAAAACTCTATAAAACAATTATTATTCATTAAGCACTCATGATGATATGGTATGATAGCGAAAGGATTCATAGATCTAGAAGGAACTGCTCGCGAGATGTTTTCACCAGACATCAAATCAGCTAATAAATATCATGCTCCATGAAATAAGGAAAACTATCTTCGCCGTTCCTATGGATTCACACAACCAAACTATTTGCTGCAAAGATGGAGATAATAAAACTTTCTATGCTATCTTTGAACATATTTTGACCTTACCACAATAGAGCCAACCCTTTACCTTAAGACTGTTTTTTTCTTCTTTGCTCGGGATCGAGAATGGCATACTCCTAATATTCACACATTTCTTAAAATCTGATATCAGATTTGAAAGATTTTAAGACTCTCATAAAAATTTTATTTTTATGCTGAAAATCCCATGTCAAATTTTGTAATTTCACTTCAAACATAGCAATAAATTATAAATAAAATTGTTCGTCTAGTCATATCACATTCCTCGATCATTTTATTCTTCATACTTACTTCCGTATATATATATATATATATATATATTCCGTCTATATATATATATATATAGTATGAAGAATAAAATATATATATATATATATATTACAAATCAAATATTATTTTGCTCCACCAAATCATAATATAACATAATTAGAGGATTTAGAAATTCATCGAACGATATCAAGCAAAAGAAAATCATTGAATAACAGCAAACAAAATAACAACTGAATCAAATCGTCGTTACAAAAACTACTAACTGAACTTTGGAACAATGAAAAAAAGTCGTCAAAACACTATTGTTATAGTTAGAAAATTTATTTCTCAAAAACCTATGAAATTCATTTATTATAAATGCAAATTATCATCTGGAATGAGAAATAAATCGGTACGAAGAAAGATCTATATAAAAAAAAGGACTATTCTCTGCTTTGATGTATTGACACTTTTCTCCAAAATTTTTGAGAGTGAGAAGTCGAGCAAATCTTATTATTTTTATTAATCAGATATTACCGAAATTTATCTTTCATTATGCAGTAAATATCGAGTTACCAAAATTAAGTCAAATCTTATAAATGGCAAAAGACCTTATAACTTCAACGTTACTCTCCGTCTTTTGTCACTTGTCCATTTTCAATCATCCTGACGGAAATAAAAAATCGAAGCATCAAATTAAGTTACGAAAAAAAATAGATGGAGTGTCGTACAGCGTCCAGATCAAGCATCCCCTGTCGCACTTTTGGTGTGAATATTTTCCGTAGTTCTTGGAACTCCTCGTTCAACATAACAGTACGTAACCAATTCGGCAAATATTTCTGACGGAAGAACTAGAAAGCAAAAAAAAAGTATATGTAAGTAAAGAAATTAAAAAATAAAATAAACTGCAAAAGAACAGAGATCACATCACTTCAAATCTTACCTCTGCGCACTGTTTCACTAGTGGTTCGCTGTGCAACTGCACGAATTGTTCTCTACATATCTTATTCATCTGATCCACTTCACAAGCATGGGTCCAATAACAATCGTGTACTGCTGCAAATGTAATACCCAGCCGTCGGCAATATAAAGTAGTTAGCATCATATGGGTTGAATCCATCGAATGTATGAAATTTGGAGGAAATGCATTTACCTGTGAAATAATTTCCATTATTTCCTGATGAAAGGTGAGATTTTCTACAACAATAAAATGACGAGTATTTAATATGCCGCAAGGATAAATTTAACTTAGATAACTAACATATCTAACAAAAACGTCCAAAAAATAACTAAAAAATATCCAAAGATATAACTGAAAATAGGTTATATATAATATTAATAAGGCATTAAATACTACAAAAATTATAATAACTGATATTAGCGTAGAATTATCTTTGCTGCTTAATACCACTCTCTTCTGTCCCTTTCTCTGCTTCCGTCTTTTTCAAAACTACATAATTCCTTATTTTACGATGAATTTATTTAAGCCCATATTTACGAGACTACACAGCGATGTTTCATAGATTAAAAAACGTAAAAGAAAAAATCTGATTTAAATTATAAATCTTGCCTTAAGCGAAATGAAGTGATAAACAAACCTGTTTAATCGACTTAGGTAATCGATAAACTTTATTTTCTTCCATTTCTGTCTCCAAATAGGGTTGATAAACGGGTAAACCGAGAGGAGTAATCCATTCCACAGTATGCATCAATTTTACAATAGCTTCCGCACAACCGCGAAACCAGTCTTTCATTTTCCTGATTTGAGAATAAAGAAATAAACAACAGTTATGCTATTTAAAATATTATGAGAAATGAGAAAAGTGGACAGAAAAACAACTAAATAAAAAGGAAAGCTGAATCTTACATCGAACTAGTAAAAGCGTCGTTTAAACTTCGAAAAGTCTTGTCTGCCAAATAGGTCGCATATTTCATGCGCTGAAAAATAAATGGAGTCAGATTCCAAGAAACGAAAAAACAGCAAGATTTCTTTTTCTTAAAACTAGATGCATATAATGATTGTTTTACAGTATATCATTCCCCAATTCAACAAACAGGCTAAAAGGCAATACTTCGTCCGGTTCCATTCCAATCGTTTTCAGTTGTCTTTCGATTTGTCTCCTTGCTCCGTTCATTGTTACGCCGTAAACAGTGGTCATTACTGTTTGTTTTATCACCTGAAGAGCATCACTGTGTAAAAGACTTGTTTCCGACAGATCTTCTAAGTTTTAATAAATTCCAAAAAAGCCTGATTTAATATACCTTTCTGGAAACAGAACCTGGCATAACGGTACGCAGCGATAATGCCACATCATGAGCTTCAGAATCGAGATTTTGCTCATCTTTCAAACGTTTCTGTTCTACTCTAAAACGCATTATAACTTTAAAGAGTCATATTGATAAATGTTAATTTTAATTGAAATTTCTAAATAGTAAGAATGGCACACCTCATGGCAACACTGGAATAAACATCAGATGGCTTTTCGGCTGGTACTAAGTTCACTTCTTTTCCACCTTCTTGATCCCTGCCCAGTGCTGCATAATGCTGCAAACCATTGCATGAACCATCTTGATATATTGGTAAATGACTAATAAAAGTCGTCGGATCATCTGCAAAATATAGAAATAGATAAATACCATGCGCAGATGAGGTAAAAAAACAAATTTTGAAGAAAACAATGATAAATATAAAAGTAATTTCAGCTTTGCAAAGAGCGGTGGATTTCAAATACTCAAATTGCTGATCAGAATGGATAACAGAAGATACGATGGTCCAAAATATAAGTTGTTTTTCGCAGATTATTTCCTGCTCGTGACGCATTAGCATTCTATTATACTGTTCCAAAAACATCAAAATCATTTAAATAAATTTACTCTCAAAGCCCAATAAAAAATTGAAGAAAGTGCCTAATACGACAAAGCAGAATTTATTCAGATCATATCCATTTTAGTAGAATGATTTCATTGCAAAACTCGGACAAATACAACAGCTAAAAATTGCAGTCACTTAAAAACTGTAAAGAAGACTAATAAAATATGTAAGTCAACAAAAGAATAGCATGGAGAATTTAAGTAAGGTCAATAATAATGAATAAACATTCATAAACACAGGAAAGTTGCCTATTATATCCAATAAGATGACTACAGTAAAAAAGTGACACCCACTAAGAAAATGATATTTGTATTTAAAAAAAAAACTTAAGTTTAGCAAATGATTTTCAAACTACCGAAATGTAGAAAAAATAGTATGTGTACTCGTAAACTTCAATAAAAAAACTTACTAGTTTGCAAAGCATTTCTAATTTCAATACACGCAGATAATGTTTGCCACGGTTCTTCCGATTTCGTCCACCACATTTCGCCTAGATGATAAATACGAATCAAATTTCCAACTTCCAAAATGTGAAATATATTATTAATATCGATCACAGTGTTATGATTACCTGATAAGGGGTTGTTCGCACTTTCCAGAATTTTCGGCAGCATTTCGTCAGCATATAATGCACGGATGAAATTCGATTCTTTCTTTAAAATACCCGTTAAATTTATACAATGAAGTTTCAACCATCGCAAACCATCGTGACCCAGCGGTCGACCTGAAGTGATGAAAGTCAAATGTGATGAAAATTTATTAGACTCATCTTTCACATGTACTCTTACGTTTTCTTAATGAGTAAACGTCATATTCAATATGGATGTCATGTTTTCTGAAAAAAACGAACCTTCCGCAAAGACTAACAATGAGCGGTTTAAATCATCACCCATATGATTCAAATAAGGACTTATCGGATATACACGTCCTCGAAAATCCATATTATGCGGAAAGAAAAGAACACTTCTTTTAAAATGATTTGCCATCGTCAAGCGATAAAGCAACCAGCACCATAAGGAATTTAACTCGTTTCTGAAAGCTAGCAATAATTGTTTGATATCTCGTCTTTTTACTATTAAACTTCGCTTCCTTCTAATTCGGGTCTTGGCTGATTTGGACGTCAGAAAGGCATAGAAGCACAAATGAAAATTGCAAATGCAATTGAGAAAATGTAACTTCGAATGACCGTTTAGACAAGCTGTAAAAAAATTCTACTACTGAACAAAGTCGAACTTAATTTTGAACTGGAATTTATTCCGACATGAAATTCTTGAAAATTTATAACATTTCTCCAAGTACAAAACCTTTTTTTCATAGCTTCATATTTAGCTTTCGAATATTCCCTCCAATCATTTATCGGCAACTCATCTATTTCCATATTCCCGAATTTAGATACATAATCCGGTATCGAAACACGACCTGGATGAATTGGTATCGATAATTTTTCCAAAAATTCTTCATCCGCTTTTGTTTGAGCCATTTCAAAAACCTGAAGTCTAGAACAGCGATTGCAACAAAATGTTAAAAAATAAAAGTCACTCAATGGTAGGAAGACAGATATGCATCAGTCAAAATCGATTAAAATCAAAAATCATTATAGAAAGAGAGATATGCATCAGTTTTTTCGTTAAGTTTCCTGTCTTACCTCAAGAGCCACATCAAGAACAGGCTCATTTATTTTCCACGGTGTAACACCCAAATCATTCAGTGCATCGAAAACTGGCCGAGCTTGTTTGCTGGAAAATTTTTCATAAAAATGATGCTAGCTACTATTTGAACTATAATTCAAAAATTTATAAAATAATTAAAAGCTTACCGTGACTTCAATCGTTTTTTCATTTCATAATTCACGTTGATAGTTGGATAATCGGGATGTGCCCTTAGCACATTGAAAGAAGACCCGTAATACGGCCCACCTTCTCCAGAATCCAACCATGGTCGCGGAGGTACCTATTGTGATTGTATATTTTAAAAATAACACAAACAAAAAATACTCATTCAAAAAGAAAAAATTGCTTGGACCTGAAAGAAGGAATAACACGTTTACTGTTACTGGCGGATAAAGATCAAAAACAGTTCTCCAGTTTCTCAACAATCCTTTTTCTAATGAAAATTTACATTTTGCCGAAATTCAGAAAAAATTAACAAAGAATAAGCGTTTCATTTGGCAAAATATATTGTCACACCACTTTTTTTTTTGGTTGAGATACTCATTCATGCCTAAATTAAGCAATCTTTTTTACCTAGGATGAACACTGGACAAATATTCTCATAAATTTATTGAAATAAATTATCATGCAAAATATCCTTACGCGAATATTTAGAATCCGAAGATACAAGACTAGGAAACTAACTTCCATAGGCAACAAATCTGTGGGGAAAACCATCCATTCAAATTGATGGTTGCTCACAACTTCCATCATTGCGTTACATACTTTTATCATTTTTGTTACGCACAAAACATCTCCATCAAACGAACTTTCTTCATTAACAACGTCTTTATAGGAGAATACTGGAATGCATACAGTCTTTCCACCTGCAAAAAATGATGCTATATTTTAAAAATAAATGAGAAAATTTTTGAATTTTTTCCTGATATATTTTTATTCCTTTTTTGATTTCTCTACTAAATTTTATAAGTTTATCACATACCAGTTTTTACATGCATTTTACATGCTTCTAAAATGACAGATGTTAAAAATGAGCCAAGTTGTTCACGTATTCCAGATCCAAAATCAGCACATGGAAGTTTCAGCTGAGGATTTATATGCATTCGAGAGGAACAATGCATCCACCATTCACGTACAGTATGTTGTCGTGAAATTTCCGGATCCAGAAAATACTTGACATAGTCAGAAAAAATTTCATCTTGCATCTGCAATAATCCAAAAATAATGATTAATAAAATTCATACAACTTTGCTTGACTGCTGTGCAATAACATACACTTACCTTAATTATGCCTTTTGACACTTTTTGTGAAAACATTTGACCAATAATGTTCAAAATTGGACTTGCTAAACTGTAGCGAAATGTGGTTGCAGGAACTAATTCTTCACCTTGGGCACATATTGACATTATCGTCGATAGCATAAGCGAAGTGCAAATTTTAAGATCCACAACACTCATGAAATCCTTTACTGCAAAAAATAAATAATGTGAATGCAAAAAATATCAAAGTTTGGGGAAATCAGTACAATTCTCTTCGTGTAGTTATAAATAATAAATAAAAATTTACGAGGATATTGACGTAATTCTTCCACCCGTAACATCAAGCATTCCAACACATTTTTGTACCAATCCCATTGCTTAATCAAGCTTTCCACCGGAATTTCATTCGACTTTCGATTGAAGTTCTTTACAAATAAATAACGATCAGCTTCTCTTTGTAATTGTTCAGTAAATTTCTTTGTATACTGATCCTTAAATAGTAATTTACAGTACCAAAAAAAAAAAAAAAAAAAAAAAACTGCCAATATTTTAGTTAAATTAAAAAATATACCTCTGTAAGAGCAATATTGGAATATGGTGATCCGTGATATTCATCTCTCGAAGCAGGTTCATGCAAACCACTGACAAGTTTGAGATCCTGGAAAAACATTTCTGCAATCTTGATCTGCTATTCACAACAATTTGGACAATTGCCACCCATAAAAGAGTTCAGAAACCAGGTAATAAAGAGATTTTATGTATTTTTCACATCTATTTTCATAATTTTTCAGTCATTAATCACGAACATTTCAAGACTTTTACCTTATCATACGGCCATTCTTTCTCTTCATCCCTATAGACGACATTTTTGCCAAAAAGTTCACGCTCTCGAAAACGGATCACTATTTGATCCTCATCAGTAAACAAAAATCGGTTGTAAAATCGTGGTAAGGAACCTAATCCAGCCTGGAAGCATTGTGATGAATATTAAAAGTTTGCACTACATTCAAGTTATACTAATGTTCCCACATTATGCAATCACAAATTCAGTATTCGATAAAAAAGTTAAAATTAACCTGGGAAGTTAATTTACGTCTCAGTTCAATGTGTATATCATCAATATCATTCGATTTCCGATCAATTGTTCGAACTTCAATCCATCTTTCGAAACGATCCAGAAGAAGTATCCAGGCTGCTTTTGTATCATCTCCTTGTATTGGCATTTGCTCCATTAAATTTGCTAGTGAGAAAAATAGCTGTAGAGACTCTCGTGAGTTTGCCAGTGATTGGTTTCTTGAATAATGACTATACTGACGAGCAACCAATAATAATGCAATACTAAAGATCTGAAAAAAAAAAAAGCTCGGAACTTCAAATCCTAGTTATTGCGGATAATCGAAAGACAGAATAATCTACAAAGTCCGGAAAAATCTGAATCAATAAATATAACATCCAAAAAGAAAAGATACTTCATCATCTCGTTCCGCAAGCGATTTTTCACTGAGGGAGTCGAGATAAGCATGTGTATAAGCAACTAAATTTCTGTAATCATCTTTAAGCGCATACCTGTACAAAGAACATGATGAGGCTGAAGATACTAGTATTTTTAATATTATTATAATAAAAGGAAGAAAGAATATTATTTTCGTCACATATATTTGAATTAAAAAGGGAAAAAAAAGGGAAATTTCGAAAAATAGTTTTATTTTGTGTTATTTTAAAGTAATGATGCTCCATCGTAACTAATTCAAATTTTTTTTTTTTTGCAAAAAAGATGAATGAAAATATGAGGATATTCTCACTCGCCATGATAAATATTCAGCGAATTTTCATGGAATATCGTTAATGAGACATAAATGCACTATGGACTATAAAAAATGTATAAAACAATAAACACTTACCGAATCAAATTACATTGTGCCGTGTTTCGTTTCATCAATTCACCATACCGTCTATATTCGTTTTTGAGCTCTCGCACAAGGAGTGCTTTTGTCCGTTCTTTCCACGTTGCTTTCTTTTTCACAACTTTTTCTTTTTTCATCGCTTTTGCAATCGGTACAGTAACTGAAAAAAAAAGAATAACGATATGCTATCGTATTATTCAGATCTACTGTCTGGAAATACTGAACAGTAAAAATTACCGTACCGCAAGATGGATAGATAATTCATGGATCACTTACTCTAATTACAAACTACGCTACATTTTACAGAAGGTCAGGAGTTAATCTTTCTGAGAAATGATTTTCTTAACCATTATGCTACAATTTATGCTTTATGCACAGCAGTTCAAAATAAAAGACATCTATGTGTTTGGTTTGAAATAACATGAAGTTGGAAAATTTTGTTGAAAAACTGATTTATCCGGTAAGTTTGTTCTGACAGCACTCGAGTAAAACTGCGCAATCCTGAGAGTGCTCGATGAGATTATACAATTCTCAGAGCACTCGGGAAAGATTATGTAATTGTGCTATGTAATACTGGGATAATAATCATATATTAAGGAAAAAAGAATATCACCAGTGGATTCTGTCGTATAACAGCATGCTTTCCGAACGACTTGTTCCATCCATTCCAATTGTTTCAGCACACGGAGATGCTTCATCTGAAAATCGAAATTGCATCAAATCCATCCTTCTACCATCTCTACCCACCAGAATTTCCAGAATTCATATCGCGATATATTTATGTCATCTCTACCTATCAGGATATCCAGAATCCATACCAAAGCATCCCTGCCCCGCCCGTCAGGAGAGATTTGTTCTTAACATAACAGACAGCAACTACAGAATTGTTCAACATACACCGCGAGATAGTAAGTTTTTGCGACAGATATTTCTCTCCTACTCTCACATTCTCAATCTCTGCTCTTATAATCATACCACTATTTAACCGTCTTTCCCAATCTTTGTTCAAGACAACCTCCTGACTCTCACTATTTTCCGCTTCTTGTTCCCTCTCCCTATCGTTTAGTCATTGAACCTCTTCTCCTAGCTCATCATTTTCTTAAAAGTGGTAATTTCTATTATTCTTCAATCATTACTACGCTATTTCTTACTTGCATTTATGACTGCCTCACTCTACAAATCACTAATTCACTGTGCGCTGAAAAGGTTAGATTTTTGCGGGAGATTCGATTTGCTTTGAAATTTGAAATAGTTGGTGCAGTGATTATCACTCTGATCACTCGTTGTGGTATTTTCATTCTCTGAGACTGTTGGATGACCGGATGAGCAGCTTTGACAATCCAGGATTGTTCTATCAGGTCAGTGAATGAGTTCCATCAGGTCTGATAATATGTGTGGGTGGGTGTGCATACTTAGAACGTTTGTTGCATTCCTCTGCAGGAACGATTTTTCGCTGCGGATGAAGACGTGCAGGATGAGGGACGTGAACTAATTGCCGAGCATAAGGAAACAGTAGAGTTGTTCCGGAATTTTATCCGTGAATATAATGTTGGTGGATTTGGTCTCGTTTACAGGTAATCACCAAATTTCTCATTTTTCTATCAGAAAATTTGGAAATGGTCTTGAAAAAATTGCAGCATTTTCATTTCTTGTCTCAAAAAACTAGTTTTTTAAATAAATTTCTGGTTAGAAAGCTTCGTTTATTCGCATTTTTGATTTAAAAAAAAAAAAAAAGAGTTGCAGGGATCAGCTGAAAAGGAACTGTAGTCTTGGGAAACATCACGTGGAAATATCAATGGATGACTTAAAAGGTTTCAGTGAGCCTTTAGCCAACAAACTACATCAATATCCTGCTCGATTCCTCACCGCTGTATGCTTTGAAGATTTTTCTGGTTTTCTTTATTGATATCAAGGCAAGTCATTTTAATCTTAAGATTCTCTTGCAGCTTGAAGAAGCGGCAAAACTCGTTGCTGATGAGGTAATGCAAGGTGTAGAAGATGTGACCGAAATTCATGACATGCAAGTGACGCTCCGTACTGACGAACTTGCACACAGCATTCGGCAGTTGAAAGTGAGTCATCTTAAGAGTTGATAAATATTAATTTCTTTCTTCATAAACAAACTGTAGTATCTCAAGAGAGTACTTAACTTTCTTTTTTAGAGTACCCAAGTGTCTCGCTTGGTTAAAATATCCGGAATTATCGTCGCTGCATCACAAGTAAGGTCAAAAGCCACTCGCATTTCGATTCAGTGCCGAACATGTCGACATACCGTAACCAATCTTGATTTGAAACCTGGACTTGATGGTTTTATATTACCACGTAGTTGTGGAGCGTAATATTTTGAGCTTATTTTTTTTTCATTTTTTCAACTAAAACTTTTATAAATTTTGCTGAGTAATATTATCATCAAGAGATTTCAGTTTCACATTGTAAAAAATTTGCTGTTTTTAGAGATTGTTAGGTAGAATTTTTTAATAGCTTTAATAATTCTATTCAGTAATCAGACCGCTCAGCTGCAACGATGCCCTGTTGATCCGTACCATATCATGCCCGACAAGTGCCACTGTATTGACTTTCAAACATTGAAGCTTCAGGAAAATCCTGAAGATGTGCCTCATGGTGAAATGCCTCGTCATATGCAACTTTACTGTGATCGGTTAGTTCATATAGATGTTTCAGTTACTAAAAAATTCAGAACAAATGGATACTTTTTCATTTTCCATTTATCGAAAAGTGGTATTGTTGCCTTCTACATCTGGACTTTTTTCTGTAAGAAAAAAAAGAATTAACATATCTTTTTTTCCATTTTTCTCATACTACTTAAAGCAGGAATTCATAAAACTTTACCGAAGATCCGCAAATTTTTGAAAACTCGCCTAACAGCGCGTTTTTATTGATTTACAGCCATTTAACAGACCGCGTTGCACCAGGAAACCGCGTTATGATTGTTGGCATATATTCTATCAAGCGAATGTTTCAAAAGCAGGTAAAAATTCCCTAAAGTTATTCGAAATCCGGAAAGAGACCATTATTTTTTTTTTCATTTGATTCTTTGATTTTTCAGAAAACAACAGATAAAACGCTGTCAGGCATCCGTGCACCATACATTCGTGTACTTGGAATCCATGTACAAACAAGTGGTCCGGGACGTGCTGAACAACGACAGTTCACTATGGAGGAAGAGAAAATATTCAAGTATTTTAGTATTTCGTGAATTTAATATTAATTTGTGGAAATGAAATAATGAGGTACAATTATTTTAGGGATCTAGCCAAGAAAGTGAATATATATGAACTAATTTCTCAAAGCATCGCTCCATCGATTTATGGTGCAGAAGATATCAAGAAATCAATCGCCTGCTTGCTTTTCGGTGGTTCACGCAAAAGGTTCTCATTAAATATTATTGTGAAATTCAATTTAAATTGTATATTGTTTAGATTGCCAGATGGATTAACTCGACGTGGTGACATCAATATTTTATTGCTGGGAGATCCTGGTACTGCAAAAAGTCAGCTGTTGAAATTCGTAGAAAAGGTATTTTTTTTCTTACTTAATGTACTGTTTAGAACTTTGAAGCATTCGTATTATTCCAATATCATTCAAATGACTGGGATGATATTCTCTAGAAAAATGGAATTAACTAAGTCAGTAAGATAGTCTGAAACTGATGAGTGTTTCCTGCTACTGAAAAACTAAACTTTACGTTGTTGGTTATCTCCTGAGCTATTTTTGTGTTTATTAAAACTAAATGCAACTTATATGAAGTGGTGATAAAACATGTGTATTGATAATAAAAATCACTTGTTTTATTTTGGCTCTTTTTCATCTCATTTAAAGTACAATTTGTTGGATTTGGGATTCTTTGAAATGCTATTAAATTTGTGCAATGTTAAGGTTGCACCGATTGCTGTTTACACATCAGGAAAAGGTAGCAGTGCTGCTGGACTGACTGCCTCTGTGAATCGAGATCCACAATCGGTATTTTCTTTTTTTTTATGTTGCTCAAAAAAAAAAACCTTTTCACATTATACAAGAATATTGCTTTATTACTACTACTTATAAATTAATTTTTTCCATTCTTGAGTTTTAGCGGTCATTTATAATGGAAGGTGGTGCTATGGTACTTGCCGATGGTGGAATCGTCTGTATCGATGAATTCGATAAAATGAGAGAAGATGATCGAGTGGCTATCCATGAAGCGATGGAACAGCAGACAATCAGTATTGCCAAAGTACTGATTATGATCATTTTTAATCAAAGAAAAAAAGTTGTAAATATGAATTAGATGGTAAAGAGTAACTGTGGAAGATGTTTTCTGTTGTAGGCAGGCATCACTACGACACTTAATTCGCGTTGTTCCGTATTGGCAGCGGCAAATTCAGTATATGGCAGATGGGATGATTCAAAAGGTGATGAAAATATCGATTTTATGCCAACGATATTGTCACGATTTGATATGATTTACATTGTCAAAGACACTCACAATGTCATACATGATACGGTAAGTTATTTTTTTCAAAACAAAAATATGTTTGTTCATTGAAAATGAAATAGATTAACTGTCATTCATATCTTTTCTTAGAGTTTTTTGATAAGAGCGTTTTTGCAAATCAGTTGCTTTGTGTTGTCGTCGTAGATTGCGTAACATTGCTTCATTATCAGATTTGTTTATTTCAAATTGTGGAGTTTCTGACGCGATAATGTCAATGATTTAATCATAATTACCCAACGAAATTTTGTTTTCCAATTTTTGTGGTATTGTTTCCGTCTAGTTAAAATGGCTGACTTTTCAAAAAATTAAATTGTTTACTTATTTACTAATAATATTCTTATTGTAGACATTAGCTAAACATGTAATCTCGGTACATGTGAATGCCTCCAATAATCGTGTGCAAGATATAACTGTTGAGGGGGAATTGTCACTGGAGTTGTTGAAAAAGTCTGTTTTCTTTTCTTTTCTTCTTGTCACTGGAGTTATTGAAAAATCTGTTTGTTTTTTTTTATGATGCGACTTTTTTTTTTTTTTTCTTTTTTACAATTCCAAGCCATGCTATTCTATTCAAACACTCAGATATATCGCATATTGTCGTATTACTTGTGCACCACGACTCTCAACTACTGCAAGTCAGAAGCTTATCCATAATTATGTTCGACTTCGCAATCCTATAGTGGATATTGAGCACAAACGTGGGTTGTTTAAAAAGCTAATTATAATTTTCCATTTCGTCATTTGAAATATCATTTAGGCTAATTGAAAGAAATGCATACAAAGTGGAATTTTCCAGAGACAACAGCTCGGTCAGCTATCCCAATAACAGTACGACAGTTAGAGGCTATAATACGGATAAGTGAGTCATTGGCAAAAATGGAGCTGCTCCCATTTGCTGCAGAACGTCATGTCGATGAGGCGCTTCGTCTCTTCCGAGTTTCCACTATTGAAGCAGCCGCATCTGGGAACTTGATTGGTATATTTTCATTTTAAATGTCTAGCAGCTTGTGCTTTTTAATGTTCTCCAAACGCTCCATTGATCGTTTTTTTTCTAAATGTTTATTTTGAAGTTGCTTGAAATTATCTGTTCAAACTTATTTCTACTTTTCGAACACAAAATAGATCTCTTTTAGATATTGTGACCTTTTAATGACTTCTGTTACAATCTTTTATCATAACCTAGAAGTTCGTTTGTTCTTCCAAATATAGAAGAGATAAACTTACTGAAAAGTATTTATGATAGGCATCGAAGGCTTTACAAGTGCTGAGGATCAAGAATCGTTTAGTCGTATTGAGCGTCAGCTGAAGAAACGATTTGCACTGGGAACTCACGTCTCTGAATATCTTATCGTTCAAGACTTTGTTCGACAGAATTATCCAGAAATGCTTGTCAAGAAGGTATATCTATATACTAATGAATGTGTGTGATAAAATTGATCTATTGCGCAAGATGAAAACCTGTCAAGCAACATTAGATAATTTAAATACTGACCTAGGCTATTAAACCAAGAATTCATATTGTATCAATCTCTTTCACAAAGTTCAGTATCAATATTTTATTTTTTAATATATGATTCATTATGCAACATTGGCTTAGTATTTGATCGGAAAATTGCAATTACTCATCGTCAGTAATTATCTTCGAAAATAAATTTCAGTTTTTATTTCCCAAATTCAAAAGAACATGAAGTTTTCAGGTAATTCAATCATGCATTCGACGTGGTGAACTTCAGTATCGTATGCAAAGAAAAATGCTATATCGTGTTAAATAATCTTATCTATCATCATATAGTATTTCGTTCGTATTATGTATTGTTCAAAAACTTCCAAATATCCGAATTTTTTCTAAAATAACAGATTCCAAGAATACAATGGAATCCTTTCAGAAAAGCTAATTTATACTGAAATGGTTGTATTCAGAAAACTATAAATTTTATTAGAATTATATTTTTATATTTTTAGAATTAAAGACAAGATTTTTCATAAACGCTTTTTTTCCGGTGATTAGCAATTCATTAGAGATTAGCAGGATAGATTGTTGCCGTTCGCTATTGTCTGAAAAATGGATATCTCTAACGAAGTGAACTGAAATAAACCCAACAAGTTCTCATGATTTTGCAAAATTTTCAATTCATTGTGAAACGATAACTGTACTACTCACTTGAATTGCTGAGATTTGTTTCATCTTGCTACTTTTTCTAGTATTTTCATCGAGTATTGCATCGATCTGGAATAAAAGCTAATAAATTAAAGGAATTGAACGATCATTGCAAAAGATAAGGCCACTTTTTTATATAACGGCAGTATCCGAAGTTCAAGAACTTCAAAGTCAATCCATAGTTTGTCTTTTGTTTTACAAGTTGATGATGCTATATTTGCTTACATGCGATATGATGTAGACACTCCAGAATGTTGCACTTGATGAATAAATTACCAACATGAATAACCTATTTGGTTGAACACCTGTAGGATCGATGATAATATAGAAGTAGTATGCCATTACACCCATACATCGCAAAATTTCCAGATATGATGCGTAGACCCTTAAAAGTGTCTTCGTACTAAAGGATTTAAATTTTGAATTCTGAATACTTCTGGTAACGAATTCGAATTAAAAGAAATAAATATTTTGCTTATCTTTTTTTCGTTTAATCTCTTTTTCACTTGTGGTGTCACAGTCTTGATGTAATCAATCAATAAGCTTAATAGAATTAGTAAACGTCTAACGAAATTTTCTAGGACAATGCTTTATTGTCCAAGTTCATTCTACCTTTTTAAAAAGCATTGTAACTTTCAGATTTTGATCCTTCTTTAGATTGCAAAATTTTTTTACTTAAGTAATGTCCATGCATTACTCATTGGATAACAGGGATCACGTTAATTCGAGGAGCAATGTGGCGTATTGTTCAATCATGAGATCATGGCAATTATGCGGCGGAAAAGGAATACTGTAAACACTCTTCTTTGCGCTGATCATTTTTTTCTATTCCTCTTTATGTTAGTGAACGGCTTCTACTAATGCTTTACTTTACGAGAAAGTAATCTGCAGTTTCATTTTTTGTAAGTGTCTAAACTATGATGTCAATTTCAGAAACCTGAAAATCCGAGATTTTTAACACTCTCTGTATCTTTGGAATTTTTCTCAGCGACAACTGCCACTAGTAGACGACAATGGCATCCTTCTCCATAATACAGCTTTGGAATGGATTACAAAGCTTGGTTACTTGTCAATGTTTTGTACCGTCTATATTTTGTTAGGCGAGATAACACACACGGACTGGTCAATATATGATACGTTGATGCTCACGCTTAGGCGCATTTGAAGCTGAATTATTTTTGCCCATATTGTCTTGAAAAAAGTATACAGAATAGATCATCCATACAAATAAAAATGTTCGTTGTTCATTTCCACACAACTTTTAAAGCCCTTTACCGACTGATTTGAAATTTTGAAAAAATGCTGCATTCGAATAGGCACATGTTTCTGTATGTATAAACCTACTTTTTTCTACCTGTCATGTCTATGACAGTAAAAAAACATACTTTTTTTGATAAATAGCTCCATCTATTAGACGTAAAAGCGGTACACTCTATAATAAATATTTCATGATTCGATTTCAATGTTTCCGATTGCATTGTTTAATTGAATTTTGGTAGATTTCGATTTACTGTCATTTTGATTCATACTTTGATTTCTTTTTTTTCTTTTCCATTTAACCAGACTGAGTCAGAGCAACGCATGTATATAAAAAATAAAGAAAAAACATGCGCGTGTTCGTATGCAGTGTTGTCTCAAAATTTCAGAAGTCGATGAACTTTTGGAGATTTAAGATTTTTGAAAAACGAACATTCAAATTTTTATTTAATAGACTAGCTGGACCTGGTATCCGTTGTCACAGCAACGCGTGACCGGGTCCAGCTAGTCCATATGAATAAAAATGTAAGTCATCATTACTGCTATTTGGCACGTAACTTCGCAACCTCTTCACCGATTGCTTTTAAATTTTGACACAACTTTGCATCAGAATAGGCGCTTATTTCCATATAGATATACTTACTTTTTTCACATCCATAACATCGAGCTCATGTTGTTTTTTTTGACACAATGTTTCAAACTCTTCACCGATTCATTTGAAATTTTGAAATAACATTGCATTAGAATAGTCGAGTGTTTCTATGTATATATACCTTTTTTTTCCCTACCGATTACACCTATGACAGGTTCAAAGGAAATCGACGATATAATATATCTTGAAATACCCGATGCAAACTTTAGAGATTTGCATGAAGTTGTGACGAAAAATATGATACATGGACGTCGCAGTACATTGAATACAAACTTACCATGCATAATAGAAGAGAAAATGCTCTAAGCAGCATGCTCGAGCATTATTATCCAACACAGTTATTAGAAACGATGCATACTCTTTATATAGAAGATCAGCAGAAGATGGCTCTAGATAACAATCTTACAAATGCAGAAAGATGACATTGAAGTAGCTAACCCATGCGCTTTCCATATTTGCCTTTGCTATTAAAAACATACAAAGCGTACATAAATGTGGGATACTATTACTCCATTAAATCGATCAAATATATTTGTGGATACGTGAAAAAGACAGCGACATAGCAGTTTTTGGCCTACAGCCTGAAAGAAGTGAGAAGAATGCGATGTTAAATATCGATGAAGTCGCACAGTATCAGACTGAAAGAGACATAAGCAGCAATGAAGCTGTTTTAGAAATGGCGAACAAAGTTCTCAATCAATTGGGAATGCCATCATCGAATCCATCTGCTGCTTCATCGTTTGATGTAGAATTGCTTCGTGAAAAAAATTACAATATGGCTGATCTTTTGTTATATGTGCAGTAAAATACTCCTGCTCCGAAAGAAATTGGTAGAACATTCCTAACTGTATTGATTCTGACAGCAATTCGATCCAAAAAGGAATAGCCTTAGCCCTTGAATCTCCAGAATAGCTATAACATTGCTATCAGGTGGAAGAACTTCTCATTTCGTTTTGAAATTGCCATTGAACATGCATTTCATTGAAAACATGCAATTCTCTCATATATCACATTTCATTGCCTCATAACTTCTGCAATTGAATGACATCAAAAAAAGAATTGTTTGAAAAAGTATTTCCCAATATTCAAATCAGTTATAAGAATCATGATTAGCCGAATGAATGAGCTATTTTTGCCACCAAGAACAAAGACGTCTACAAACTTAACAATATTTTTTCAGTCTAACATTCAAAACGAGACAGTCACATACAAGTCCGTCAACACTGTTATGGTAGCTGAAATGGTTACTAATCCAACAGGATTTTTGAATTCAGTCGATCTGCCAGGAATGCAACCGTACATACTGCAATTGAAAATCGGCGTGTCATTATCATGTTGCGAAATATCAACCAGCCAAAACTTTGCAACGGCATGCGGCTTGCAGTAAAAAAATTAATGAGCAATGTCGTAAAGGCAACAGTCTTGACAGGACCTTTCAAAGGTGAAAATGCCCTTATTCCTTGCATTGATATGATTCCAACGGATAAGCCATTTCAGTTTAAGAGATTGCAATTCCCAATCCGATTGGCGTTTGCGTTCACCATCAACAATCTCAAGGTCAATCCTTGGAATTATGCGGTTTAGATCTGGAGACGGATTGTTTCTCACATGGACAGTTTTATGTTGCGTGTTCTAGAGTTGGCAGACCAGACAATCTGTGTATCTTTACAATCCACACATATAATGGAACAACAAAAAATATTGTATACCTACAAATTTTGTGAAATTAACATATTAGAAACATACTTCTCTCTTTTTTCTTTACCACTTAATCAGACTGAGTTGCAGCAACACGTTTTTATGCAAAAAGTGTACAAAACTTACGCATATTCGAATGCAGCGTATAAAAATTTTAAAGGAATAGAAGAACTTTCAGAGATCTTAGATTTTGAGCTAATATAAATGAAGCGCGTGTTTAAGAAATTTAGGAGATTGAAGATTTTGAACAAACGAACACTCACATTTGTATTTATATAGACTAGCTCGATCGACCATGCTTCACGTGCCAGATACGGGATGTTTAATATAAAATTTTTTCATAAGCTCAAAGCAGAAATAGATATGTTGCTAGTAATATATTCCTGCTTGAAGTGAAGCATCATAAAATGAATATGTAAAAAATAACGGTAACAAACTTGCGGTCGAAAAAAGCTCCCAAACATTGCATTGTTGCGACAAAAAATGCTAATTTAAGGTTGAAATCAATAAAGGATAATTGGCCACGATCGAACTCGAAATGGAAAAATATGGCTAACAGCAATAGGAAATGTCCAAAACAGTATATCTTTTTACAGTTGGGAATTGCTGGATTATAGCGAATTACTTCATTTTCAACCTTAATTATTTGGTTTAGATTCATCAAAGCAAATTTAGAAATTGAAGATTTTAGAAGTTCCGAAAAAAGCTGGCAACTATTTTCATTCTTTTACGGGAATTGGGGTTAGTTAAAATCAAAAAATTTCATAAGGGGATGAAATTTAATTCACCAGTGGAATTCCTTCTTCGTGGTCAATCATTGAGAACCAGTGAAAAAACCGTCGCACCTTCATGCCGGGCATATATATTGGTGGGTAGTAAATAGCCTTCAATTTTTCAATTCCTCGAAATATCGACTCGCCTCTTTTCGTCTTCATTCTCCATTTGACTAACAGAAGATCATACAGGGTGTGAAACTGAAAGATATTTAATATTAAAAATTAGGCTTCATCACTGAAGCAGTCGTTAGACGGTTTTATATGAACATATTACTGAATCAAAGGAATATTTGCATGCTTCATATTAGAAATATTGCTGAGATTTTGAACAATATGATGCAAAAATGCGTGATTAATATTGAATAATAACACTACAAATTACCTGAAGTTAAGTGTTTTGTATAATCTTCGAATGATCCTTTGGGTGTCAGTAAACTCGAAACTCTATGTTCCGAAAACTTTGAATAATGAAAAAATGATTTTAAGGGAAAATAAAATCCTATATTAAGTTAACAGATTATAGCATAGAAGTGTTATTCTTCTCTACTTTCTAGTTTACATTTCTTCCACAAGCATTTTCTGATCAGATTTGAGTATCATAACTTTAATTTTGAGTGTGTTTTGAAATAATTGAAAAATATGGAAAAGAAAAAAAACCTGAAGATAAATCTGATTGAAAGTTCTTTCCTGGTTAATAATCCCATAAACTGGTTTTTCAAATGGACTTTCCGGCTCAAAAGTGCCGAATATTCTATCCCATATAATGAACACAGCTCCAAAATTACGATCAATGCAGTAGGGATTACGACCATGGTGAACGCGATGGTGAGATGGTGTATTGAAGATAATTCCTAGCGAACCATAATTATCAAATAACTGCAACTTTAAAAGCCATAAGCGATAGTTTGCCTTGACACCACTTATTTGGCTACTTATACAATATTATCTAAATCTAACAAATTCAGCTTAATTTCGCTGGAAAGTTTCGAATTTTAAAAATTGCAGAAGTCATCCATTTATAATATATATACAACTTCCATAATATGTTTTGCTTGCAAATCAATAGGAATTGGTGGAAAATCCTTTCCGCTGTAACCGAATCTTTCGGACGTGACTCGCACGGACTAAAGAGGCGAAAAATGCGGTTTATCTCAACCGCATTTTTTCTTTATTTCATTTATCACGTACCATCATTGTAATCAATCGTATTTTTTTCAAGAACTGATTATTAATGAAAAATAAATTGAAGAAACATACAGTGGTGTGCAATGTAAACTGGTAAATCTCACTAAAATATCGGTGAACCAAAAAGATAGATGGCGGTATGAAAAACGCCTGTAGAATATCGTAGATGGCAAGTCCAACATCTTGAAAAAAGGACATTATTAAAACTTGCACATTTCTGAAAGCGGTAAGCAAATCTTGAAATCGCTAGGAGCTTTTGATAATTATAAAAAGGAAATATAGTCGATAATTTTCTTTTCAATGGTTCCCCTTAGCTCCATGTTTCCTAGTTAATGTTAAAATAGTAACCTTGAAGAGCAGCTTGTCGCAGAGCTGTTGTGTAGTTGAAATATTCGGAACTATGATGTATCGTGTGAAATCCCCAGAAAAATCCAGCCTCTGGAAAATAGAACTTTGAAATAAATTTGGAAATGTTATTTTAGTTTTAATGCATGAGGTTTAAAAAAATTTAATTAAAATTTAGAGTGGCTGGATGAATTGAAAAAATAAATCAACATATCATGAACAGCACGGTGTCCAAGATAATATATGAAATCCTGGAAAAATAGGCAAAAAATCCAAGTTAATGGTGAGTCCCATGAGTTTTCGATCAGTCGGAAATTATTCCAAATATAATCGTAAATAAATATTGCGATTGTTCTGCCGCCAAACCTTTAAAATTGAAAAAAAAAATTTAAGTAGTTCTCCTTATAAATAGGTTTCTTTTTTTTTGTGTATTCATAGCGTTTTCAATTTTTTCACTCAGTTCAATTGTTGTCAGTTGCGTATTTTAACTAAGCAATCTCATTGTTTAGTCAGTTTAATTCATTTGTTTTATTTACTAAGAAATCATCACAACGCTTCCGTAGTTATCCACCTTAGCGCCATAAATGAAACAAATGCATGCAAGTCAAACATAGCTTCATTAAATGTAGTTTTAAAAAATTGAAAGAAATTTAAAGAATTTATCGGTAGTTTACGACATAAATCCAAATAGCTCATCGGAAACTGTCTCAACGACAAATTTCTTTTGAATTAAACCTTTAGCATTGCTTTTGCTGTTTGTTAAAATTTTCCAAGATTCATTAGGCACTGAAATTTGTGACAATGGATTAAAAAATCCCTTATAAAATCTCCTTTTGCTCATCACTTACTGCCTAGACAGGATGAAACAGGCCTTGACTTCCAGGTAGGACAGGTTTCCAGGTTTTCACAATTTATTACTCAATAATTTCTCCTGCCTTTGAATGTCTCGCAGTGCATCAATCTTTTAATAATGCCGTTTTCATTAAATTCTTCATCTTTAAATGATTGTACTGTTATATTGTGGTCCCAAAGTGCTGATATGATAAGTGTCATGAATTCCAAATATAAAGTTCAAAGTCTATAAGTGCACTAGACCATATCTTCAAGCATGGAAGAAGCAAACTTCTATTATCAGAAATGATTTTTGTGTGCTCTCAAAATGAAATGATCAAGCAAAAAGACACATTTTAGTATATGGTTAGAGGAAGTCCGCCGGCAGATTTCGGCTTATCAGCAGAAATATCCGAGTAACTTTAGTTAGCGAGGACAAGTTCAGATCGCAATTGATTTTGCACTCTTTCTTTATTAACCTAATGGCATTGCTTGTCGATTACTTCATTTTTTAAAGAAATGATAAGAAAATTTACTTGAAACACTGTGAGAGAATGCCGGCGGAAATTGATGTAATAGAATCGTTGAGAGCAAATCGATCGCCATGTCCGAGCAGCAGTAACGAGCAAAATTCGAGAATGATAAACAGCAGCCACCAGAGGCTGACCTATAAGTTGATGAATATTCAACAACAGTCTTTCCACTTCCAAAATAATGAGACTTCAACTCTTTGAAAATATGAAGAGGATCTTAGACAATCTTTGGATTTATAACTATCAAATCATCATTTATTGCAATGAATTCCTGTTGAATTTTAATTTAATAATCGCTATCTGCTTGTTGATTTATTGCGTATTCATTGCAATTTGGTCAAAATATTTTCAAAAAAAAAAAAAAGATATAAAATATTTTTTAAAAATTTGAGGCTTCCTTATAGATAGAAAATAAAAGATGCAAATAAAATAAGACACTGCCGCCCGTATGTAAGGAAATGTAGCTCTGACAAAAAATATTGCATTAAATCTGCTAATAACTGAAATGAGACGAATATTGGTATTACCTGCGCAGTGTAATTAGGTACCTCATCCACAGTTTCAAACATCGTTTCATTTGGCGTAATTAAATAATACGTATATCGCAGACTGTTCAGGTTAAGCCGATATAGCATACGTTGACCTAATGAAGTATTTGCAAAGATGTGGTCTAGCCATTTTCTGGTATCATTTATCGATACCGACAACATAGCAGTGATAATATCAGGACAGTTAATAGCAGCACTTGGAATAGGAAAATCAACTCTCTGGGATATTTCTGGAGATCTAATTAGAACAGTTTTTGTTGTGCAACATTAATGACATCAACGATAAGCGAAAAAAAAAAAACTTTTAAAGTAAAGAAGATCATTCCGATTTATAAAATTCTGAAATTAACTATGCATAAAGATCCATTTTAAAATCAATTGACATTTTTTCTGCATGTGTTACATTAACAATCGTTAGTTGCTTCTGAAGTCACAATATTTGTTGATAACTGATAATTGTCCGTCAGAATAGCCAACATATGAATTAATCTGTATTTGCTTGATTTGTAGTGGATTTAAAGACTTGGTCAACATATAAAGAGCATTTAAATGATAGCGAAGAACGTTATGTTTACTTGACGAAGCAAGATTGTTTGTTTTTTTACTAAAGAAATTCAGTACAATTTGGATTAAGTCCCTCACAATAGATCGAACTGAATTTAAATAGATTTACTGAAACTAAGAGAGAAATAATACTATAATTCTAGTTCATCTACAGATAATAAATATTTGTTCTGTCAATACTTGAACGGAAGCAAAAAACATGACAAATAGGAGAGGATAGGGAAATATCAAATTGAGTTTCTGGATACACATAAAGTATAAGTGGATGTGTATTCTTTCCAGCAAAACTTCACTGATACGACGTATGCTCTCTACCAACTCATAAATCCTTCAGTTGCGACAATGAAAGTTGCAGCAGTAGAACCTGAATATCGATAAGATATGGTAAAGCATTCTATTAAATTTTTCTGCATAGTGAATGGCAGAAGCATAAACCAAATGTTTTTGATGACTATTTACTTAATATTCTTATTACCATCTTTAGGAGAAATTACCACTGGTATAAAATGCAGTAGGTTACCGAAGTAAGAACGATGATAACTGTGACAATTTTTAATAACAACAGAAAGTGAAAGAACTTTTCGTTATTATTCAGAATTCAGAATGGATATCCATCGACTTGTTAATCCATCGTCAATCCTTACATTTAACGGATAAAATTATTCTGTCTCTTTCCGTTTCTTTTCCATATCATTTCTATTCATTTCTTTTACTTTCAACAGTAATCAGGTCAAATGATACGATTTTTCTTTCGAACAATTCTATACATTCTATTCAAACCTAAAATTGAAATGAAATATATTAAATTCGTCATCGGACATAATTTCACTCATTTATTGGAATGATTGTATAAATAGGGAACTATCGGATGTACAATAAAATATGAAAAATTGCCCATAATCCATGTTTTTGTCGTTTAGGAAATACAACTTTCGCATGCACACATAAACAGGAAAATAACATAAATTGAGACAAAGACAGAATTAGAACGAATATTGAGAGCGGAAAATGTTCGACAATAATTGGCCAGGATGGAGAAGCCAAGGAAAGAAGGACAGTGATTTCCAAGGCTTAATTTCAGATGGCTCCAATTTCTTTTCTTCATTTATCGGTAAATTTTGAGGATTCTTTTTATTCAAATATTTTCGGCTGATTTGGAAATTGAATTTCTTTTCCGTATTCCTGATTGTTTGATTACTTTCAACTTAATTAAATACCAGAAAACGAAATTCTCGTCAAATTTTTTTCTCCCTCTATTAATGCGAAATTTCAGAAAGCATATATCTTCGGACAAGAATTATTGAATTCAGATTGCAAGTTCCAAGATTTTAGTTGAAGAATCTGATCTTCAAAATATGAGTTCGAGAAAAAAACTCATTTCCAGCTGTATGTAATTGTCCCCAAGATGATAAATCATTTATAAATAATTTTTTAGCAAAGTCAATAGTAATAATTTTTGCCAGTCTAATTATAAAATTATGCCTCAATCTGTGCCGCGGATAATTTGTGTTGTTGTAGTCTGACCTGTAATATGCTCAATACGAAGTAAAAATATGTGATTTTTGAAGATGGATTTAGATCAAGGTTATTGCAGTGACAACGTTCTGTTGAACATTCTACTTCCTCCTCCGCCGTTAGAATCATTGAAAATTTGAATTGTAACTGGTAGGCATCTGTCTGCATTATCATCGAAACCCCATCTCCTTGTATCTTATCATCTGTTTATTACTTGATTAAAGATAATTAACTAATGAGAGAAATAATTCTTCCGGTTTTGTTCCCACTACAAAAACTGACTACTCAAAACAATTTCGGTCAACATTTCAATCAGAATTTTATTCTGATGAATTGAAAATGTCAGATTTCGTCAGAAGCAGTTTATTTTGGGATGGAACTTTTCGAATCACCGCTATTTGGATAATATGTCCGAGTACTAGTTATTCTATTTTCTCTGTTGTTGGCTATTTATAATAACCAAGCTCGTATTTCACACATTTTTTGGCCTTGCGACTAAAAAGTTTGCAATTTCAACAATCTTCTCAGAACTGAATTTAAATTCATGTTGTTCTTTGCATATTTATTTTGCAGATGATTATTGTTATATTGACTTAAAACTCAAAATAAGAAGCACTATAGGTTCATAGGCTTGCTTCACCCCTCAGATGGCTTTAAAGCAACAAGTTTTCGATGTAAAAGTTTGATTTACGTGCCATTTCCTTTAGTGTTCTTTATGTTAACATTCAGAAACTATCCAATCTATGATATTAAAAATCCCGCAAAACAAATTGCATAATTATAAGTTTTTGCCGTTGGGACTTTCATAATGATGATAAAATATTCATGTGAAATCTAAAAATTGTAAATTATGTGTTAGCTAGACAATGAGGGACTAAGCTAATCGTTAAATAAATGAACTAGGAAAAGAGGAAAATAAATGGTGGCTTTTTATCATCGAGTAATATCGCAACATTACATCCCATTTGAGAGATATGTAATGGTCATAGACTTGTTTTTATTGTATTTTAAATTGTTAATGTCAATTTCGCTGCAACATTTACTTCAAGTAATGAGAATTTTTCGCCCATTTTATGCTGGAAAATTTGCTTAATGTTTCAAAAAACAAACAGACTTGTGGCTCATCCTAAATAATACCTTCTATTTCAGTTCCGAAATTACGAAAAAAATGTCTAAATCGGTGCTTATATTTGAAGTTAATATATTGTTACTACTCGTAAGCATCACACACTTTCAACGCTATTTATAAAGCTTTTTATGCCTCTGATGAAACTGAATATTCGAATCTATTTCTCAACAATGACAAGTCGCACATTTCAACTTGAAATTTATTTTGCCAATATTTTGGTCATAGATGTCAAACCAGTCGTTCCATCGCCCATTTAGTATTTATCCGATAAAAAGAATGAATAGATTGACATTCCACATTTATAAAAGTTAAGAAACAAATTCAATCAAAGTTACTGCATTTAGAGAGAAAAAGAGGCTCTCTCGAGATACGAAATTGTCTTTTCAATTTCTGAAATCTGGTAAAGGACAAATGTAGGGAGAAATAATCTCTGGTAGTTACTACGGTAGCTTATTGAAAGATATCAACAATCAATAACATAGAAAAGATATTTATTGCTTTGCAGTGAATATCATTCCCGAGATGTTCGATTGAGGGATTAGAGGGAAGCTAATTAATAGCATTCATTACATTATAATTCTTATCGTGAAACCTGTTTAATATATGTGGGAGCAGCAGGAAAAAAGCTAAAATTGTCATCGATAAGATCACTCAGATGAAGGTGTTTGGAAGAAGCGAAAATATTTTGTGCCAGCTTGTGCAGTTGTCACCTATATGCTGTCAAGAAACAGTGGCGAGATGATCGGTCATCCCATTTTCCATTCCTCAGCCATTGTTGATAATTGATAATGAGCAGTCAAGGTTAATGAGTGAATCTCTCCACTGCATTCACTCTTATCAGCAACATTTACATAAACTATTTCTTTAGCGCATGGAAATAAATGTAACAAAACATTGATGCTTCACAAATTTTCTTCTGCACTCCTCTTTACGTATCAATTTATGCTAAAATGTTGGGGGAACATTGGATTGTTAATATGATTAGATTAAAATATCAGCTCGATTCGAAAGATATGATCATCGACAACTATGCTCATTCCGTGACCGCACTGTTATTCTCATAGTTTTTGTCTGCACTCAAAATAACTGTGAGATTCTGATTCCTCTGATTAATCGATGACATCGGATATCTATCTGTGTGTGTCTGTTGCATGCATATATATCCATCTGAACGTTGTTATCAAATTGTTTAAATTCGAGAAAAATTCTTGGATGAACATGAAATTAAAAATAGTGCAATATCCGATGAGCTTAGATTGAGCACATAGCAATTATTTAAACCCTTACTGAAGAAGATTCAGTAGGATTAAATAATTGTTACAAAGAAGCTGCCAAAAAATCAATGAATACTTCGACAACTTTTTAATGATTGCCATTGATTTATACCATTCGATTGTTCTTGATGTTCAAATTGGTTAAATATTCAGCAGATGATCATTGACAACTTTAGAATTTTATTAAGTTTGATGTGGTTTGTAAGGGAGAAAAAAAATCATTTGGTGAAAGGTGAATTGATTCTATAACGCCAAACTTTCCCGGTGAAACTTCCTTAGAATCGATCTGGAAACA
This sequence comes from Onchocerca volvulus, assembly GCA_000499405.2. Lineage (NCBI taxonomy): Eukaryota > Metazoa > Nematoda > Chromadorea > Rhabditida > Onchocercidae > Onchocerca > Onchocerca volvulus. The sequence goes on from HG738139.1 coordinate 16,588,270, forward strand.
AGCGGATAAATCGAATCAAATTTTTATTACACTGTTACTTGCAAGGAATTTTAGTGCAAAAGAAATTTAGGATCATTTATTTCCATCACATTTTGCATAAAATTCAAAATCTATGTACAGCGATCTTGTGTAAGTGTATGTTTACATTTATGTAACTACGTGTACTAAGTGTAATGACAGGTAGTTATCATAATGATGGATGAGAAGTGTGAACACATATGATATATAATATTTGCAGAAGTAGTCCTTAAAGGTTGGAAGGAGCGGAAGGGAGAGAGAATTGAAAGGGAGTTATGCAGGTGCAAGTGACCTTGGAGACAGCTGTGACTGGCTACACCCCGGTACCGGCATGTATTGCATGCAGTGCGATCTGCTATAACCAGGCGAAAGAGTCAACCTAACCTGTTCTGGTGGAATGAGCGTAAATGACATGTACCAAAACAATTTTGATCCCGAATTTATTACAACATCGTTATTTTCCAGATTATCTTGTTCGCATTAATCAGCTCGGAGCATAATTCGTACTGCTTAATGAGTACCCAGCATGAAGCAACCACAGCTTTGAGGAAGTGGTCGACGTAAGGCGAAGAAGACATCAATGAATTTGTTTGATCATTCGTTTTGCAGTAATGATTGAATTATGCTTCACGTTGCAGCTATCTTATGAGTATCGTAAATATTCATCTCAAGATGTATTTCTATTCTAAAATAGTCTTTTAAATAAATGCTTACTGGACAACTCGATGTAGAAATGGAAAAAGACTGTTCGCTGTGGATTTCATTGGAGATTGATAATACTAAGCAGTTAAGATAAGCTTGCATCTTGGAATGCTTAAAGGAAGTTAACTTTTATGAGCGTCACTAGTACCGTATGATTGTGACATATATCACGTGGAAAAGTATATCATGCTTAAATGAGCTTTATAGAAGTTATTCACGTACTCTGTGAGCGCTGAACTTTATGAAAGGTCGTAATCCAGTTAATCGAGATAGCACCAATTTTCATCAGTCAATTGCGAAAGTATTTTTCAAGTGCCTCGAAATACTGTCATTTGATTTCGACATCAATCTCATGTAAACCTCCATGAGTGTGGTAGATAAGTTTGTCATAGCAAGTTCGTCTTTCGCTTGTTTGGAGTAAAACGATCGCGAGCCATGACATAGGTGCATATTCAAGTTCTTTGCATGATCCATCAGATGATTCGGATTCGAGTTCTAGTACGTTATCAATCCAAAATGTGAGATTTCAGTTAGCTGTTTTCAACAGTTACTCTGTTGTTATTGCGTTTGTGGCTAGTCCACTGATATCATGTCAATTACTTCTACTATCATGCGATAACTATCACTCTTTTTTCTCGTTGTCACTGATCTTAAATTCTCATATTTTGTGATCTTTTTGAACTATTTTTCTGCAATTTGATTGAATGTGATGGTACAGTTAGTTCTTGTTGTTTATTTTTCTATTACTGTTTATTGCATTCATTTTCAAAAGATCTTTATCATTTTTCTTTCGGAAAATTCGTTCAGAAGTACTACAGAATAAAATTTCATGACTGATCATTCTATACTCCAATCCATAATGACAATAGTAGACAAAAGGATTTCTGATACGACATACCAAATTTATTCATTTATTCCAAACATCAACAATAAGTGAAAGTGTGAGTGAAGAATGTTACGGTGGACTATTTTACAGAATTTCCGAATAGAAACATAAGGACACTTCTCTTCCTTCCCGAAATTTCATGCCAGTTCAGCAGCAAATTCTCCCATTTTGGAATCTTGTTGTGGTTCATGGTGATAAGAAGGAAGGAAGGGGGTTCACAATTCCAACAATCAACGGAGAGACAGGTGACAGTAGTAGGGAGGGGCTAATAGGTTGGCTCAGGCTGGCACCCGATAATTTTGTTTCTGTTGCTAGTGCTAGTGCTACTGCTGTTGTAGTTGTAGCAATAGTAGTAATAGTAGTTAATTTTTGTTATTGTTGTTATTGCTGTCATACTTCGATCATCGTTGTCCTATCTTTAAACTTCGAGTGGAATGAGAGAAACTAACTGTTAGCTTAATTAGCTTAGTACTTTTCAGTTGGTATCATCTATCCATTCTAATGATTCTAAAGAAAATAACCTCAAGACGGCATATTTTAAAACATTTCCCTTTTCATAAATATTTTTTCTAGCTTGTTGGCTTATAGATTGCTTTGCCATTGAACTATTGGATATGAAAACAAATAATAGAAGAACTGATAGTTTTTTGTCTTCCTATTTTTTGCTTAGGCATATTTCATATTGAATCATTCATAATTAAATAGTGATTTCGCATCTGGGCTTCAGAGAATAGTATATTTTTAATTATTCTACGAATAGATGAACAAGTTTTATAATCAGAATTGTTACAAACGTGTCCTATGCTGAACATAGTAAAGTAGAATCTGGAGTGACAATACAATTTCATATTCATACGGTTTTGTCGTCTATAATTAGTCATAGAATAATTATTTTCTGCAACACTGAATTAAAATTGCTTTCAAAATCGAAACCAACGGAAAATTTATCAGAAGAAAGCAAATATTTGAAAATTAATTTTTCAGATTTACATTGTTCATTTGTCGAAGTTACTATCAGAACGAAATCAAATAATGCCTGAAAAAATGCATTTCGGTGGCTTATTTTTGGGCGATACGATTCAGGAAAAAACTCGAACTTTGCTCGGTTGGAATGATGAGGTTTTTTCTCTTTTCTAAAATGAGAGAGAAATGGGCAATAAACATGATGCATATTCGCCTAGAATTTAGGTAACTGAATTGAAATAAACCGGGATGGCCATTTTTTCCTCATAGCTAATTAGCCTATTTCACTTTTCATCTTGCTCGTATTTTGAATGATGCAATGATAAACTGGATTAAGCTGATAAGAATGTGTTGGAAGTTCGAATCTTAACACAATCTCATTCTTCGACACCACTCCAAGTCCTGCATTTATATGCATATGATATTTTTGTGGTCTGGTTAGCCTAAGATTTTGACCTTCAGAACATAACTGTTAGTATCGCTTCCAATGGAATATATCTGTCGTTAGCCACAGATGGATGATAACTGATAAATATCTTTTATTCTATGCAATTCAATTGAGTTTTGCGAAGTTCTAAAAGCGAAAACAATACTTGCTAAGAATTTACGCTGTTAAAATTTCAACAAGCTCCCTGTTTCAAAAGTTTTAAAACACATTTTTCGGAAATAAATATCAAATAACCTAAAATTATTTAGCTTCTTAAATCGGAATACTTTAATATCGTATCTTAATCTCTCCTAGACTACTCAATATATCAATCTCTTTAATATATACCATGCTATGATAAATGATAAGCTTTTTTCGCTTCGTAACACCTGCAGGGGTTGATTGGGAGAGAAAGAAAAGATGGCTCGCAGATGAGAAACCAATGATAGCAAGAGAAGATGGCTCACAGATGTGAGATGATGAATTTTCTGAGGAATAAAAACTTGTGCTACTGCTACAGAATTTAGACTATTTCATCAAATAGGTACTATTTTAACTTTGAAAAGGAGTTATGTGATCAAGCTTTTCCCAATGTTTTTATATGGGTTTGTATTAATAGTTGCGGTGGTTTTTTCTGGGCGTTTCTCTGCTGTTACCATTATCATCAGTGTTATCTCCGTCCCTTTCTGACTTTTCAAAATTTTTTTCAAGAAATAATTTGTCATGTCTCTTCCACTGTCTATCTGTCTCCATACATCTCTCAAAGGATAATGTCAATAAGAGTGACAAATAATATTGCTCTCTTCAGACGGCAAGTGGTTCACTGATAACGTGCTACTAGTGATGTCACCGTGACAAAAACAGAAATTGATAATGGTAATTAGTAGAGCGATTTAGGTTGAGCCATCTTTTCGGTGTAATTTTGATAGCGCACTAAAAATAATCTGTCCGTTTGTTCGCTTTTTTGTCCATCTCATCGACAACATTAATTGTTAAACGCTGAGTGCAGTTCTGCGTGAAATATTCTAGCTCAAAGATTATCCAAATGATCTTTTTAATCAATTTAAATAAAATTCATTCATTTTTACATTATTACAGCCAGCAGAAGCAACCAAATTTTATCACTGTTATGTCACTCTTCCGTGGCATCCGATTTATCTTTAGGAAAGCTATTCTTTTTCAGCATTGTTCCACGATTACGATGAATGCTGCGCAGAAATCTATCAACGAGGGTGGCCGGCGTATGCTTCATGTAAATAATTCACGACGTCATCCATACATGATTTCAGTTGGGCGTTTACGACGCTACAGTACCAGTTCAAGTTCGACCTGTAGTAGTAGCAGTAGTAGTGAATATTCGCAACCATCGCCAAGCTACAGTATTGCTTCTTACGAATCACCAAGTCCAGAGCCTTTGGTTTCCCCTTATGCCGCAACTGATTGTCAATCACCCCATTTAGTACCGTTAGGTCCAATAATACCAGCAACAACAAAAACGGTATCCATGAATACTACTACCTATCGGTCACCAGAACGAGAAGCACAAGTTTTCGAAAGGTTGCGACAGCTGGTACCAATGCTGCCGTTTGATAGAAGTGCTTATCAGGTTCGCCATAAACTCTCCTGGACTTATGTTTTGATCCAAAACAGATAGATCATCGTAGGGAAAGTTTCAGGATCGTGCGATAGTAACTCCATAAATCATTCGAAAGGTATCAACCTTCAACACATATGTAGTACACATATACTATTATTACTATTCTACTATCTTCACCTATAACCTCGCAGCTGTTATTGTTCAGTACACAAGTTTATAGGTTAGCCAGACTTCCACGCCTGTAGGAAGACTTCAATTTGAAAATTTATCAGTAGCAGATGGGCAATATGACGGGATAACTCAAAAATGATTGCTATATTGAGGGCGAGAATTGCATTTCTTCTGCAACATTCTCATTGCACTGCTATTGCATTGCCACAGAATGATTAGAATAGATGGGAAATTAATTAGGAAATGCCTGGAGGCCGTTTATCTCTTACATCATCATTCTAAATTGTCTCAGAGAAATTTCATTACAGATATTAATAGAAACAGTTTCACAAGTGATGGATTTAGAGCAGCAACTTGAACAATTGAACGAGCAGACAAATAGTGCCAAAAATAGCCTTTGGATTGAACAAAGAAGCTTCATTTCGGATGCTGAAAATGTTAGTAGGCAGCTTGGATTTGATATAGTTGCTGTGCTTTCCATTTTTGTTTGGCAGGCAGGATCGTTGATACCTTTTTTGTGGATTACTTCTCAGTGACAAGTAGAGAGAAAATGGTTTATAATTATGTTTTTTATTGCTTTTTCTTTTAAATTTCACGAAAAATTAATTTGATGGATAAAAAGTTTTGAAGAAAATGAAAGATACAAAGGGGAAGAGATGGAAAGAGGAGAGAAGAGTGGAAAATACGTGTCACATACATCCCGACATGAGCATAGTTTAGTTCTAAGTTCCAGTACATTGCTTATGAGATTTTGTGAACTCACCCAGTGGATATTATTGCAAAATATAAGGAAGGAGAAAGATGAATATTTTCCTCTCGGCAGCTTCGGTTTTGTTAAGATTGAATGAGAAACAATCACCCAATTTGTTGTCAAGCAGTAGCTGCTAATTATTTGAAAGTGGCTTAGATGTCGCTTTGCATTTTTGAGGTAAAGTTTTTGCTGGTAAAAAAAGCCAATAGCTTTTCGCCAAGAATGTGCACTACTGAGCTAAGGCATGCAGTTTCATTAATGCCAATCTTTTCAATTGATCATATTTGCATAAAATTTAAAGCAAACTTTTTCAATTGCAGAGTGTCTTTCCGGATGATCTGAAGTCAGTGGATGTGACAGCATTCAAGCATCTTCTTTGTTCCAATCCTCTTTCTGGCGATACTTCGAGAACAATGCATTTCAACTTTGTTTCCTAAGGTGTACATTTATATTTAACACAGATTCCTTAAATTATATTTCATACTGAGGAGAATTTGTTGTTGCAAGCTTATCAGGTAAATGACATGTTTGAATGAATATGAAAAGTCAGAGTACTTTGTTCAGTCTAAACCAGTTACAATATTATTCTGTACAGTCCACTAACACATTGGCAGGATCTTAGAACATAAGATACAAGTTCATCTCTCAGTTGTTATGTCTTACTTATTTATTTTGATATTTTCATAAATTTTGTCCCATATGCTGACCTCTTCATAATCATATCTGACACTCCTGTTTGATCAAAGCTGTATCACTATTCGTTAATAAATTCATACGGTTCTCAATAGTTGAATTTTTTTGATTCAATTTTTATCCTTTAAACCATTCATACTCAGTGGATTATTTCCGGAAAAGTGATATCCTCTTTCACTAAAGAAATGAAAATAATATTACATCAGAATTAGTGCACAGTAGGTTACATGCTGCGCAACAAGATGCATATTTCGCATCAACGACATTGGCCTTATCTTTTCTCTGAAAAATTTAGTGCAAATTCCATCCTGATACTTATGCTTTAAACTTTTTAAAAAATTCCTATTAATATCACAAAGAAAAACAACAAGCTGGATGTAGAAATTAGGAAATAAATTTTTTTAATCACAGCTCAAAGTTATCAAATTAGATTTCTGAATAATTGCAGTTCAGGAATTATTCATTTTAGCTCTACTGTCCGCATAGCTCACCGTCAGAATTTTGAAGAGTGAAGAAATAAGGACAATAATAAGATGACGTAAATCTAATCTGCTAAGCAACTTTTCCTCTTTGGAATCTAATTTCTAACTGAAATAAGTTCATTTGAATTAGATGGATATTATTTGTGTTCAGGCAAACATTTAATTTGAAAGTTGCCATTTTTGAACGTTTCTTTCTGAACTCTTTTGTATATGTTGTACTATTTGCTTATTTTCCACTAATTGCACACATTCCATGCATAAAATGAAAAATTCAATTCGATAATATTTCCACTTCATTCCAATGATAGCCACTATAAACGGCGGCGGGAATTTCGATTTCTTCGTAAAAGAATATGCGTTTTTGAACTTCTTTGTTCAGAATTTAAAAAAATTTTTCTCCGAATTAACAGGAGAATCTGGAATTTCGCGGTCTCTCTCTGAGTGAAATAATAACACTGTAAATTGTTTCATGCTCCCATATGAAATTTACGATGTCATCTGCAGCTGTTTTAATAGAATGAGCTTTCTAAAGTTTTGCTAATCGGTGTCAACAGCTCTTTGCACGGATAGATTCAATTGTTTTGATATCAGACTGGCACATTCATATGCTCTGTCACTAAGATAATCGAGCATTCCCATCCGGACAGTCAAAGATTCGGTTTCTCACCGATGCGTCCTGTACTTTTGTGGCACGAACTCCATAGTAGAAATAATTTCTCCAGAAATGTGATAACATATGGACTGGTCTTTTTTTGTTCACTTGATCTTCAGCTCCAGATCGAAGAAATGACTCCAGAAACAAACATGTATTCTGCTTGATGTTTCAAGTTTTGAAGATCAGAGCCGAGGCAGTTCAAATGAGTGGTGCGATATGTTGGTAATCAATATGATCGTTATCATCATTTCTATTGATGTTAGAGTTGCTCTCATGATTGTCAAAAGTGATGTAGAAGCGATCCGGTTTCTTCGGGAAGAATTATGCAGTTGATGGGATGAAACTGGTACGGGGTGACACCATTCCTATGCAAAAATCACGTTCTTGTCTGCTGATCGGACCACACCTCTAATATTTTTTGTTGCTTTTATTGGAACTTTTATGGAGGTTTTTTTTTTTTTTTGAGGGGAAAAATCGATTTTTCCTACTTAATGTTGCACAGGAATAGTTAATAAAGTATCAAAAAGAGAGGATTATGCAACCGAAAAAAAAAAAGACGGTAGCAGATTGCTGAACTGTTGATTGAAGAATCAACTAATTTTTGGGCAAAAATAAAAGAACGTAAGAGATTACGTGCTTAATGAATTTGGCTTACTTTTTGTTACCATAATACATTCAGATTCGGTGCTGAGATTGTTAACATCCTCTATCCCACCCGATGCAATATCTGCTAACATCAATTCAAACTTGACTCCCTTAATGATATCAAGTTGTGTTCATTGAACGATAACTACTTGTTATCAAATTAGCATTTCGATAGGAATGATGGCCAAGCCATCGTCCTTTGTTTTACGCATCAAATCGATCTTGCAAACGATGAAAAAGTATGCTCATCTGTTGTACCGTTATAGAACTGGAGTGAAAAATCAATTTTCTTCATAAAAATACCGCTGCATAACTGAATAATTTAAAATATTTATTCTGATGATTGAAGAAAGGCTGCTGCTAGTTTTGGTGTTGTCGCACTGCTAATATCATTGCGGATAGTGGTAGCACAAATGTTCATGATGATTGCTGCGGCTGTTGCTGTTCTTTCATTTCTATCATTTCGCGTTCCTTCAAATCCATTTCGGCTATGTCTTTCATACATTCTTCCTTGACAATCTTCTAGCATTCCGCGTCGGACGATACGCTCCTCGTCGTAGATCTTCTGGACGTCATATCTTCAACCCAATCAAATCGTGATTTGAATCATAATTTGCATTCTCTTTTCATCTAAAGTTTATAGTGGAACATAAACCGCAGTAAACAATAGAACGCTTCACAATATACCTATGCAACATACATTTTAATAGATGAAATTATCACATCTATCAGTATATCCACAAATTCCTACATTTTGGCCTATCCTTAATACTAGAGCATCAATCATTTGCATCAAAGTTTCGTACTGCCTTGGGGCACTGATGGAAAAACTGCGTCCGACTAGTCTGCTTGCACCTAGTACACTCTGTACAAATTACCATATATTAGCAGCTAAAGAAAGAATAAGTGATTCATCTATAGCTAGATGATTACTTACTATAGAGATAGATATCAATAATAAATAATCAAAAATAACTTTGTTCACCAGAAACGTATCTGATGAATAATAAAGTTATTTTGTGGTAAGGATCCGCGAGTGATCTCGACGAGCAGATTCCAAGTCATCTCGCCTCGCTAAACCGAGTTTCAGATGTGTTTTCAGCGAGAATACCATGTTGCTCCTCGTCATCCTACTTCTCCACGTGATGGAAGTAATTTGTCGGTTCTAAATTTCACTAAGCCAAACTGAAATGGAGTGAAAAGAAGAACTGATTGCATTAGGAAAATTTGTAACACTTCACCATTGATCGGGGATAGTTTTATTGACTTTATTCCGTCTGTGCTGTCCCTCTTTATCCACCAATCTTACTTTGTCAATGTATTTTATTGCAAGCCCAAAATCGATCAAAAATATCGTCTTCTGTTGTTGATTCTCATGTAATCCAGCCATAAAATTACCGCAGGGCGATATGAAATGGCTTCCATAACGAAAAGTATCTCTATTTAACAACACAGGTGATTGTTGTTCGTCTGTTCGCGTCCTTGCAACAGCGAAGAGAAATGTTCCAAGCAGAAATTGAAGCAACAGTGCGCCCTCTAATCCAACCTTAGATTCCTCTTGCCTCCGATAATGTACTAACATTTGATTAAAAGATACAAATTAACGAGCTATCTGACCTCAGCTCTGAAAAGGGAACTAATGAATGTAATTCTTCTACAGCCTTCAGCGTTTGCAAGCCTACTTGGATTACGGTACATAGACGAGAAACATCTGCTGATCTGCTCATTACACAGTTTGTTTAAATCATTCAAAGCATAAGCCGGACTATGATAAGATGTGCAAATCTTATCATAGTCCGGCTTATGCTTTGAATATTCCTCCTTTACCGGATTGATGTTGTGAACAAGGTTTCTCGATGCCCTAAATAATTCAGGTAATTCCGAAATTTCAACAATTTGAAGTGAAAATTAAGTTTAAAACCTAGTCTTTTAATAGGTGATTTTTGGAAATTCATTTCAGATTCAAAATTTCATTTGCTTGCACATAAATTATTTGTTTACGGAATAAATTGTTTGGTTGCAGAACGTAAATTATTTGTTTATTTGTTACAGAACCAGTTGACCTCGCATTATTTGAACACTCAGATAACTTACATGGACGTTCGAAAAGCCTCGAAATGCAATGCTTAAAAAGTAATGAATGTTTCTTTTAAGATTTGAATTTCATGGAAGTTCTTTAAAATTCTTAAAACATATTTATTAATAACTTACAAAATCCATCTAATATGTTCGATATATCACCGTGCTGCCGCATGCATTATACTTGCTTCAATGTGTTGCATCGATGTACTGTATTTTTCAGCTTTTACGGCTACATGACGCCTACAATTTTATGATTTTCTGTTGCAAGCCAGACTGTTCAAAGTCCAAAATTTATCAAGTTCATGAAAAGTCATAAGAACTAGGATAAAAAGATGATGGGTTTGAAGAGATGAAACAAAATTGAGAAAATCTACAAAATTAACGAAACAATTTCAAAAAGTAACTGACTAACTTACTTATCCTTCCTGGCTCATTAAATGAATAATGATACATTATTTTGTTAAAAGACTGTTCACGCTAGAATCGTAGAAGATGTTGGTCGTATTCATTTGAAAGTGGTTATATTATATATGACTGAACTGCTTATAACCATCACGTTTCCATATTTCCACGTCAAAAGTGGCGTGAAATTTCGATTGATATGCACACATGACGAGAATTTGTGAGTTATGTAACAGAATAACGCTTCCAGTACTTACAGAAATGATTATCAGAGTATTATAATAAGTAATAAACGATATAACATAATGAGTGGTACAACAAAACTACCGAACTACTGAGTAATGGATAAAATGATCGTTTAATAAAACACTCAATGATCTAAAATTTCAATAGTGTATTGGTCCCTGGGATGATTTTCAAATATTGTACTGAATTACCTCCCTCATCTGATAGCAGATATCAGCTTATTCCTAAAACACTTACTGCTGAGCATTATTACAGTCTTTTGGAATTATTATTTTGAATAAAAAGTATGCTCTTTATATTTATTCATTAATGAATCTATGAATAAATATGAAGAGCATACTTTATAAATCTGACCACTAGGTTTCATAGATTGGGATCGCTCTTCCAACCCAATAAATTTAACATCTCCAAAGAATCGACAGGGAAACCATATGGCACTGTATTAATTGTTATTTTGATTTTTGTAGGTAAATTGCAGGAGTCAATTTTCGACAGCCATCTGCACCTGCCTTAGCAGGACAATTTTCGAAGTTCTCGGGAATGCTACGAGTGAGGCTACTCGCCTAAGAATTATAGTAGAGTAATGACGCACGAATGGGATGTAATAAGGAATTTTTGCAAAATACTGTGAATTCAACCATAGTGAATTTTATCAAATTATCCGATAAGTGAATCAATACCATATCTTGCTATGGCTCCTTTCAATATTTTAAAGTCCCCGAAATAGTAATATATTAGTTGCAATTGTTCGAACTGTTGACACATCTCTTTATTAAGATCCTTCAAACATACAGCACATGTGAGTATGTTTGTAAAAAAAAAAGCATGATTTTCAATAACAAATGAGTTTTTCTAGAAATGAGCCATAAAAGATAAATTATACAAGCTAATAATCTCCCATAGTTGTGATTCGAGAAAGATATTTTACGAGTTCTGGGAGATTTTCCTCTCCGTAATTGAGTTACACAAATACAACAAGGCAGGAGAAGTTATGTGTCGTGTAGTGCGAAAATTTTTCCTGCGTACATGACACATAGAGAAAGAAATCTCGAGTTTCGTCTGTTCTGAAGTAATATGTATTCCTACAGTATTGTAGTATACAAATATCAAATTTCTCGTTATCATTACAAAAACAAATAAAATATGGTATATTGTTGTTGTTATAATAAATATTGAGTAAAAGATACTATCAAAACTAATATGCATTAATTGCAGCGCGAGCTGGAAATAAGGTTGGATGTTTCGCATGGAACGACTTGGAAAGACGGGCACGCTTCTCAGCAGTGCACCTCAAATAATCCCTAAACGTGTTCGTTAGAAGATCGTATCCATACATATATCTAATTGGTAATATTTCTTACCAATTATCGTACATCCATGCCACAAGTACATGTTCAGAGCACGACTCGGAAAGAGGCACTTAACGTTAAAGACGTAATGGTACAATGAAAATTTCTCGAGTGCAAAAATCGTAGGATAATATGCGATATGCGGAATGCTTTGCTATTACTTAATATCGGCAAAACAAAACAGGCCATCAAATCGTGTTTCTATTATTGTCCTCAGTTCTGGTTGGACATTTGTTATTGTTATGACAGAATCAGTTCCCAGAATTGTCATCCCAATCTGAATTAATAGCTCCTTTCTTCTTTCTGTTAGCTACTAATTTACATAAAGAAAGAAGAGTGATTACTGTGGCGCACAATATGCGACAACAAAATAAGAAATGACCAGCTAAAGTTGACTGAAACGAACTTAACTAACTTACGTTAGCTTCACTCTCGTATACGATACCATATCCATCTTCACCGATAACCTTATACAACTGATATGTGTGTGCATTGCTTTTTACCAGTTCCTTCAGTTTCTTTAGACGATCTTTCTCGGTGGAGTATGCACAAGCCAATGATGGTTGATGTGATGGACGTGAAGGTGATACAGGCAGCATGTATACCAAGCCGACGGTTATTAAAAAAAGACTCGGGATTACATACTTAATGTTTATTGCTGTGAACCAATCTATGCAAATTTAGTACCGAAAAAGAAACAACAGTGAGTATTAACCGGAAAGCCCGCGCTATTCAATTGTAACAAAATAGAATAATGTATTCGTCGAGAAATATCCTGCTTTTTGATGGATTTCTTCAGAATTCCCACTTAAATTTTCAAATATTTCAGACCTTGAATCAAGAATATCATATAAATTTACTGCAAATTCAAGTTATATTCTATTTTCAAAATCATCTAAATGCAAGAGATGTATTAAAAGTAACATATTGCTTGATGACATGAGATGCGTCACTGCAGGCAGTCGTAATGTCAGGTTCAGCTGTATAGCCTCAATGAGAACAGTGAACTCAAACAATACCGAATGGACCAAATTGATTCCATTTTGCATCGAAAATTTTGAAGAACAAATGGCTAAATACGGAACTGGCGGTGTTTCATAGCAGTATTGTTGTAATATGTATTGTAGATCGTTAATAAAAATTGCATTTGTTTAACGAGGGAAGAGTTAATACTCAATAAACAGTGATAGCCAGCACGATTCAGTCGATTTGAGAACAACAGAAAAGAGATGGAAAAAAGGAATTTGTTTTTCGGTTTGAGATGTCAATTCCTTCATCAAACACCACTATTTCAATTCAATAAAAAATATGTGATGAGTAATTAAAAGTGTATTTTTTAAAGCCAGTCAACTTTTTACTTCAAATTTTTTCAAAAAAATGCCGGAATTTTCCAGATATGGATCTTCCGCTTTGTCCTACCTTTTTCTGATCCGACAACTTTTCCCTTCCGAAGTTGAATTACAGTCACACGCAAAGCAAATAAATTTTAGAAAAAAATACATCTTCGGAGGTGATTATTTGAAAACTATATGCGGATACATCCCATCGTTTTTACCTACATATGAATAAAACTAAATGAACAACTGTAATGTTCTATCAAATTTATTAGCAAAGTTTCCACAACCAGAAAACAGTGCTGATATCAGTTATTACTAAAACTACTGTTTTTTCTTTTTCGCTTTCGATTTCGATGCTGCGGAAATGATGGCATCATGCTTGCATCACATGGATATGGAGGTTCATTGAAATATCTGAAATTTGAAAAGATTTCCCAGAATTTACTTTAAATCGTTCCTTACACAATTGACTGGCATTGTCTCACAATTCCTTATTTCCCTTCAAAATCAATATGTACAATATATACTTACAATTTCAGTATTTACTGCAAAAAAATTTGAGATTTTGAGGACTTGATTTTATACCTCGAGCGTAGCGCATCCTTTGCACAAATTCTAAGAGATGGATCATAAGTAAAGAAGCCATTTAAAAGTTGAAGGCAACTATCACTAGCACGTTCCATCAAACATTTCAACTTATTGTATGGCTGGGAGCGTAAATGGAAATTACGCAGAGCAGGTAATTCTTCAATTCCTTTCCATATCTTTTCTGTGGGAGTACCAAGCAAATCGATTATTCTATTAATCTAAACTATCTTAAAATATATATAAATTAAATGCATTTTCGACAAGAAATTAGCAGAAAAAAGGTCAAAAATAAGCATTACTGATCGACAGCAAACTAGATTACCTGATCAAGCTCGGTTTTTCCAGGTAAAAGAGGTCGGTGTATGAGTAATTCTCCAAGAATGCATCCTGTTGCCCACATATCAACGCCGGTATTTTGTTCTTTCGCACCAAATAATAGTTCTGGACTACGATACCTGCAAAATTTTGAAATCTAGAATTTCTTCAGGTCTTGAAGAATTGAACATGAACAGACAAAAGCTTTTCAAGACTCGAGATTTCTCTGCAAACTATTCAGTATTGTTACCATAAAGTAACAACCCTTGGCGTCATTTGCTTCGAAGGTTCTCCGAAAGTCCGCGCCAATCCAAAATCAGCAACTTTCAAACAGCCATCGTCTGTTAAGAGAAGATTAGAAACCTATAAAACCAATACCAAATTGTGATAATTGCACCAAAAAGATCAAGGAAATTTGAAAAAACTTAAGAACATTCCGGTAATGTTAGAAGTTGAATCTAAAAAAAATAAAAAAGTTAAAATGAACCTTCAAATCTCGATGAACTACATGTTTCTCGTGCAAATAAACCAATGCTTTTAATAACTGAATCACAATACATTTAATCTGTGGCTCTGTGAATGGCACTCGCATATTATCCAAAAGTGACGCCAAGTCATGAAACATTTCATGTAAGATGCAAAAAGAAAGGATGATTATGCCTATGCCCATATCCTTAATAATCATCCTCCTAGTCTCACAAAAATTAAAATTACCTGAGTACAGTACTCCATAACCAGGAAAATGGAAGTTAATTGTTGCCCTACTACGATTTCCTTCAACTGCACGATATTTTTATGATGCAAACTCATAAGCAAATGGATTTCACGAATTGCCGATATTGAAATTCCATTCTCCTCACTTTTCTCATCCATTCTTACCTTTTTCAATGCTATCTAAAATAGAATCAAAAATAAATAAAATCCCAAGATTAAATTTAAATCTCAATCTCAAATAAAGTTTTAAATGAACTGATGAAAAGAAAATAAGATACAGTCTCGCCAGTTTTTATATCCTTGGCTCTGTATACAATGCCGTATGTACCCTCACCAATACGATTCATTTTTTTGAATTCATTTACTGATCGACATCCTCCATAACCAATTTTGTCCTGAAAATATGTCAGAATTATGCCAGTTTTTTAACATCTCCTAAAAGCAATTTCTGAACTTCTCATTCCTTAATAATAGGCCTCTACCAAACGCCTTGTGCACTGCTATTAAACACAAAAAAAGCAAAATTTTCAGCATCTTCTAGACATGTATCATTCTCTAGTTTAAATAGCTCCAAATCACTGAATTAATTAGCATGCATAAAGCCACAATTCTACGGAATTCATAATAGTGGCACTGTATAAATTTTCAAAAATTAGCATAAATTTAATTGATTTTCTCCTCATATCATAAAAAATCATTAATGAAAAACTATAATACATATCCTCTAAATGCTATATCTTATCTGGTTATTTCCCAAGCATTCTAAATCGAACTAGAACCATTCAAATCATCGTAATGGTTTCCAGAAAGAAGAAACCTTTGAAAAAGTGGTATTCTCCAGATCGAAAACAGAAACAATTTGCATCACTGATGATGAGAAATCCTGGTGCTTTTCATCTCCCATCAAACTGCAATATATTATACTTTATTAAATATTAATTTAACCAACAAAGAATAATTGCAAATGAACAAGCCAATTCTAAAATTCGGTAAATTACATCCCCTAGTTGGAATGCTTCTCGTTTGTAATTAACTAATTCACTTCACTTAACCAAGAAAGAAATTAATCCATGCTTGGAATTAATTTATATTCAGAAATCCAACACAAAAATTAAAGAAAAGATCGGCATATTCAATATCTTACGAAGAGAGCCGAAATCTCCAGAAGCTAATTTCTTCTTTTCAGTAAATATCAATAGTTCGCTTCCACACTCATCAGAAATCGAATTATACAAATATATTGTTAGTTTTCAAAGTAATAAGAAAAATACCAAATAATATGCATTAGCCACTGAACTATATCAATAATTCAAACACAGTGAAACAATGCTGTCACTGTTGTCTACTAAGTTAATTCAACATGTGCAGTTAAACGAGCCTTTGTGAACTGACCTCTTGCGAGTATATGATTCGAGCCTAGAGGGAAGGATAAAAGGAATATGAGACATGCCTTTGCAAAGTATGCAATCTGCAAACATCTTCATATGACTTCATTCCTACCGGTTTATTTTGTTAATTACTTGAAATTAATTGCTACTTACTCTACTTCAGATTACCTTTTTTGTTTTCAGACTCATTTTATCTTTTCAGATATATAGTTCTTCAGGCAATCAATACTTCCAGTTCTCTCATGTGCAATCTTTCTTTTTGAATATTTAATACCAGAATGGAAAGTATACTTTTATCTAATTATCAATCTCCAAATAGCAATGCCTCATACACCAAAGATGCAGCAATCAAATCGAACCAATCTATCAATACATTCTTCGATGCTAACATTATAGAAATGAAATATGCCGTCGTGAATCAAATAATTTTATCTTCTAAATCAGTCAGTTCGAACGTAACTGCAATGCATAAAATTGATGCCTTCTTTTACATAACCGTCCTATCGCTAACTCCACTGTTATTCATAATAGCTAATAATTACAGCAGATCATTCTCATCTGTACCACAACATTCTTGACATATATGCAATGTCGGAGATAAGCTTGGAAACGCATCGCGGAATTTCCAAATACATTTTACATTGCACTCACTACTAGTTTACCTAAAACAAACATAGCATTCAAGCTTCTTGCCATTATTTTCTTATCCTTTACCTTTTGTCTTGGTCACATGATGGATTCGTATCAAGAATACAGCGATAACTATCGCACTACTAAAGCGTGAATAACGCATACCATATTTTATTCTCCAAAAAGTGAATAGAAATGAAAAAGGGTAAAATGAGTGATTCTCTTTATTTTTAATAAATAACAACCGAAGTTGGCGTAGTAATTTGGAAATAATACTTCGGAAAGGAACAAATGATTAACAAGCCACTAAAACAATTTGCAGTGAGATCTCCGATTCAAATTTTTGTTATAGAATAAATACTTTTCGAAGATCTGAAAAGAAAACTAAAATTCAACGACAAACTAACAAAAACAAACGATGAATCAAGTTGAGCACTGCACGTGACAAAGAAAGCATTTAAAAAGTACATTATCAAAAACATGAGAGAATGCCCGAACGACTATTTTCACATTCAACTGATTTCAATTTCCGAGCAAAACAACAAGAAAAAAGAGGCAAAACCACAGTTATCTCAGACATTACAATGCAAAAATCAAGAAACTGGGAACTTTGCATTACGCTATCCAACTGCTATGAGTCAATCAGACGAAGTTTTCCTGATCTCGTCATATACCCCGTGAAAATAACATAGTATGAATTAGATGGAATCAAAAAGTCACAAATCTAACAAATTCGCAGAGAACTTTTGACGTTTAACAGAGAAAAATAAATAATAGCTTTCATGGTTTCTATTATTTAATACTTCTTAAACGACAAAATGAAAGAAATACTGATTTGCTAATAAAGAGATGAAGAGTGACGCTGATTCATTAACTCTAAATTCTACTTTAGGCATGAAATGGATTTCATTAAAACCCCAAAAACCCGAGTCTAGAACATTTAGAGAACGCGTATGAAATTGATAATAATAAAAACTTGCTCTTTTTTCTGCTCTTATTTTGCTTTTTTTCTTTACTAGCTAGTCTATTAATCATTTAATGAAAAATGAAAATGATTTTATTCCTGCCTTATGATTCATTACGCTCATCATCACTTTTCTAGATACACATGAAACATACTGTAGGCGGAGAAAATTTCACCCAAAGATTGTTGAGATGACACTACCATTATTAATGTCTGTTTCTGATGGTTTTCTTGTTGTTAAGCCACCATTTCTCTTAGAAGTTAATGAAGTTGTTGGCATCTCCGATGCTACTGTATATAGTTGATGTGATCGTGCTTTTGCCATAAACTCATAACATTTATTGCACACTCGCACATTACCGCCTTTATTTTCGTATACTCGAAAAAAGGTACGTTTCGAACATGAAGAACAAAATATACCTCCACAATTTCTGAAAATAAGTAATTTTGGTAGCCAAAAACTTTGAGCAACTTGCCCCTAATAGAACTATATTCTATATTAGAATCAAAACAATTAATAATTCATAATAAAACCAAAGAATGATCAAAGCCTCTAAATTTATTTCAGTGCCTTGTTATGTCGCATAAGTTAACCGTGAATAGAAACGAATAGACTAACCTGCAATGATGTCTTCGATTACTTAGATAATAGAAAGTTCCCTGGCAACCCATGCATTTTTGTGAAGCATCATCCATTAACCACCCTTTCGAACCATATGAAATATCCGCAACATCATCTTTTTCAACGACCGACATGTTTGAAAGCACTGACTCCACAGAACACGACGCACTGTTGCTTTCACCGAACTTGAATACAGTAGTTTAGTTGCATTATTATAGTTCTTCATTGAGTTAACTAAACAGAACGAAAGCAACATAACAATTTGCAAGATAGAAAATGGAAGAGAGAAAATGAACTGTTAGTAAGCACAACTCACGATTTGCAATTCTGTCCCAGATGATTCGTCATTAATTCCATAACTCATTTTTCGCAATTCTTCCATTCTCAATTGTTCGAGTCTTTCTTTCAATGTATTGACACACTTCTAAATGAAAACAGAAAAAAGAGTACAAACTGCATCTTCCTATTCCATATCTCTTAAAATACCAAATATGAACTTACAAAATATATTGTGTATTTGACAGGAATTACGACACTGAGTAACGATACTGAGTTTTTTTCTTTAAAGTCTACTAGATGACTATTTCGAACAACGCTTAACAAAAGAGAAAAATACTTCAACTTATAAAACAAAACAATGTAAAAGCATTAATTTTGATCCTCATATTCATATGAAAAAAAAATTTTTTTTTTCATCTTTTTTCAACTTAACCTTTTACTGCAGTACGAATAATATTTCCTGACAAGACCAAAATATCATTAATAAAACACATTAGACAACAATAACATTTAAGCAGTTATGATGAAAACACAAAAGAAAAAAAAAAATTGAAATTATGACACGTAAATTTTCAGATTTGAAAGAACAGTTTTGAGCAACTGGACGGTAGACTCATTAATCCGAATCTCCAGCCCAGTAATCATTTTCTTCAAATTCGAAAGATTTCATTCTTTTAAGTAACCTTCTTATGTACATTTAAGAACAACTGCTTCGTTAAATAAATCAGAACAAGTACAATTCATAAAATCTTGGCAAAATGTAAACAAATAAAGAATACTAAAAATTACGTACTTCTAGTTTTTCAACTTTTTCACGGGTTCTTTCTTCACGTATTTCGAGAACTTTGGTCAAACCATCGCAATCCACTTCTTTCTACAAAGTAGAAAAAAACGTGCAAAACTTTTGCTTGGATAATATGTAATAGTGAATATTGTAATATCGGAAATTTTTTGAATAATAAGACTAAAAATTTCAAGAATTAAATGAACTTTGAGGTGCCACTATATATATATCTTAGTATTTTCGAAACTTACAGCAATGGCATTGCGATCTCTTTCACGATACACCGCGAACGACATATCGTTTTCGTCAGGTCGTGCATAATCGGTTTCACTTGAAACTGATGTTCGAGTGTTGCTATTATGGAACTGAGTATGTGCATTTCCAGTAAAACTATAAGGATGGAAAATTATATGTTCCCAAGACTAGTGCTGCAAAAGTATGCCAACTATCTAACACAAACATAAAAGTCTTGAACATGAAGATATATAGAAAAATTGCTACGATAAGTGACAAAGAAAATAAATGTTCTTCAAAATTAAAATTTAATACAAAAGTTATAATAATTAAATGACAAATACATACGGTGTATTTGATGATCCCTGGCATGTACCCGCATCCGTATTAGAAAGACTTTCTGCAGAATGGGCTCTATTCAGACTAACGCGATCAACTTCACTATGTTGACTTGCACCCATTCCTGAGTTTGACAGTGTCTGCTCCTGTGAAGTGAACCGTTATTAAACTCACTGACTTACTGATAGCACTGAAACTAGTTACAGCGCATCTGGCAAAATGCGAAAAAAAAAATGATGTTCATTGTCTGAAGAGATGAATTTTAATTTTGTTTTTCCATAAGAATTTTACGAATTCCTTTAGAGGAGCATAGTTAAATGTATGTGGCGATAAAAAATAATTAAGTGGTTAAACAGAAACACAACTGACATTAATCAATCTTTCGATAGCAGGTCCAATGTAAAGCTGCTTCCAGATATATAGATCCTCAACATGCAAAGATGTATGCAATCGTTCATTGCTTTTTCCTGGATTGTAAATAACATTTCCATATTCCGGTTTGGATTCATCCAGAAATGTCCAGAGCGAAAGTGTTTCCGCATCATCTGTATCCTTACTCCAGTTTTCTCTCTCAGATTGACTGTTCCAAAGGAATGTTCCAAATAATCCGGAATAACAGTGAAGAGCTAATTTTGTCTAAAAAAAGAGCTAATTCTCTTTGTCATTGAAATATTTAGAAACTAAGGATCGTCCGAAAATACTTGAAGCAAACGCAAAGTTTCGGAAAAAAAAAAATTGCCAATCATTAAACTATTTCTATGGCAATACCAGGTAAGACGAAATAATATGATTTAACTTCATTTTGGATCACAGTACTCTCTGATCTTTTTATTTCAAAAAAAAAAAAAAAAAACGCAAAAAATTCATACCAAATAACTTAAAGTGAATTGAAAAGCATCCGGAAACAAATGATGTAACTGATGAACACAATCTAACCACTGCAAAAAAACTGGTGACGATTCGCCACTCACGCTACTACGTGTGCCTGTACGATCGGCAAATTTATGTCCGAAACCAATCCAATCACGACGAATCAAAACTTTAAAACCCTGAAATATCATATCTACAAGAAAGAAGTCTAAAAAAAAAAAAAAAAAAAAAAAAAAAAAAAAAAAAAAAAAAAAAAAAAAAAAAAAAAAAAAAAAAAAAAAAACAAGAACTAATGAAATCCATAAATTTATTTCTGTTTGAAGTTTTTACCTCGAAAGTTCTGTAATATGGATCAGCAATTATTTTCGTAAGCGTGACAATTTGCGTTGTCCGATCCCATCCATCTGTACAATGAACTAGAACTGATCGCCCTACAAAGAAAGCCACTGATTTTAAGCAATAAAATAATTTTACTGTATTAATTTCCCTTTCCAGATTTAATTCAATTATATTTGAGAATTTTACACATTTTATTGCCTATCCATTTTTATCTGACTCATTAAAATGTATCGAAGCTTATTTGTTTTACACTTGGCAAAAAATTTTATGAAGCCTGTAAAAATATAAGAGACCAAAACTAACCATCATCGACAAGTGCCTTTACACATTTTTGTGCAGTATCGATGAGACTTATAAGGTATTGCAGCCAAAAAGTGGATTGAATTGATTGAAGAATAGTATTGTGATCTTGAGGACCAGCGAGAATAGCTCTCAGCTTATGGAAGCTACTACGGATTTCGTGGATATTTGCCAAACCACAAAAGATGACCTCCGTTTGCTGATAATATTCTGAAAGCAATACGCTTCCGATAACTATATTTAAATTGTTTTTCATTAGAAAATACCGCTTAATCCTCTTACTATATCAAAAATTTATCAAGCATCACACAAACCTTCTGACTCAGCTCCACCACCTTTCACCACTCGATTTGCCAGGGCTGCGGTATATGAACGGCAGTCTACTATTAACAACTTCCGAGATGACGGCCCTGCAACTGTTTTCGCAAACCGATAACACAAATGTTGACATTTAATTTATTTGACTAAAGAATTGTGACATAAATTAAAAAACTAATCAGATATTTATTTCAATAACACACTTACTTCCATTAACAGCTTTCCTAGCACATTCCAACAGTTTTTCATCTAACGGGAATCGATAATTGAAAATACCACAACACGGTTGACTGCTGCGTAATAAGACAGATTCATTTTTAGCACAACACCACACCGCGGCCGGAAATCGAGCATTATTTCGAGCAGCACACGCTCGACGCAATTCATCGTCCGTTATATCCTTTGGAACTATTACTGATTTCGGATATGTTGCACATAATCTGAAATGTTCTAATTACTGTGAATATATCCTAATTGCCGGAAAAATTTTACATTGAAAATTACAATACTGCTTTCATTTTTACTTATTTCGCTGTTCTCATTTCTGGGGGGGGGCGGGAGGCTCAGCTCACTAGATGGATAATTTCGATATATGAGAAAGTTAACACAAATCACAATTAATAGATTTTAATTGCGGAAAAAATTAAAAGGCTTTTAAAAGGAACAAAAACATACGAATAATCAGTATTGGCCTCTGAAACTCTCCAAGAACGAGGATTGTAATTGAGTCTCATGAATTCTTTTTGCGCTGAGCATTCAGAATCACCTGTTTCATTGTGAAATCTAAGCCAGACAGGAAGTTGAGCCTGAAATATAAGACGATTCTAAAAAAAAAAAGAAAAAATTGAATAGAATTACTGAATAAAAAGTTAGTTAAACGTAAATTTTGGTAGAAAAAATCACAAAACGTAAAATCTGGTAGAAAAAAACCACAATATAATCATGACTTTTGGCTTTTAGTTCAAGTATTCATTAATCACCACTTTTTCAAAATCTATATTTTGGTTATATATTAGTTTAAAGGCAACAAAATCACATTGTTTTAAAAGATACCTTTGCGGCCCTGGCAAACTGCCACGCAAAAATATCGTTTGTAGCAATATTATATGTTACTTTTTGTAATCTTTTATGCAATTCCACTTGCACCTCACTTGCACATCTCAATCTTAAACAAGAAAAAAAAAAAGAATTATTATCAGAGATTAACTGATTCTATTACATTTTATAATCATTGGATTTTAAGTCGTAGATTCGCTTCTTAATACATTTTGCAGCAGTTATTGTGTGAAACATACTTCAGAACACTATCCCAAAATCGTGGAGTAAAGTGCAATCGTATGTCAATGTCAATTTCTGCTCAACCAGTATGCCCATTACATGCATTTCTTACATTAATCGAAATTTTCAATCTCCAAAAATATATTTTAATTGATTTCAGTCAATAATACCTGCATATTCGACCAAATTTGCATGTGATCTGGATTCCATACGGATCGCCGGACCAGAATTCAACTGTGTCAACACTCAAAAGTGGAATAATTGCCAAAGCATTTTTTACGCGATCCAATATGACAATTCGATAATTTGTTATGTAAACAGTACCGGAACCCGTATCCATAGTTGATTCCAATGATTCACCCGGAAGAGCACCAACCGGAAGAGTTTCTGATATTTCAACCTGAAAATTTAATACAATGAAATCTGTATGTAGAAAATTTTATAACTCAAGATTAATTTTACTAAGCTACAATCAGAAAAGAACTTTGTCAACCTTTGAAAAGATTGTTTCGTCGTAACATCTACTACACATAGCACATTTCATGTTAAATTCTTGTATTTACAAATGTTCATTACCAGAACTAATCGCAGTGAGATAGAAGTAATGTTTTACTTACAACATTCAATGGAAAGTTTAACTGCTCCATCTTTAAAATCCTAACTATCGCGGAGAAAAATATTCCTATCAACATTCTCTTCTGACATCATTCCTGATAAACTGATGGTGGTGAATGCAAAAACAAGGAGGAAGCAAATAAGATATGGCGAGTAATATATGTTGTTTCTTATGATTGCCCCACTTTATGAAAATCATTAGAAAATAAAGAAAGGAAAGATACCAAAGAATTTTTCCTGTATATTTTCCACAATCAAAAGGAAAAGAAGAAACTGCCTATCTACATTAACCTTAAATGTGAATATTTTTTCTACAATTTAGTGTTCAACAACTCTTTTCAGCTCATTAAAATCTCAAATCTTGAAAAAAGCACATGTTAATGTGCAATATATCGGCCACCTCATGCATCGACGAAATAATATATGTAATGAAAATGTCATCACTGTCACAGAATTATGTAACATATATCGTCAAAATTTATAAATTTTGTTATTTTCGACATAATAAATCGCTTTGTACCAAAAAAATAATTGATGACTTACATGCTGAGCGAAGATTGTTGCAGCCGATGGACCATTATCATCTTCTACACTTTGTGAATAATGCGACATATCCAAAAAGTATGGAGGATCTTCAACAGATTCGAGTGGAAAACTGTCGTTATCAATCACCACACCACACGGAACAAAACCGTCTTCACCAAGTTGTGTTCCAGCAGGAACTCGAATAGGAATTGCCTCGGACGCTGCTGGCATACTCCAGCTTTCTGGATGCTCAATCCGTGGAGCTATTACTACCGCTACTGTTGTTGTATCACTAACAGCGATACTTAAAATTTTTCCCGTCCAACAGTTCCCAAGGATATAGTAATGAAGAATTGTAAAAAGAAGCAGCTATTAACCAGCTACAGCAACAATCGTCGAAATACGATGATAAATTTTCACTTTTCGTTGGGTACGACGAAACTGGAATTTGAACAGAAAAAAGTGCTTTTTCATTCAAATTGCTCACGAAAATACTTTCCGAGCGGTGGAGAGTATATACGACAACGCCTTCTCTGATACCAGCAAACCGGCAGTCTACTTGAAATATTCTGAAACATTGGACATGATTCAGCATTAAATTAAAATGATAACGTGGTTATCACGCACTGCCTAAAAAAACACTTGGAAAAGCTAAATAAGATGATCCAAGAAGGCTCTTAAAAATATGAACAAGTAGAAACAGTATTAAAACTTTTCTATACCAAAGGTTCGAGGACAATCATCCAATACGCTTTATTTAATATTACATAGCAACTTTCGATTAGTAAGCAAAGCTTTTTTAAAATCATTGAATATTTATTTGTTTTACATTTCCTGCCAAGTATTTGAAATTGCTTTCTATCAGCCTACACATACAATTTTAAGCATTAAATATCTGCTAAATTCAAATCCTAATACATTCCTTCCTCTACCTATTTCTCAACCTCTCTGTGTAATTAACCATAAATAAAAGACAATGAGCAAATTAAACAATCTACGAATGCTCACAATTCATGTTACGTTATCACTCAGAAATGCGAAAATAAAAACTTGCCAGATTGAATTAAATTTCAAATGGAATGCTGCCAGTGAAGAAAAAGACATTACTCAATCTCTCGGGATGCAGCAACTATTCTAATTTATTGCAAGCAATTCAAAACATCTTTCTACTCTCTGTTAACAGTGCCAAAAAAAGGAGAAACTGAGTGGAACGAGAAGACTTGAAAAGTTAGATACGCGAACAGATCAACAATGTAACCAGTACAACAGGAAAAAAAAAAAGTTTACACGATGGTATCAGTGTGTCACAACAAACAAGTTCTATTCAGAATATATCGATCGATTGATTTTGGCAGTGTTAATGTATAGCAGCAGTGATGATGCTTCACTCGATTTTTGACTGGAAAATCAACAAAATACAAAGTCAATTATAGCTCTGCTAAATTTATCAAAGATCAAATCATGTATAAGAATGTGCAGTGGTAGCTTCATTACTCAAAACAAACACACGACGCAAGAGACAGAGAGGGAACTGCACATAGTAACAAGAGTAGTGAACATTGTGATACACGAAACACTCTCCAGACTTGCATCCAGAAAGTGATGATAATTTGAAGATAAATTGCAAAGATATCGTTGAGAGCGATAAATACATCGACCCTATGAATGCGTGCAAATAACATGTAGAGTACAACAACAAACAGCATTCATTTCTCGATTCAGTGAAATTGAAAATAACATTGAGATCATTCTATTCAAGTCTTTTGCCATTCTTATTTACATATGTAGATAACACGTAAGGAGACGGAGACAATGGACAAGGAAAAGAGGACATCGGAACGTCACAGTGTTCAGGAACGCCGCCTTATTGATAATAAAAAAAAGAAATGCTTGACACTTATTGCGGAGAGAAACGAGAGAGACATCTTAATGGAAATCGAATTCCCATCGATTCATTCCGCCAAAGAGCCGAAGCACTATGGGAAGCAGCTGTGGCAACCTACACCTATACTCACACCTACGCATATTTTACATTCAAACATATAACATTATGCAGACGCACGCGCAGACACATACGCCCACCCACATGTACAACATACGCGCACTCCCACGCAGACAAGCACGCCCATTCATACGTGATCCACAAAACATGAAACACAATGGTAACAACGTGGCATACACCTGTTTTGGTTTTTAATTTGCGCATTTCGTTTCCATCAGCAGCAATGACAAGCTCCGATCAAATGCAAAACAGCGAATGATTGCAAACAGACAGACAGACAGACCACACCGCAGACTGCAATCCAAAGCGAAACTTTTTATACATCGCTCTCGCAATCTTTTCCTCTCCTCTCTTAACACAGCCCATTTCTCCGCGTTTCAATCGTCCTTGGACGAACGGACGAATCAAATAAAACCTCACTCATTTAAAAACAGTCCAAAATATTCCAACTGTCTGAATAGCTCATACCCACTGTCGTCACCATAATGACAGAGTGCACTTCGACAATATCGAACAGTCTCCAAACTGCACTTCACGGTTTACGAATGGAAAAAATAAGAAACCTCATTGAGATTTTCATCGGTATCAGTGATTCTTCTGGAAATATAAAGAAATGGAACAAGATTTAATGACCAAGAGAAATGACTTAGAAATATCAAAATCCAATCAAAAGTGAAAGACTTCGAAGCAATTCTTTGTCTTTTTCATAGCTCCCATGAAAGTACGAATATGTGTGTATGTGTGTGTGTTTTGCATAGGTGGAATTAGAATGAGAATAGAAAAAATAGAATGAGACAAAAGAAAAAAAGAAATCAAATCAACAAAAATTTATGCATTGTAATATTAGTCAGAATAAAAATTTAACTTAAAATGATAAATATTGAATATGCAAAGATTGATTTTTGTAAAAATCATGAATAATTAAAGAGATATGACTAATAATCAATTAAATATTAAAATCAAAAAAAAAAAAATTAACATTTAGAAAAAAAAAATTAAAAAAAAAACTTACATTTTTTGTGCTATTTTGTTTAATTTGTTGCATCTTAAATTTGATAATTTAAACGTTTTTATCACGAAACGCTAACAACACGATAACGAACGAACAACAACAAAGCCCAACTCAATACCCTATATCTCCAAATCCCGTTAATCCCTTAAAAAAAAAAAAAAAAACTTAAAACGAAACATCCTAAACCTAACAGCCAACCTATCCCGATGAAAAAAAATTATAACAATGAAGCTATACTAAAAATTATGCTTTTTTATCTAGAGAAAAGTTCATGATCAACTTTGATCTATAATAAGACATCATTATTATTACATGTATGATTACCTTACATCATTTATGATGATATATTATTTTAATGACTTATTTTGATCTACACTGATCGGTTAAAAAAAAAAAAAAAAAAAAAAAAAAAANAAAAAAAAAAAAAAAAAATGACGTATTTTTAAAATAAAATTTTTATCCAAAATTCTACATTTTTTATTGTTTTTGAATAAATTGAATAAAAATTAGATGTTTTTAAGTTTTTATTGATTAAAATTATTTCATATGCAATGAGTTATTTTTTTCAACTTAAAAAAAAAAATGACAATATTTCCAGACACTTGAAAAATACTTTCGCAATTGACCGATGAAAATTAGCGCTGTCTCGATTGACTGAATTACAATCTTTCATAAAGCTCATCGCTCACAGAGTACGTGAATAACTTCTATAAAGCTCATTTAAGCATGATATACTTTTCCACGTGATATATGTCACAATCATACGGTACTAGTGACGCTCATAAAAGTTAACTTCCTTTAAGCATTCCAAGATGCAAGCTTATCTTAACTGCTTAGTATTATCAATCTCCAATGAAATCCACAGCGAACAGTCTTTTTCCATTTCTACATCGAGTTGTCCAGTAAGCATTTATTTAAAAGACTATTTTAGAATAGAAATACATCTTGAGATGAATATTTACGATACTCATAAGATAGCCGCAACGTGAAGCATAATTCAATCATTACTGCAAAACGAATGATCAAACAAATTCATTGATGTCTTCGCCTTACGTCGACCACTTCCTCAAAGCTGTGGTTGCTTCAGGGTACTCATTAAGCAGTACGAATTATGCTCCGAGCTGATTAATGCGAACAAGATAATCTGGAAAATAACGATGTTGTAATAAATTCGGGATCAAAATTGTTTTGGTACATGTCATTTACGCTCATTCCACCAGAAGAGGTTAGGTTGACTCTTTCGCCTGGTTATGGCAGATCGCACTGCATGCAATACATGCCGGTACCGGGGTGTAGCCAGTCACAGCTGTCTCCAAGGTCACTTGCACCTGCATAACTCCCTTTCAATTCTCTCTCCCTTCCGCTCCTTCCAATCTTTTAAGAATGAGAAAAGATAGAGATGTCGTGACTCATTTCTGGATATTCTAATAAACAAAGTGATATAAAGGACGGATTTTATGCGACCTAATTTCCAAATGAAGGATCTCTTCTGTTGAAACAAACAGAATAAGTCTGAAAACCAATCAAACACTGCCATCGATCGAATCGACGAGATCTACTGGTGACAGTTCTCCATATCGGGGTCAACATACTACGAGAGAGCTTCCCCAATTTATCCACTTCGAACACTTCTACGCAACAAGACCGCCCGATTGAGTTTATTTACGGTCTATCGCTTAGAACCAGACCTAAGCGAAGTATAATAATTACTCACGCCCTTCAGTAATCAAATCCAGAGGTCACGTGGACCAACCGACCAATCAAAAAGACAGCGTAGATAAAGGAGCAAAGATCAAGTGAACAGCAATAAACATATGCTGGAGAATGAATGAGTGCCGCCGCAGTCATACATGTACGAAAAGAATGACCTTATTGAGAGATGTGAGATGAGAGTGAATGGAAATAGGAAGAGAGGAGAGGGGAGAAGTGAAGGACATGCATTGACATGTTAGTGAGTACATGAAACATGGCACAAAAACACCCGTCTCAATCATTTGAGCCATTATCGAGTCTTCGCGCCACTTCCAGCCTTGTCATGCAGAGATATATGGATGTGTACAGGCAGACAGCTGGAGACGAGAAAGGAACAATAAGGGAGGAAGTGGACGACTAGATATACATGTAACCGAAATAACAGACAGATAGACGTCCAGCAGGGTTGGGAGCAAAGAATAAAAGCGTACGGAAAGACACGAAGACACGTGAATGACATTCAGGCAAACTTACTGGTGAACTGATGGACGGAAATAAGTGTAGAGAAGAGCGTGTGAGACGGTTTTGAATTATGTGGATATGAGAAAGAATCAGGAGATGAGAGTGATGAAAGCATTGTGCTTTAGAGAGCAAGCAAAAGAGAGACGGACAGCATATGTCGTCAACAGATTTACAGGAAATATGTATATCTGGACATGACGAATGTGCTTGGCGATAGTCCAATGAGAAAATGGTTCACTCTGCGCACGGAGATTTTCACTGCCAGACTTCTTTGTCGGATCGGCAAACAAATATATAAGGCACGTTAAATTTCTATAAAATACTGAGAAAATACGATTTATATGATAATGGAAGAATTTCTGTGTAGTACGTGAGGAAATGTGATTTGTATGATAATGGAAGAATTTCTGTGTAGTACGTGAGGAAATGTGATTTGTATGATAATGGAAGAATTTCTGTGTAGTACGTGAGGAAATGTGATTTGTATAAACCTGATAAAAATTATTAAGTTGTGCATTTCGATCTATGCATTGAATATCAATTTTTGAGTACATATGTTTGTCTATTCTTAATGCTAATGAAATTTAAAAAATTTGATTTAAAATCGTTATCAAGATTCGATCCGATTAAAATAATTATTAATGAGATGAAAATTCATTTTTTTTATTGAAAACGTAAATTAATTAATCATTTCTTTTTAAACATCGCAATAATGAAGGAATTTAAGAATTTGAAAATTTTAATGAAATGATACTGTGTTTTTGTTCTTCAATTAATAAACTTTATCAAAATGTTTATTTTTATGTTTTTATTTTTTTTGATTTGGAAATATCTAGCAAAATATTTGAATAAGTTTTGAATTAGAAAATAAATAAAGAGTTTTATTTTAAAGTTAGTTGAATTTGCACAAAATTTGTAAAATTTCATCAAATTTTACAACTTATAATGTAGAACGATTGATCAAATGACGTAATTTATATCATTCATCGTAAAAAGTTATGAAAGACATGAACCAATTTTTATATATTTGAACTTTGTATGATAAATGATACAAATATGAGTATATTATTTAAACAAATCAATTAAATATAAATTTTTTTTTTTAAAAACAAAATAAAGTTTTAAAAAAAATTAACGTTTCAAAAAACAAACTTACATTTTTTGTACTACTTTGTTAGATTTTGTAGCATCTTCAAATTGGTTAATTAAATTTTTTTTTATTACGAAACGCTAATAACACGAAAACGATAACAACACCAAAAATTACAAGATAATTTACATCAAGAATCCCAATAAACAATTTTTTTATTGTTTCATTTCATTTTTTTGTTTCTACCTTAAATTTGATTATT
This sequence comes from Onchocerca volvulus, assembly GCA_000499405.2. NCBI lineage: Eukaryota > Metazoa > Nematoda > Chromadorea > Rhabditida > Onchocercidae > Onchocerca > Onchocerca volvulus. The sequence continues at coordinate 16,619,358 of HG738139.1, forward strand.
TAAAGGTTTTAACATATAAAAGTTCATAACACGATAGCGAACGAGGAAAAGAACAAAATCTACGACAAACAATATACTACGCATAAAAACAAATATGCCTAAAAAAAAAAAAAATAAAAATTACAATCCTTCATAACGAATCATGCAGCCGTCCATGCTAATACAAAAAACACTACAATGAAAACTATGCTACGTACTTTTCTGTTTTATACATTGAGAAGAGCATGCTCAACTTACACCTATACTAATGCATCATTTTTTATTACATATATATATCATTTTTTACATTTTCATTATATTTTCTAATTTAAAAATTATTAAAAATATAAGGTACTATTCTATGAATTAAAAAAAATTAAAAATTCAAAATTTAGGTTAAATTTTCTTCACATATACTGGAGATAAAAAATACGTTATTAAAAGAAATATTTTATCATAATAAATGACGTAAGGTAATCCAACATGTAATAATAATAATGTATTATTATGGATCAAAATAGATCATGATCTACTGTTTATAAAAATGAAACGCAGCATGATAAAATGTTTAAGTAATCAAATTATACATTTAAAATGAATGAAAATAAAAAAGCAGAGAAAAATCTGTAATTTTTTTTTTAATTTTTTTAATTGAAAACATTAATAAAAAAAAAAATTGATATTTAATTTATTAATAGTCGTACGATTTAATTTAATTAA
>HG738139.1:16620511-16639409 GCA_000499405.2 Onchocerca volvulus
ATTTTTGGTTAAAAACTTTTACGATGGGCTTAAGTTATCTTCATTTAAAAATAAATTTTTTTTTTTAAATTTTTAAAAATTTTGTTTTGTTTTTTTTAATTGATCAATGTAGATCAAAATAAGGCACAAAAATAATAATTCGTCATTATAAATGACGTAATGTAATCATACATGTAATAATAATAATGATGTATTATTATTATAGAGCAATGTAGATTATGATCTTTTGTCCATATATAAATGTAAGAATGCGTAGTATAATGTCATTGCGAGGGTTTTTTTGATGGTGGATGGTTGTTTAGGTTGGTTATGATGGGGTGGAAATTTTTTTAGGGTAATTGTTGTATTAAGTATTGTATTGATTGTTGTTATTAATGTACGAACGTTTGCATGATAAAACATTTAAATAATCAAATTTAAGGTGTAAAATGAAAAGAAATGAAATAAAAGAATATAAAAAAAAATGTAAGTTTTTTTTTAATTTATTTTTTAAAAAAAAATTTTTTTTGATATATAATTGATTAATAGTTATAAGCTTCAATTAATTAATGAATAAAATTTTTAAGAAAAATTAAAGTTTACATATTTGTTATAAATTAATTTTTTTCATAAAATTTAATATTACAATTTATAAATTTCAACGGAATAAATAATTTTTTTTTTCTTTGTTTTATTCTCATCCTTTTTCTGTTCCTATTTTTATTCACATTCTTATTCATATTCTCATTCTATATTTTTTTCTAATAAATATTTAAAAAAAATTTGTTTTTTATGTTGACCATTGTTTTAGAAAAAAAGATTTTTTTTTTTTAAATTTAAATATTTTTTTTTACGCTTATCATATATAGTTGGATAGGTAATTTGAAAAAATGTGAATAAAAAAATTAATTGTATATAAAATGATTTTATTTCAATATGCATAGAAAATTACGAATTATTAATTAAAATTTTTTTGCTTAAAAATAACGTAAGAATAAGAGACTAGTTTAATAAATTAAATTATGGATAAAATCTTATCAAAAGTCACGTAAAATGACCCGGGGCATGTTTGTTAGACAGCATGATGGGCTTTTTTTATAATATGAAATTTTGCTTAAATTTTTCCAATAGGAAAAAAATTTAAAAATTATTAAAAAGGAAAAATTTATATTCAATAAAAAAAAAATTATTTAAACCAACCGTAATTCATATAACGCTGCAACAGGATAACAAAATCATGGCACGATTATGTGTTTTTTTCTGGATAATTCTTTTATTGTTTTGATATTAGTGATCAAAATTTTGATCATCATACATTTATTTTGATCATCATACATTTATTTTGATCATCATACATTTATGATGATCAAAAATTTTTAGCGTAATCTTGATCTTTGATGATAGATATTTTTGTAAGCGTATTTATTTTAAAATTATATATTTTATCGAAAATTTGTAAATGATAATGATCGATGATGAGGAAAGATTTGGTGAGCATGATTTTCGGTGATTAATGTGGGGTTTTCCGGAATATTCACACGGGAGGGGGAGGGGAATTTTTTTGTAGTGGTTAGGGATGATTCGGTGTGTGTTTGTTTTATTGATTAGAAAAAAATTTTTTTTTTACGGTTTCGATTTGCATTCATGAATATTTTAATTGATTTTATTAAAAGTAATTTTTTATTTTTTTTTTATTTTTTTTTATTATTTTCAGGGTAATTAAACCGGGACATGAGTATGTCAGTATGGGTTACGGTAGGAGAAATGTTTTTGGAGGAATGGAAACGCAATTTATTAGTATAATTTTGTTATAAAAACCATTTTTTTTTAAATTTATGTAAATTTGATTCAAAGAAATAATGTAGAATTAGATGAAATGGAATTTAATCAAATGTTTCGTAATAATTTTTCATTATTTTATAATATGTTTTTAAAATTTTTTTCAAAAAATTTTAAAAATTTGAATTTTCATTTAGTTTTGAAAATAAAAAAAAAAATTGTAATACTTGCTATAAAACAAAAAATCATCTCGTAAAAATTACAAAACAAATTTAAAAAAAGAAAAAATTTTTTTTTGTTATGTTTTGCTTGCTGTTTCAGTGTAAAAAATACATGATGATGAAAATCATTTTTAAACCATTTCTAAACCATTAAAAAAAATGATTTTCATCTCTCGTCATCATCATCATGATGTATTACTGCTCTGAATTATATATGCAAACAACAAAATTTGAAATGTTTCAAACAAAAGGCAATTTTTTCATAATTAAATTTTTTTAATTTAAAATGTTTATGAAAAATTTATAATGAAGAAAAATTTATTTAAAAAAAAAAAATTAATTGTAATTGTTTTTTATCAATAATAGAAAAGAAAAAAAATTTACATATTTGTAATATATTAATTTTTTAATAAAATTTGTTACAAAAAATAATATTACAATTTATAAATGTTAATATAATTAAGAAATTTTATTTTTCTCCGTATTCTATTTGTTTCATATAATTTTTCATATTATCAATTTATGAAGTTTTTTATATTGAATTTTGGAACGATTTACAAATCACTTATAAAAAAAAATATATAAAAAAAAATTATTTAAATTTAAAAAGCATTTATTTATTTATTACAGAGGTAAAAGTATTTGTTTTAAGAAAACGTAAATGTTATGTTATAATGTTGCAACAGAACAACGACATCATAGTATGATTGCTTGTAGTTGTGTATTTCAGGAAAATTCTTTTGTGCTGTTGATTTAGGCTGGTGGTGTGGGGGTGTGTATGGGTATTTAATTTTAGGTTATTCCAATTGCTTTAAATTGATTTTTTTGTTACTTAATTAATTTAAAATTTATTTCGAAATTGGTACTGTGTGGGATGGTATTCTAATAATAATAGGGATTGGAGATAATTTGCTATGTCTTGGGTTTGCTTTAATATAATTTATTAATTTTGCTTTATTTGTTCGTGCAGTTTTGTTATAAATGAAATTTTTCGCAAATAATAAATTATAAGGTTTATTTATTATTTAATTTAATTTAAAATTTAAACACGATCATCCAGATTTTTAATACGAAAAGTAAGAAATTGTCATTTTTTTTTTTTTTTTTGTTTTAAGGTCGATGATGATTTTGTAGGAATAAGTTATATATATATAAAAAATATATTTTTTTTAATTATCCGAAGTGATTTATTGTAATATAAAACTTTCCCTCCAAACAAGTATAAATTTTATAGCACTTAAAATAATTTTTTTTTAAAAAATTTTTTTTATATACTTTTATTATTTTAATAAAAAAATTGATAATATAATTATTATATGAAATTAAAATTTTTTAAATTATTTCCCAATGTATATTAATTTAAAAAAAAATTTTTTTTTTTTTTTTTTTTTTAAGGGTAATTGAGCCAGGAAGATTGCATGATTTGGTTTTCGATGAATGTTGGTGGAATAGGAACGCGAAGTAATTGTTCATTTTTATTATTTTTAAAAAAAAGGCTTATTTCATGTATTAAAAATTAAAAAATTTTTTTTTACCGATAATTATATAGGTTTTTGTAATTGAATAGTAATTTTTTTTTTTAAAAAAAAATTGAATAGTAATTTTTTTTTTTTTAAAAAAATTGATGGAAAATTTTTTTTTTTTTTTGTGTAATGAATATGTAGTGGTAAATAATGATTTTATATAGTTATAAAGCTTGTTTTTTTTTTGGGGATGGTAGTGAGAGGGAATAGATGAGGTTGTGTGTTAGGATTTTAGAATAAGTTATTATATAAACAATTAGGATTTATGCTGGTTTGGGTTTGAAAATAAGTTTGATGATTATGATCAGATTATTCCTGCTGAACTGTTATAATCGACATTTGTGTTATTTAGCTGACCGTACTAGTTCGTTATCGAGGTTATTTTAAAAAAATTTTTTTTTTTAACCTTAAAAAATTAAACATTCAGATTAGGTTGTTGTATTCCGTAAAGTTGAAAATTCTCAAATTTTTTTAGTAGATGTTACGATTATGAATAAGTATATGATATAAATATATATATGTATATGTATATATATATATATTTATTCATATTCCCATTCTAAACTAATTAACCAAGTTTATTTTTTTTCTTTCAGTTTTATTTTATCAAAAAAAAGAACAAAAATAAATGTATTGATGAATATGACTTTGAACTGGCAACTGAAAAAAAAAAAATGACGACATAATATCTTCAAGAAGAGTACGGTAACGACAAAGATCGAAGACAAAAAATAATGAATGTTGAAAATGAAAAAGTGCCCTTCCATTCTAATAATCAGTTGTTCAAGAAATTTGTTTTATAGAATAAGCATGTCTGAAAGGCCGAAATTTGTAAAAAAAAAAAAAAATGTTTCAAATATTGGCAATTCGCGCTTTTATTTAAATTATCTAGCGCTAATAACACGCAACTTTGGTAAATAATTTAACATGAACAGTGCCAACAACACACGCACCTCTAATGTCATAGTTTAAACAGTCAGTTACTGATAAGGTTTGTTTATTTTATCATATTAACAAAAATATTCTCGCGTAAGCGATCTATCATATTTCATAACTATCAACTAACAGTCAACAATTTCTTCTTGCTCCATTATAAAAAAAAAAAACAATTCTCCATCAACATTCATTGACAAAATTTTCTTTATCAAGCTGCTACTAACCATACATAATTTTATTTTTATTTCATTATTGGCGCTATATTAATTGTAAATTTATTATTTGCGAAGTTTATAATTAACACCAGATAAAGTGTTTGTTGTTAAACCTTTTCTACAGTCGTCCCACACTTTCTCAAATAATTACATCATATCTTTGAAAAAGGGTTCAAACAATTTCGAACAAAATTTTTTGGTACCACGAACAAGGGAATTTCGTCCATAACAATCAAAAGTGCACAACCGGAGAAAAAATGGAAAAACTTCTCGAAGAAGTTAAACAAATGGACTCAACACCGCTGGACTGAATAGTGACCAAAGAAGAAATGCAACAACAATACGAAACCAGGAAAAGGATAATTGAAGAAAAAATTATGCACTTCGAATTACACATTGACACACTCGAAACTGCTAACACAGAATGGAAACAATGTATGCAGCAACTGCCGACTACTACAAGAAAAAGGGAAGAAAAAGAAAAATATGCTCAAATGGTCGACGATGAAAGAGCTATTTAAATTTAATAAACGAAGGCAAAGAAGCGATCATAATTTTAAAAATGTATAAAAATGATTATAAGATAAACATTGCAAAAAAAATTTTAAATAGATTAAATTTGAAAACAAAAGAAATTGATGATAACTAAGACGTAAAAAAAAAAAAAAAAATGTAAAATGACCTAAAAATTAATGACCAAAAACGTCATGAAATGAATGGAAGATTCAATATTGTTCTGGAAAACTTTCATTCTAGGCGTAAGATAAACACTGTAAAAAAAAACATTTAAAAAATTTAAGAAAAGAGAAAGTAATGATACCTTAAAAGGACAAGAAAAAAAGGTGTAAAATGACCTAAAATTAATGATCAAAAATATCGTGAAGTGAATATAAGATTCAATATTTTTCTGGTAAACTTTTATTCTAGGTGTAAGATACATATTGAAAAAAAAAAACATTTAAAATAGACTAAATTTAAAAACATACAAAATTAATGATACCTAAAACGTAGAACAAAAAAAAAGATGTAAAATGGACTAAATTTACAAACAAAAGAAACTAATGATAACTAAAACGTACAAAAGAAAAGATGTGAGCTAAAATTTTTAACCACAAACATCATGAAATGAATATTGAATCTTATATAAGATTCAATATTTTCCTGGTATACTTTTGGTTTATGTGTAAAACAAACATTGCAAAAATGCACTAAAATAGCTAAATTTAGAAACAAAAGAAGTCCATGATACCTAAAACGTAAAAAAAAAAAAAAAAAAAGAAAAAAATTGATGTTAAATGCGCAATAATTATTAATCGAAAACGTAATGAAATGAATATAAAATTCAATATTTTTCTATTAAAGTTATATTCTAGGCGCAAAGTAAACACTTCAAAATAACAGTTGAAATAGACAAAATTTAAATACAAAAGAAAATAATGATACCTAAAACGTACAACAAAAAAAAGGTGAAAAATGAACAAAATTAACAACCAAAAACATCATGAAATGAATATAAGATTCGGTATTTTCCTGGTAAAATTTCATTCTAGGCGTGCGATAAACATTGCAAAAAAAGGGGGAGAGAAGAGAAAGCACAAAATCTCTTTGTTCCAGGTAAAAATTAAAAAACTTTCATGAACTCAGTTCAGATGCAAAGAAAGCAAACAGATATATCGAAAAAATTGTAAAGTAGATTTCATGACTTTTTTGTTCAAAAATTTTCTTCAGATTAACCGGAAACGTAAAAATATACGGTTTCTCCATACGGACAATCCATCACTGCCTGTCCCAATCCACCATTATCCATCTGAAAGAGCAGATGATCAGGCCGGTTAGTGGTATTTAACAGTAGAAAAGTGAAAAAAATAAGAAATAAAAACAGAAAAAATCAAAAAAAAAAACAAAAAATTGAAAGAGATAAAAAATAAGAAAATTAAGTGAAAAAACAAAAAAATCAAGAAATTAAAAAAAATGTTAATTTTTTTTTGGTGGTAAATAAAGCTGAATTCTAGATTTGAGCAGAGGATTTGGAATATAATGATCCAGGAATGTCATGCATGCAATATGGAAATTTGTGATATTACGGTTAAATTCATAAAAAGAAAATTTTAATGTTGTTTGTGTTATTATAATCAAAATAAGATTTCTTCGAATCATTTAAGATAAGATTTTAAGATAAGCAAAGGAACCTATAAAAAGGAGAACCTAAAACCTTAAAAAAAATTTATTTATTTTTTTTTAATCATGACATCACAAACATTCCATATTGCATGCATAGCATTCCTAGACCATTAAATTCTAAATCCCCTTTCAGATCTAAAATTCAGCTTCTTTCCGCCAGATAAAAATTAACATTTTTTTCAATTTCTTGTTTTTTCGTTAATTTTTTATTTTTTGTCTCTTTCAATTTTTTTGTTTTTTTTGATATTTTTTTGTTTTTTTATTTTTTATCTTTTTTACTTTTTCCTTTCCTTGTTAGATATTACTAACCGGCTAATCATCTGCTGCTTCAGATGGATAATGGTAGATTATGACAGGCAGCGACAGATTGTCCGCGTAGAGAGACCGGATATTCTTACATTTCCGGCTAATGTGAAAAAATTTCTTGAATAACAAAATCAGGAGATCTACTTTACAATTTTCGATATATCTGTCTGCATTTTTTGCATCTGAACTGAATTTATAAAATTTCTTTAATTTTTACCTTGGACGAAGAGGCTCTGTGCTTCCTCTTTTCTCCCCACAAGATCGAGTTTGCGGCGCTTAACCTGTCTTTCGTTCATCACGACCGCACGTGTTCTTGGGAAACAGTCGAGAACATGCAATTCTACTGCAGCTCGTTTTTGTTTGTTCGTTAATGAGGATGGTAGCAGGAGGTTGTGGAAGAAAAAAAATGGAGCATAAACCACGAGTTTATTAATTTCTGATAGAGAAAATTCTTTAAAAAATTTACATTGAAAAAAATAACCAAGATTTGCGAAATACATACCATTTTGCCTATGCATCCTTGAGGAGTGGATGCGCCATCCTTTGATTGTTTCGAGCGCTTGCCGTAGATATCACACACTGAAAATTCATGCCACTTTACTTTTATAAAGAATATTTGGCCCAATGATATTAACAAGTGTCATATTTTCATATCAAAATGAATTAAATCAAATGTAGAGAATACTTTCCGAAAAAAAAGAAAAAAATTCGGAAGAAACCAAAACTAAGCTTAATTCATTATCACATGAAACTTTAAATACATGATCAATTTCATCGCTTTTAATATAAAAAATTACCGTTGGTAGGATTTCCTTTGGTGAAAACCACCGTATATGCATCTACTTGTGACGATATTAACTTCCTGCGAAACTGTCTCGGAAGACAACCAACATCTGCTGGTTGGCAAACTTCCATCACCGCCACACCCGGCGCTAGTTGTATAAGGGGAATCGTGATGTTAATTGTTCTTATACGGCTAAAACATAATTAATTAAGCGTAAACTGACTAATTTCGTGGATTAGTGACAAACATTTCTGAAATTGTTTCGATCTTTTCCAAACTAATTTAAATGCTTAGTATATAATTTTTTGCTATAGAACTACCAAATAAAACTTACAGAAAAGCTCTACCGTCACAGGCGGTTCCACAACTTCAGCGCCGCTTTCCTCCATTGCTATCAACGGCATCTCAAAGTCATCCTCATTGTCTTCTGGCTAAGGTGTCCACTCTGCTTCCGTTGGCCAATTGTTGCCTGGCAGAAGTGTCCACTGTACTTCTATTGGCCGATCTTCTGCCTTTTCATCACCTATATGAGCTCGCTCTACTTCCTCTTCGTTAATTTTCGGCCTCTGTGATACCGGTTCTCTATCTCGAGCATTTTACTCTTCTATTTCCTTCAATCTCCTCTCCGTCCCCATTAAACGGGCATCGAAGTATCCCTCCATCTGAAATGCGACAATAATTACTGTATTGTTCTCTTTCAAAGAATATTGGAAACATGCTTCCCTTAAGCATTGCAAAATTGTAAAATGATCAGGTATTCTTATCTACATTTAAGGCACTTCCTATTCTTCCTCCATTATTTGCATTAACAAAGGTCAGGAAATAATAGAGAATTAAAAAACTGATTTGAGACAAAAAAAGAAATTACCATGCTTGTGGAAACGATGCCTAAATGATGTAGATAATTTTTGGTGCAATCTCTCTTAAACATTCTAAAAGACTTGGAAAACTTGGAACGCAATTCTACCATGTGTATGCATTGTTTTGCTAAATTCGAAGCTGGTTTTGTTGCAATATTGCGCTCATTGTTGCTATTATTCTTAAGAAGTGTATTATTCTTTACATTGTTCCAAGTTTTTCTTTTTTTTTTTTTTTTTTTTTTTTTTTTTTTTTTTTTTTTTTTTTTTTTTTTTTTTTTTGTAAGAATGTAAGAAATGAGGAGGGAAAAAAAAAGCGGTGCAAAATAACATTGAATATTCTCTCGAGATTTCAATAGGGTCGGATAAAAACAGAAAAGAAAAAAACATCATTTTAAAAAATAAAAGGAAAAAGTAAAAGATACGTGTGCAATAATGTGGAAAAAACTCCGTTGTGACACATATAAATTTATGTAAATGTAAATAATTTTACAATCAACATTTACAACCATTTGTAGCGAATATTAAATCTCAATTTCAACTTCAAACATTGAAAAAAATAATTTCGAGGTTCTTATAATTAACAAGGATTCTCGATTATCAGAGAATTAAGTACATTTGGTGACATTTTTCGTCAAATCGACCATATTCCATTTCCATAGTTTATTTTTATCGCAATTATTTTCATACCCTTCGAACATGCATTTGAATTCAATTAATACCGAATTTTATATGAATTTTGAGCACTTTATAATTTTTTATTAATGTGTGTCGAGTTATTGCTATTTTAAAACTTTTAAGATAAGTATTTTATAGAACAAATAAGTTTAATTTTTCTGTCGATAGCAGGTATTTATGTTTCTTGAATGGCGGGACTAGATTATTTGTTGTCTTCTTCTGAAGCTGAACATATTTCTGAACAGAAATTATTATTATCATTTGCAGATATCAAAACATGGAAAAGAAGTTTTGTGTCCCAGCAATGACCTTATCAGTTATATTTTATGCAGTTGCTATGCTCATATTTGTTTTCAATATATGGCGGAATCATGAGTAAGTTACATTTACCAAACATGTAATTGATAGCAATTACCTGCGATATTCGGAAACGAATTTATGCGAACATCTAAAATTCCTCAATATAAGAGAAAAGGAGCTTTTCCAGAGAAAATCGATAAAATACCAGTTCACATCGAATGAGTAAACTGCATCTCCTAAACAAATAATTGTTGGCACTTAACAGTGTTATTCGGATCGAAAAAAAAGAAAAAAACTTTTTCGCTCGTTTTCTTTTGATTGATGTGAAAAAAAAAATAGGGAAAATTTCTTTCTCCATTAGGATAAATATGAAACGAAGAATTGATAATAGAGAAATGAGAAATTTAACAAATAACGAGCCTAAAGAAAGCTTGTCACTACATGGATAAAAGAACGAGAATTTCAGAACTTCCAAGTAAATGACACCAACAATTTAAAAAATAAACATAGCATATTTGATTTTTGGAATTATGGGAAATAAAAAAAGTACCTTCAAATATTTCGTACTCGAAATGTGCACTTCGTGCTCTTATACCATTTCTGTTCCATAATTATCGTTGGTGTCTTTCTGCTTCATTTGTAGTGATGCCAAAATAATCTGTGTTGTGGTAACACAATACAAATGATGGCCTATCAAATTCGGTTTGCAGTGCTTCATCAGCCTTTATTAATTCATCAACTGTTATCCTCTATGCAATAATGAGCCGAGCATATTTAAGATTAAAACAATTCAGTTATTTAATTAACTTATAAAATAAATTAAATATCAATCTGAATGATACTCGCCCGAAATGTTTCGCCATTTGTCCATTTTGCTGCAATAAATTTTACTAAATATTTTATGAAAATTTAATTAATCATGGTAAGTGAAATAGTTGCCATAGTTTTCACTTCTATCTTCAGCAACGCAAACTTTTAGTTGTTGCAAACATAAAATAATCGGGATATTTATTGGGTTAGTACAGTCAACATTAATAATGATTTTTATGACAATACTATCATCCGAATTTTCCGAAATGATGACGTTTCATGTATGTTACCGGGAATATGTTATTATTGAAGAAGGTAAAAATTAATAGAAATTTTTCATAAGGCTCAAAATGAAAGATTCTAATGTTGAAATATTGCATTGGAAATATTAATAATATCCTCAACGATTAATAATAGCAATAGTGATCAATAATTATAAAAAACTATAAGAAATGTTATTGCAGTAAGGAATATCGAAACGAATTCAAAAGGCGATTCAGGGAATGTCATAGAATTGGCACCAACATATACAATGCAGCGTGTGACCACAATTTACCGATAAACAACTCCGTAATAGTTGTTAGTTGAGGATCTTGCGAATTTAATCTCCTCTTTAATGATATTCATATAGATTGCTAATGATGGACCAGAAATTAGTTAGGAAGACATTGACTGTTATGTCACAATTTAACTAAATCCTCATGTCGCTTTTCACTTCAGTTCTTGACGATTGTTTGAATCAAAAGTTATTTCTACAACGAAACCGACAATTCTCAACTGTAGAAAGCAAAGGGAATAGGATGAGAATTTTTCATAAATTTTGATATCATTGTGATTATGATAAATTAGAATTTAACGTATTCTATTTTCCTCCTTTGCATGGATTTCTCGTTTTCGAATTAACAATAGATGAATTTTCAAACTGAGTTGTGTGATACATTGACACAAATTATGCTGCGATTCCTGCGATTTCTGGTCGGTTCATCCCCATCTATATATAAGCAGCAAAAAGATTTCAGCGTAATTGCACCGTGAATACTATGCAATAAGCTAGCAATTTCTTCACTTTTTATGTTCATACCATACTTTCATAATATCTTTATTTTCTCGGTTATTGTAAAAACGGCTTAATGTAACGATTGAGACAGAATGATTTTCAATATTTTGAGAAAACATTATGTCATAAATGTTTCGCAAGGATTTGGCTATTTCTTCATAAGAATTTTGTATGATTGTATTGAAGAATTATTGTTACATAAGAAGTCTATGTCAAAATGGCAGTTTCTTTTCCTCTATCACTGTGGATAAAATATAAGCACCCTGCCACAATATAAAAATTCCCGAAAAAGCAAGACAAGACATTCTAGATTTGTGTTTAAAGTAGTTAGAAATTTTGTTTCAGAACAAAAAAAAAACAACATACTAAACAGAAGCAGTCGTAAATATCTTATAAGGATGAAAAAGAATAAATAATTTAATTATTACACTCTCCCTTCACATTCAAAAAATGATTATGGTCCGGCTCTATAGTAAAAAATGATTTCGGCCCGGCTCGACAGATGTGCAAGCATTTGTTCTGAAGGGTTAGTTAAAAACTTTCGTTTCATAGAAATGACCGGTATATAGATATACATAGCTACTATATAATCTAAATGACCATCATGTTTTTAAAATCGCTTTTTGAATCTTTCCAAATTTTTGGATTCTTCCTGCCTATTACTTTCAGAGTTTTCTGATGCATTCCGACTTCTCAGATAATAAACGTCTTGTTTTTCATCTTCAATTATCTTAGTCTTTTATATTTTATTTGGCATCTTTCTTGAAATCTGAAGAGCTGATTAACCGTATGATGATGTTTTTCGACATATTTAAACGAATTTATTTCTTTATTATATACTTTATTTTCCAAAGATTATATATTTTATTTTACTGGATTATGTATTTTATTTTTTTTTTTACATTTTTTTTTGTTTTGATATTATATATTCTTGTTTCTCCTTAACATATGTTTTTTTTTCTACTATAATTACTTCGCTTTTTTCTTAATATTTCTTCCAGCCTTCTAAAACTTCAATAATAAAACTGAATCTTCTCTCGAAGGAATGGCAAATATTCTGCTGCCATTAGTTCCAAAACTTGTTAAAATTTATAATGATTTTTTGTTACCATTTCAGAGCAAGTTATTTGGATGACAGTTTAAAAACATGTTCTTTCTGGTTATTTTTGGCAATTTGTGATATTACCATTTGCATCTTCCTGCAATGAAGATAAATGAACAAATGGCTTATAATATATAAAGTCTGTAATCTAGAATTCAGGATCTTCTATTTGCAAGGCGATGATTTGGTTAACTGAATCACTGGTCTAATTAGACTGATTAACCTTTTCTTAGACCGATCGCCGATTCTAAGAACAGTCCATAGAATTTGTCAATACACGAGCTACAAACCATTTGCTGCATACTAGTTTTCCACATGTTTGTGTAGAAGACAGTGGTTATTTTATTTTTTCGGCAGTCATATCAAGAAACATATTGACGTAAATCGGTTGACAGAAAAAGTTGGTAAATTTTTTGGCAAAGCAGTTGATAAAATGGTCCAGTTGGTAAACTAGTTGATAAAGCGCGTGATAAATCATTTTAACAACTCAAACTATACAGATTATTTGTTGGGAAAAAATTCTACCCGAATAGTTATTTGGGACTGTAGATTGATTGGATTAGAAATGTTACTTGTTATTGTAACTCTGCTAGGTCAGCAATAACCTTTCTAAGTAATATGCTATTATACATAATATCGCACTAATAAAATAGTAAAAAGTAAATAAATAAGAAACGGTAAATATAAAAGATGTTAACAATGGTCTTCTGCTTAACTGTCGCTCGTGCTTTGATTGCAATTACTTTAATATTGGATTGGAACTGATTTGCCATCAGTACTGACGTTGAAGCGATTGATTTCATTAAATACACTTATGTAGCAGGACAGACGTTGAAAAAAACCGAAAAAAGTGCTCGATTTATAGCCACCATTGTTAAAAATCTGTTTGAGTTGAAATCCCCAATGTTGTTACTGAGACTGATCTTGATGCCCCGAATATATATATATGGATCTTCCTCCAAATTTGATCGTGGGCGGAGTTTCACACATTAATCATTCAAAGGATTGGCTGTGAGGAATAAGGATGAAGTCGAAAATTTTCACAACCTTCAGTCTCTGTAACGTTCTTGACAATTAACTTCTCAGTATTTCACACGACCCATAAGCTTTCCAAGGGATCGAAAGACGAGAGAGTGAAGGTCTTTGTATCTGGATAATAGTATGTGATAAATTTCTTCTATACAAATTACTTGGGTTATTTCGTTTCTTATTCATATTATAAATATTTTAGTTTTACTGAGTTTTATACTACAGCATGAAGCTTTGCTTATCGCAGAATCCGGTTAATTTAGTCTAATTTCTTGAAATGCTCTAGAATGACTGACTTCACCACCTAGAAATGTTGGTAAGATAGTTGAAGGAGCCGCGCATCTCAAAATATCATGAACGAGTCGTGGATGACTTTCCTCAAAATAGCATGATCTTTGGACAACCAATACTTGATTAGCAGTCAGATTAATGTGTGAGCGATGATTCCTATAATAGTTATGAATATTTATTCCGCAATAAGCAATTTTGCTAAATAGAGTTTTTTTGACAAATATGTCGGATGCAATCTTTGGCTTGGTAAGTCCAGTTAAATTCAATAACGGACTAGTGCATATTGGGCATTCGCATTTACATCTTAAAACAACCTCTATTTTTCAATTCTCTTCTGATTCCCGTCGAATTTTTCGTACGATTTGCATTAGGACTTTCCTAATTTTATTAAATCATCGTTTGACTTTACTTTCCCTACTTTTATTTGGTCATCCATCGCCTTGAAATAAAATAGTATTTAGGACAGGCAACATTCCAAGAAATCCTTTTAAGATTTATTTTTGTAAAAAAAGAAAAAAAAAATGATAGCAAATATTTTAAAAAATTGCTGATTTGGCATTTTGAACAAATATAAA
This sequence comes from Onchocerca volvulus, assembly GCA_000499405.2. NCBI lineage: Eukaryota > Metazoa > Nematoda > Chromadorea > Rhabditida > Onchocercidae > Onchocerca > Onchocerca volvulus. Next base: position 16,635,135 of record HG738139.1, read on the forward strand.
TTCTGTTAAATTTTGAAGAAAATCTAATGTCATGACCATTAGATTATTCATTTCAAACATTTAACGAGATAAGAAAGTTGTACTTATTTGAACAAAAAACAGCGATTTGAAAATATACTTAATTCTTCTTTTTCATATGACATGATATCTTTATACATTTCACGATGTTTTATACTTCATGCAAAGTCAGCATATATTTTACCTGATGTGTCCTATGTTGTGCTCATATGTTGCAAAAGAATGCATTCCAGAACAGAGCACAAATCACAAATTATATTATGATATATCATAGTTTCCTGAATAAAAAAATTTGAAAATATAAAAAGAAAAAATTTTATTTCCATTTTTATCGAAAGTTCCACTGTTTAGCATGACAATCATTTAGCAATCGTTGACATGACAATGACTGCTAAATTATTGTCATTTATTGTCAGGATGACAACATTAACTACAACTGGCATACGGTTATATTAGCAATGGTACCATATAGCAAGTGTTCGGGTGGATTATCTCGGTTAATGATGACTTCGCATGCAGTATTAGTTGACAATAATTTGCTTTCATCTAATCGGCGTTGTCTTTTAGAGATATCTAAACTGCAAGCTATTTCGTTCTTCACTTTCTACGGTAATTATATCAAATTAGTAGCTATTATTAAATCAACAAATTTATTAAAATTCATGCAATTTCTGATTTTTGGGCAGCTTATTGTCAAAGGTCAAAGTAATATTATTGTTCAACACGTAATTGCAGATTTCCAAACTTCAACAACTCATTCTAATTAATCAACTTGACAAGCATCGAATTAGAGACAATAATTGCTAAATTTCAGGTAAATTTGTTCAGGTATTTTTGAAATAATTTGTAAATAACTTCTCATTTGCGTCTCTTCACAGACTTTTTATTGATAGGGTGGCCATGAATGGCAACATAATGATATTCTCTTGGATAAGTCATAAAATGCGTATGGTAATGTCTTACTTACATTTATAATTTTGCTTTTCTCTATATTCTTTTTGTCTTTATAAAATGTTAAAATTTTTTATGATATGTAAAAAAGTCTCAGTTCTCTCTTTATTCCTATTATATATTTATATATTCAGTGGATACCTTATGGATACTCAGTGCTTTTCAATTTTTATTCCTATGCCCATACAGCTCTGAGAGGAGTTGAATTCAACGTCACTTTTATCGAAATTCAAAAAGTTATGCATGATGTCGAATTAAATTCGAGAAATGCGATCATTAAAGACATTTACGATTCAAGTTTGAACACTTCCAGTTTTAAGGTCAAGCGGAATAATGGCAGTGTTGATACCAATCCTACCATGTGTATGTATTTTTGTACTATGTTTTTTAACTGGCTTTATTGGCAATACTGCGCTCATTGTGGCTACTATTCAGAACAAGTATATCATTAATTGATTGAATATTAGTGATTATTTTCTGATCACTTATGATCATTTTAACAACAAGAACACCGTAATCATCATTCCTTTTCTCAATTTTTGTACAAATTGTAAAAAAAGAGTCATGAAGCAGATTTAATTGGCTCATAAATTTATTTTTGAGGATAACATAAAATGGGAAAAGATTAGAATGAAATATTCAAGAATTCAGAAAATATTTCAGAGCACAAAAGGAGGGAAGAGAGAAATGTACGTTTGAAAGGAAGGTTCAAACTTACATAACCATATAATTTTATGTGAATATGAATAGTTTCCAATCAACATTTACAATCTTTTGTGATAAATATCAAATCCAAATTTCAATTTCAAAAAAAAAAAACTTCAAATTCCAAATTTGAAAATAATTTCGAGATTTATATAATTCATAAGAATTGTAGGCGTCTGCACAATGTTAACAACATATGCATAGCACTGTGTGCACTTGGTGACATTCTTCATCAAATCGGCCATATACCATTTGCTTATTTTATTTTTACCGGAATTACTTACATACCCTTACGGACATGCATTTGGATACAATTAGTACCTAATCTCGGTCTGAATTTTGCACCAACTTTATTATTTCCTATTGGTGTGGATCGTGCTATCGCCATTTTAAAACCTCTAAGGTAAATTTTTGACGAGATAAGTGAACTTTTCAACTTTTATAACGGTACAAGTAGCCATATTATTTGAATGGAGGGGCTAAATTATTCACTTTTTTTCTCCGAAATCGAATGTATTTCTGAATAAAAAGTATTTACTATCATTGCAGTTATCGAAAAATGGAAAAGAAAGTTTATATCCCAGCAATGATCTTACCACCTACATTTTATGCAATCGCTATGCTTATATTGGTTTTAATTTGTGACAAAAATGATGAGTAAGTTATATTTTCTTCACATATAATTAATGGTAATTATCAGTGATACTTGAAAACGAATTTATGCGGACAGGCAAAAATGCATCAATATGAGTGGCAAAGATTTTTCCCAAAGAAAATCGCTACAAAACATCAGTTCCCATCTAACGAGCAAATTACATTTTTGAAACAAGTAAGTAATGGCAATTACCAGTGATATTCGGATCAAAAGACTTTTTTTCTTCGTTTCGTTTGCTTTCGATTGATGTGAAAAAAATGGCACAAATTCCTTTTTTTTCTGTGAGCTTAATATGAAATGAATAAATGATAATTGAAAAAATGAGAAATGCGATAGAGAATGAGTCTAAAGAAAAAAGCCTTGTTACTGACATATTAACAGAATGAAAGAAAAAAAATTCAAAATTTTCAAGTAAACAAAGCCAAAAATTTCAAAAAGAAATATATGATATATTCTGTTTCTGGAATTGTAGAAATACGAATAGTATTTTCAAGTATACAATACTCGAAATATAGGCCTACATTTTATTTCATTTTCTCAATTATTTCATTCCGTTGGCGTCCTTCTGCTTCATTTGCAGCGCTGAAGTAATCTGTGTTGTGGTAGCAATTTATAATGGCCTGTCAAATACGGTTTGGAGTATTGCATCAGCCTTAATTGCTTCATCAAATGTTATCCTCTATGCAATACTGAGTCGAGTTGTAGTGAAGGCTAGAACAAGTGAGCTGCTTAATTAATTAACAAATGTGTGAAAGTGAAATATCAACTTGAACAATGTTCGTTTGAAATATTCCATCGTGTTTTCATGTTCCTGCAAACATTCTTCGTCCTCTTTTTTTTTCATTATTCATTTCTATATTAGAATCATATCTAGTTGGCATTTTATGGGATTCTAATTAATTATGAATAACTGAAATGGTTGCCATAATTCACTATTTCTAATTTCAGCAACTAAAAACTTTGAGTTATTACAATCATTAAAAATAATCGTGGCATTTATTGGATTAGGACGGTTAACATCAGTGATGATCTATTTGTCGACATTATATTTCGATTTTTCCGAAATGATGGCATTTTATATGGGGTGCTACGCAGGAATATTTATTAATATAAGCATTTCATGCAATTGGTTATTTTATTATTGGAGAAGGTAAAAATTAACAAAATTATCTTGCGATACTCAGGAAGAAAAATTTTAATGTTGAAATATTTCGTTCAAATGACGCCCTTTTTTTTTTTTTATCGGTTAATAATTACAATATTGATTGGTAATTGTAAAAAGTGTTATAAGAAATGTTATTGCAGCACGGAATATCGAAACGAATTCAAAAGACAATTCAAAAAACTTTTGTGCTTGAAGAATGCCGTAAAGCCGACACCAATGTATATAATGCAACGCTGAACACAATTTACCGATAAAAATACTCCATAATAGCTATCAATTAGAATCTTGCGAATTTAGTCTCATTTTTAACCATGTTCGTGTAATTCATAATAAAGGATTGGAAATTAATTAGAATTTTTCAATTTTTGTTTTTTTTTTAAGGCGATGATTGCTATGGCTATTCTAAAATTTAACTAAACCCTCATCTAGTTTTTCATGTCGATTGATAGATAGATAGAGCAACGAGATTGCTTGAATCAAAAGTCATTCCTGTAATAAAACTGATAATTCTCAACTGCAAATTTCGCAAACATAAATTGTAATATCAAGCAACATATTATTTTTAAGTAAAATTTTGTATTCTGTTCTCTAATGAACATTGCAATTTTGAAGCGCACCATTTTGATTCGGCTGAAATTTAAAATACGAAATGACTGACAGTAAAAAATCTAACATTATTTTCATCTGATTCATCATGTTTAAATCCATGTTTGCATTTCAAGAAAAATAAACACTCGGAATGATTAGGAAATTTCAAAAATAGAGTTCAGCAAATGAATTT
>HG738140.1:0-11133 GCA_000499405.2 Onchocerca volvulus
GCCTAAGCCTAAGCCTAAGCCTAAGCCTAAGCCTAAGCCTAAGCCTAAGCCTAAGCCTAAGCCTAAGCCTAAGCCATCGTCATCGTCGTTGTTGTTGTACCGTTATATAATTAGCGTGATGATTATTGCTATGCAAAAATTTTTAAGATGCTAGCTAGACATCAATGAAATCAGAAATGTGCAACAACATGGAAAAATGTTAGTTTTTTTAATTTTTTGCATGTTGTTGAATGTTTTTTTTTGCATGGTATTTATTTCAGATTAAATGATTTCTTACCTATTTAAATATATTAGGAATAATTTAATGATCCATGTATTTTCTTCGGAATACTTTTGATATTTCTCTTTTTTTCAAATCATTCCTTCCATATCTACTCTTTATAATTTTCCATATATTCTTAAACATCTTATCATTTTTTTTTCTCATATTCCTTTATTCCAATTTAATAAATTTAACATAAAAAATAAATTTAATGCATCAAATTTTCCTCATACTAATGGAAACATTTTTTTCAACATATAATGATTTTTGGCAAATTCTATTGCTTAGGATTTTTGGCAAATTCTATTGCTTACAATTCCAATTTCAAATAGAAAGTTCTTAATGTGTGTTGCATCTGATCACCATTAACCTGGTTTACTTCTCCATACGTTCATTTAGGTTAAAATGACATTTCCTGTTTGCTAATAAGCATTTTAAAATTTTTATGAATAATAATATCAATATAAAGTTTACATCGGACGATATATCCTATATATTGCTAAAGGGGGGGGGTGGGGGGGGGGCTTACCCCCCCCGCTATGAAAACATTCGTAATCGAAATATAAAAAAGAAATACTCATTTACTAAACTTTGCTATCATTCCCCCCACCCCCCAGCTATGAATACATTCGTAATCGAAATATAAAAAAGAAATAATCATTTGCTGAACTTTGCTATTATTTTTTTATAACCTATATTTCACAATTTTTCTTTTTATTAATGAAAAAATTGCTACAAGTTTTTTCATCAATCAATACAAGTATAAAAAAAAACCTTTGAATATAATCATTTCACACTTGATTTCTGTGATAAAAGAGATGATCAAATATTTATTAAATCATTATCGATACAGTATTCACTTGAAGTAAAGACCAACCAGAAATACGGAATATTTCATCAGTAATTTTATTACCAACCAGAAATACGGAATATTTCATCAGTAATTTTATTAATTTTGCCTCTATGAGTCCCATTAGCCGAGTCGACCAATCTCAGATGGAATTCCTGTCACGTTTTCAACACATTGATGAGGAAAAAATTACAGGAAAAATAATTTTTCTATTCCTTTCATATAATTTTCGAAGTAAAATTTTTTTCATTACAGCGGATCGTATGCTTCCAAGATCATATCAGCGATATGAGGAAGACTGAGAAGTAAGCAAGATTTTATAGTACATTTAAGGGGTTTTATTGCAAGGCCTATCCCAAACTCTTTATTTTTCCTTTAAAATTTCCTTTTAATCTATATTCATTTTATGTTTCTAAACCTTCTACATATTTTTTTCCTCATTTTCAGCGCGTTTTTTTTCTCTAATATCTTGCTTATTTTCAAGGGTGTTCTTCTCCCTGTCTTTCTCGCCTTCATTTTTCTTCTCTTCATTTTTCTTTTTGGCATCCTTATTTACAATTTCCCTCTTTCCTTTTTTTTCCCCTTCTTTCTCGTTATTTTCTTTTTTGTTATCTTTTTCTCTTCCCTTTACTTCCTCCACTTTCAATTTAGCAGTTTTCACTTCTTCGTTTCCTCTGCTCTGAAAAAATTTCGAATTTTTCTCTTTGTATGATATTTCATCAAGTTACTATTAATAATACCTGAGATAAGCTTATTGTCTTTTGGATTTGTGGTAGGATGAGGGCCTGGCCAGGAGCACAAGCTACTTCTGGACAAGGCCGCATACAAGTTGGTCCCGGCGGGATGCGAAGCTGTTGAAACGTCACCTGGAATTTACATTTCTTCAGGGTTTACGGGAATGGTGGTGTTTAAAAATTTGTTGAAATTTATTCGATTAAACATGGAATAGATTATCGAAAGTCTATTAAGGCATCTTAACATTACAAACTATTTGACACGCATATTTCCGAAAATTTATATCAGTTATTAATTTGCAAAGATTTTAAGATGACCTGTAAGTCATCATCAATACAAACAACAGCTCCTGCGTTATTGAATTGTCCGGCATAATTTGGAGCAGAAAATATTGTAATTAACTTTTTGCCTACCATCAATTCATATCCATCTTGCACGACCTAAAAACTTTCTTCACCATCTTTAAGAAAAATTTCTATAGGATATGTTAATTGAGATATTTTATCTAAAAACAGTCCTTAAATTCAAATAATATAAAATTTATGTTATTGAACTTTGTATCCTCTAATCTTAAATACAATAGCTATAAAGGTGGATGTTACTTTTTTTTAAAACTTAAAAACAGTAGCTGCATATCCCCCCTATATTCAAATAATAGAAATTTTATATTACCTGATGAGCTCTAATGATAAGATCAATTTTTAGCAATTTGCATGCGGAAAGCAAGACACCTTTACCAAATGAATAACTGAGACCGCGTGGAGAATAAAACCATCCATCTCCTTTATTTGTCGGATCTGACCAAATCAAATCGATCAATAATCCACGATCCTGCAGTGTGATTTAAGTTATGTATTAAGTTAATAAGTAATACATGTAATGTCGAACATATTGCAAACATTACAAATGCATTAATAACTCTCAACTGGACACTTACCAACGGTTCGCAAGGACGTTTAATTTGGCGGATTTGCTCGAGATTGGTAAGGTGCGGTGATAAGCCACCATGCATGCAAAGAACACGTTTAGAGATGAGCCCAGCCATAGGCATACGATTGAAAAATGACTGGAAATCCCACCATAAACCAACACTGAAGTGTTTAATTTTATTGTTTTAGATGTTTATGAAATTTTTGATGCAAATTACCTACTTCTTTACGTATGAATTGTCTGAGAATATTCGCAATTTAAGCCATTAAATGGCTCACTTATATTTCAGCGCGCATTCATTATAAAAGCCATATATGCGGTTTACTGCTGGGGTCTCGTGATTTCCTCGAAGCAGATAAATGCGATCTCGATATTTCACTTTCAAACATAGTAAATAAATTATTGTTTCAATGGACTGCGGCCCACGATCAACATAGTCCCCCAAGAAAATCATCTTGACATCTGGCACCTTGCCGATCACTCCAAATAATTTATGCATATCCTGTATTGTATTTTAAATTACGGTTAAATTTAAGATTCAGACGTTTCAAAATGTTAGATCATAATAAATGAGTGATCAGCAGAAGATTACTTCGATTTCTTGAATAGAATTCTTTTAATTTCTCTTTCTTTCAATCCTTAAAATATAATTTATCTCTATAAAATCACGGAAATACAAGATATTAATATTATTCTGAACTTTATAACATAAACATATGTCTGTCCCATTGCTTAGAATAATTTGAATAATTTGGAAATGCAAAGGTCATCAAGTTTCCGTACTTCATACTGGCCATGAATATCTCCAACAACCTTGATTGGCACTTCAACTTCAACCAACGTACCGTCCTCCATTATAATTCGCGTAGCCGTAGACATTAATGCTAATATTTCTTCCAATGTTATTTTTTGATTCATTTGAATTCCCTAAAGATTTTTGATTTCGTTCCACTGAGACTCCCAGGTAGTGTCTGCACAACAATAACTTAAAAAAGCGAATTTTCTGGTTTTGAAAGTCGCTAATTCTTATAGATAATAAGCGAAATATTACTGCAAAAATATGGTATCAAATAGAATAGAATAAGGCGAACAAAAGAAGCCGAATGAAAATATTTAAAAAAATGTCCACATTATGTGCCAAAGTACTACTCATTCTCATGTTTAAGATGTGCAGGCTAATAACTCTTTTAGTCAAAACATGACCGTAAGAGAACGAAAGACTCAATCTGATCACGGCAAATTGAATTTACTTTTTTGGTACCCATTTCTTCAAGCACAGATATCATTTTATCTAGCGTTTCTGTTGCAACATCTGCAGCCATCATTCAATTTCAGTTCTCTTCGCAGTAGTTTCAACCAATATACGAAAAAGAAATTATTCTGAACCAATAAATGTTTTATTTTAACTGATAGTAATCTATCGAAAATACAAGACGAAGACAGCAAAATATGCTGCCGACTGCTAATATCAGATGATAAAATAAACTAATGAACTTTAGAATCATTTCTATCTGTTTTATTCTTCTTGGAAATTAATCCAACTTTTTAATTTCCAATTTACATAACTTTTCAAAATGAGCAGATGAACTTTATTTTACCTAATAAAATTCGCATGATTTTTTCTTTTACATAATCTTTCAAAATGAATAGATGAATTCAGGAAAACGAAAGAAAACGAAATGAGCATATTTTGACATGAGCTGGACATTCATTTTTGTAGTTAATTTAACATTTATACGTGCCGCCATAAAGTGGAGTATTTCAGCTTTATATTTTTTTAACAGCAAAAGCGAATATAGTACAACCCATCAGTTATCTACATTGATGTCATCTTTCTGCTTTTTATATCACTGATACAAGTAAATAATATCGTGATTTATTGATACAGTGGTAATAAACGAAAAAAAAAAAAGCATTCGCGTGTTTGCTTGATTGTTCACTTCTTTAAATATGTAATGGTTTGCTTAATTAAAGAAGAAAAAGGTATTTACGAATTGCATGATTTTTACGCACATTTCCTTAGCTTTATAAAACTGTATTAAAGTATACAATGATTCATGAAAGAAGTGTTTATATTTTACATGTTTTTTTTAATAATTTGTAAATTTATGATGAAATATGCAATGATGTATGAAATAAACGAAAAAAAAAGTATGCGTGTTACCTGTGTTACCTGATTTTTTATAATTGTTATTCTTAGGATTGCATAGTATTTAAAACTAAATGGATAACGTATTTTCTCTTTTTTCTTTTTTTCATTATATTTAAATTATTGCGATATTACTAATTTATTTTGAAATTAAATATTTAAAACAAAAATTCAATATCATATTTTGTCGGAATATCATGAGAAGAGCAAATAGGTTATGTCTTAATAAATTATATTTGAAATTATAAAAGTAGGATTCTGTAGGATTTGCATTTAGTTACACAAATATTCCACTAAAAGATATTAAGTCGTGTCAATATAAATTAATGATAATAATTATGAGAAAATTATTTTTATTTGATTCTAAAATTTTACTATCTGATAAACATTCTCTACTTTCTTTTGCAATATGAGAGCTTTGAAATACATGAAGATTTATCGTTAAAATTTCAATTTAAACGAAATTATTGAGTTTTTTGTAACTTTTACAAATCTCCGGTTTGTATGATGATGAAAATTGTGCTGAAGGAACTTTCATAAAAATTTTTTATTTTTTGTTTGATTTTTTCGAATATACTTGGTCCAACAAACAAAAGCTTTCTATAAACATGAATAAAAATACTTAAATACATATTGTAAAAAGCTACAGTATAAATTAATTCAGCACCCCAGTGAAGAGCACTAAGCACGCTAAGTTCTAATCATATATATAACTAGCTGGACCCGGCCAGCTCCGCGTGGCCGATCCAGCTAATCTACGGGGATCCGTCGACAAAGCATATGAAGCGATTAATTATTTATTTTAGAGTCTTTCCACGGCCAACACACCTGGTATCGCCCATCGAGATTAATAATTGTCTGTTTAAAGTGATTCATTGCTTGTTCGTCATCGTTATCTGTGGGGGATTCTCGTATGTCGATCATTTCCAATTTCCAGAAATTTTCTAAATCCAAATTTGGATTTGTACATACTGAGCATATTATAGGTGAAGGGTGACTTTTGGAATTGCAAAGTCTATCGATATAACCGCTTCCTACTATCATGGGACCCACTTTTGATTGTAGCAAAGTATGCCCACGATGTAATTTCCGTTTATCTTGCAGATCGATAAACTTGAAAAAAAAATCGGCAGAGTCATTATAGATGATTTTATATGCGGTGCTAAAACTGTCTGTTTTGTTCGTTTTATGGTTTTGCTAATGTTTAAATTAAAAAGGGAAATATGATACTATAGATTTTACTGTCCTAATTTTTTAAGTTTGAAGTCAAAAAATTCTTAAAAAAGAAAAAAAATTTTCTATCTGTTTATGCGAAAATTTTATATTTTAATGACTTTCCGTTTTCATGGTGTATCAAATTTCCTTTTTTTCAATAGCTATATTATTGAAATCTTTGAATGTCACATGCAAGATGTTATATAGCTAGCATTCTGAAGTAGATTTATGATTCTACTTAGAAATTTCATTCTACTTCCTAGTACTAATCAAACATCAAGATTATCGACAGAAATAATCGAATGATACTAATTGCCGTTGGATGACGTAGTCTCATAACACAAACAATTATATAGTAGCTACCACATTTCAAGTTTCATGTTAATGACGTTTCATAATAATTTCAAATATCTTTTCGAGCGATAAGTAATCCTAAGGAGGCTTGATATCAACGTCAGTAATGTTGGCTAAGGTGAAGTACTTAATTGAAATATTGCTATCATCATTATTGCAATAAGTAGTTCTGTCACATCATCATTCAACATGTTGTTGATTTCCTAGGGAAAGATGGGTCGACATTTTTTAATGGTGATAAAATAAGAATACAATATTTCTTTTCAAACTAAATTCGAGTTTCAAATATTGAATTGAATATTGAATTTGAACAGTATGTTGGAAAAAAGGAATAAATCAAGTCCAAATTTTTTGCTAGATACCTATCCTGAGATTTGAATAACAAGTAATTTATTTTTGATTTTTCCAAACTTCTGTAGACACATCATGTATGCTTATTGTTTTGGTGATTTCGCTTCATTGATATACCGAGATGATCAGAACAACAACCACATACATCTGTATTAAGTAAGAGATTACGTGATATTTCAATTTGACTACCTTTTCAATATTAAAATAAATTACCATTTTCAGCGAAATGAACGACACTTTTTATCGTAATGGCAGTAATTACTTCAATGGCACTGGTAATTCGGACGTTCCTAGATGTGCAGGCCAGGTCTATATTGCCGTAATTTAATAATAGCAATCCAATGTCATTACTCATCCATATATAATGAATTCCTCAACAAAATATTTAAGAAATCAACAATTTTATACTTTTGCTCGAAAATATGTGGAATCAATTAGAGAACGCAGTGGTTCAAGAGAAATTTACAATCTAATATAACAGATTTACATTTTTAAATTCAAGAATCGGTCGAATTATGATATTACCAGCTCTGCTATCATGAAGTAAATTTGATATTCTGATAAACTCGATTTTCTGATATAATAAAACAATAAATGAAAATAGAAGAATTTTCTGGTGGAATTATGATCGTACGTTTTCTAGCAGAACTGTACGCTACAATGCGTCTAATATTGTACACTGCAACGATTGGCAACTTCTTCGTTATTCCTCTCATATTATATTTAACATCTGCGAAAGTGAAAGATGGCTTTTTCAAGTATTTTACACTGAATGTAATGTTCACGTGCATCACGTCAGCTATTGCTAATTTCATAGTCGATATAATTAACATTATCCATCTTTTTCACTGCATGAAAGGAAACGGAATTTATTTGTAAGTACTGTCAAATTAAACAAATATTCTTTCCGTATACTTTATTTTTGTTAAAATTGCTCTATGATGTCCCATTCTTCATCGTTGTATTACAAATAGTCTGCTAAAATCAGAAATTTCTCAATAAAAACGATCAAACTTCAACAGATAGTATTGTGAATTTTATTAATGCGATAATTTTGAAGTGTTTAGTGAAATAAAATGAAATCGCTATATTTTCAGTCTTAACGTTCAAGAGTGGGCGAAACAATATATTCGTCTCGGGCTCATATGGTTTCATGCTTTAATGCTTTATGCAGTTGCAATGTCTTACTTACCTTACGTGAAACCTATTTTCGATGCAAATAAATTTGTGAAAAAGTGAGTTCATTTTATTACTTTTCAAATTTTCTACTTGCATTTGATCGAAAATTTCAAGACCTCATAATATATTTTTTATCTTTACAGATGTTTTTACAAGCAAGAAGACACAATTTGAATATTCAAATGGCTATGAAATTTGTCTAATCGTTCTTTTTGTTTCCATCCTTTTTATTCCTTTTTTTTTCAGGAGTCAAATACCGTATTATGCTGTGCTTCATATTTCGGTACTTCTTTGGGGTGCTTTTACGATCGTGATGTTTTACCGATCCAAAAATTATCTGCCTTATGACTTAACTCATATTACATTGTTTGTCGCATTGTTCATTATTGCTCTGGTGGTACAATTTTGCAAAATCTGAAACTTTGCAAGATTCTAAGTCATTTTATATTGGAATCAATCAATCTATATTAATCCTTATAAGCATTTGAGGATATGATTTTCTTGGGAACTAAGTCAAAAAGGAAAAAAAGTTCTATTTTAACTTTCATGACATACACTACTTCCAAATTTGGAGTGAATTAGGACTTGTGATGGAAAGACAACTTTAAATGAGATACTCATTGTTGCAGGGATTAATTAAAATCATTAAATACAAACCGCTTGGGCTTAATTCTATCCAAGTTGCAAAATTACAACACAAACGTTTATGACTCATTTTGCTGATTTATAATCTCTATTGAAAGTTCTGCCATAGATTCTCTCAATCCTCTTCAAATTCAAACCGAATGTAAAAGCATGAAATCAATATTCTATCGTTGAAGAAGGAATTGCATGCTCCTAAAATTAAAGCTTAACATCTAAACTCTGTGATGACAGTATTCTATCAAATTTTTTCACTCAAAAATGAAATATTGATGAGGTTAATACAAGCATATTTTAGTTCATACATGCTCACGGATTATTTGTACATTTGATGGTTGTGAATACGGTGTTGCTGCGAGTAGTTTCAGAACTATGCTCTATGCAGCACTTTATTTTTCTCTTCAGGTAATCAGTTAAGAAATCACTCGCTTATTTCATCATAGATATCTTTTGTCATTTGCAGTGTGAATTTCTCCGGATGAAATTTTCAGTGTTATCTAATCTCAGATGCGGATCATCGTCATTTTTTTGATTACTCTTCTCGCATTTGAGCCATTTCGTCCTGCAACCTTTTCATTGTTTATCAGAAAAAAGTGGATTACGGAAGTCAAATCAACTCAAATCCTAAAAATAAAAAGAAATTCTTAAAAATAAAGAAACTATCATGCATGAATCTGAAACTTGTCGAGTTCATAATATTCCGAATTTTGAACTTCTGCATAAAATTCGGAATTACAATATACAAGTTGAATTAGACAATACAGAATTCAGCAAAATGTATGTATGATAGTAGATAAGATGATCAAAAAGTCCTATTTCCTTTTTAGCTATTCGCTCCAATTATATCAAAAAAGAAAAAAAGATGGAATAGAATACAAAAAAATAACATATTGCACAGTATGTTATAAAATCCATGAAGGACATTTACATTACAATGAAATCTTCATGTTTGTTTCTTTTGTCAAATATTTGTTTAGATCGTTCTGTGTTTTGATCCCTTTTTATAAATATTACTCTTTACAACACATTTCGTAATCTAAAAATCTTTCTTTAAATCCAAGTTTTTTTTTTTTTTTTGTTTTTAGAAAACAAACAAAATTTTTTGCCAAGTTAGTGATAGCTTAAACAACGATATTGTTATTATTCGTGATATAATCTTTGTAAACTTTTCAATAAGTAAAGCCAAAACATATGATCCAATTACAGAATCCATGAAAGACAAAAAACAATAAATATTGAAAGATGGAAAAGTGTCCTTCTAACCTAATAATCAACTGTTCAAGAAATTTTTTTAATAGAATAATCATTCATTTTATGATATTCTGTAAAAGTCCTTAATATATTTATTTTTATAATCTTATAATCCGTCATAAATTCTATTTGATTGTATCATAATCACAATTCTGTTTTATCACTTTATGCTCTTCAAATGCAGTAAGTTAATAAAATTTGGATTTATATAAATTTTCCGTGCAACAATATATTCCATATTAATATAATGAATGGAATATCCGATAGTTTTATTGGCATTATTCAACAAATTTATAAATGCTTGACATTAATTGATTATGATTGACTATCACGATGAATGTAAAGAAAAAATTTGTATAAAATAAATAATGTCTGTTTGCAATATGTAATGTGTGTGTGTGTGTGTGTGTGTGTGTGTGTGTGTGTGTGTGTGTGTGTGTGTGTGTGTGTGTGTGTGTGTGTGTGTGTGTGTGTGTGTGTGTGTGTGTGTGTGTGTGTGTGTGTGTGTGTGTGTTGTGGAATAGAACTGAAATAATTTTCTCTTTGCCTTCTCTCTCTTCAGTGATTTATTTCAGTCCATTTCATTTGCTGAATTCTTTAAGCCATTCATCCATTCGTATTTCATAAATTTTTTAAATAGAAACTCAAATTGGCAAGCGACTTCCGCACATACAGACAAGGGCAATGTGCTGATACTTCTTGAAAAAAATATATAATTATTAGCTGTATCCGACCACGCTGAGCATTGCTGGGTACTGCTAGTCTTTCTAAATAAAAATGCAAGTATTCCTTTGTTCAAAATCATAAATCTTGGAAATTTCTTAAACAGACGCCTTACCTATACTAGTCCAAAATCTAAGATCTCCGAAAGTTCTCACCTATTGCTCTGAAATTTCGATACAACGCTGCATTCGAACATGCACATTGTTTTTATATACTTTTTATATGCACGCGTTGCTGTAGTCTGGTAAGCGGAAAAGAAAGTCTGGTAAGCGGAAAAGAAAAAGAGAAAGCGCGCGTTTTCGAATGTATTTAATTTCACAATGCTTGTGGGTATACAATATTTTCAGTTGTTCCATTATCTGTTTAGATATAGAGCTTATTTAGTTTGTCGACTCTAGAACACATAACATATGATTGTCCATGTTGGAAGCAATCCGTCTCTAGATACAATTCTAAAGATTGATCCTGAGTCGGTGATTGCAAACGTCAGTC